>OX104039.1:5203177-5803177 GCA_944470415.2 Schistosoma rodhaini
CACTCAATGGTGATTGTCATGTTTGTCCAGTTCTTTATCGAATTCTATCAACCAAGTTATAATATCCCTACTTGTCTAATAGACCAAATATCATGTGCACTATGTGAAGAAGTCGGCTAGAAACCCTGGACCTAGGTTTATGTTAGTATCAATGAGGTATGCCTTCAGTTTTGATGGAACTGGTACTCTGTAGTATTCGAACTAACAGCACCCAGTCTATGAAGCTGGATTTTAACCCCACAGTGAGCGTTGGTCTCCTTAAGATTGCAGGAACGCCTTATTAACTAGTGTTAATTAATCCAAAACCTAGATCTGAGGTTTCTGGCTGATGACTTCCAGCCATCTAGCTAGTTTATGATTATCGGTGAAGCATCTTTCCTGAGGAAACTATCAGTTTGTCCGACTTAATATATTAAATATAACTTATCAGCCATTTGTGCCATCATGATTAATTTGATATAGAACAATTTATGTCAAGTATCTATCAACACTTTTAATTAATAAAGCTTCACATCTCATGTTTCTTCATTTTTAAAGACGTTGAATCCCGATTTTAATATGTCAAACTGTGAAAATCATGTGTTTTTTCTTGTCCATTTCCTGTTCTACCGCGATACCTATGATAACTTGAATCAAAACACCATAGAATAGTTCACCTATCTGATTAACTGAATATCTCCGCATTATAGAGAGGCCTAAGTTATTCTCATCGAGAATTAAAATTTAGTAATCGTCACTTTAGACACTTTAACATTACGCTTTAAGTTACAAAAGTTATTGAGAGCGAACATTCCACGAAAGAATATTCTCAGGTACGAAGTCAGTTTATCGAATAGTCACGGAAACGTCTTCCATTTGCCATATGAAGATGTATGTTTGATTTTAATGATACTATGATTTTCATACAATCTAATGCTGTCTAGTTATCAGTATCTCATGTTTAGCCATCAATATCGTTTTTAAGTTTTCCATTTGATTACCAAGAATCATTTTGATGTGATCTGTTTTATCCACAGAATCTGTAAAGGTGATGATCTAAAGGTGAAACATTGAAGCAAGGTTTCGTGTTTTTTTTTCAATCCTCAGCACATCATATCATACATGACAATAATAATGATTTAGTAATCTTCAAGTCCTAATGAGTTACAAATTCACATATGTTCAAACGCTTGACCCCAACCTGTTGTGCTAGAACAAAAGTAGTAATAATGCGTAAGAATCTTAACACCAATCGCTGGATCTAAAGTTACATAAATCATGCATAATTATGCATAATACTAGTGTGATCCTGACAAAAATATGTGGGCACTGACATTAGACAGATGAACAATTCGGCTATTTATAAAAGCCTTCCAATGCTTTCGTTTCTCACGTCCATGTGACTATGAGACAGATTCTAGTCTGTCTTGAATAGAATTTATCCTGACTATTCAGACACAATTTTATGAATCGATTGTTTTGATCCTACAACATTTTACTTGAACCACATAACTACTGTCCCATCATTTCTTAGAGAATTTTACTGAAATTGTTATACTTATTGACTCATGATCTCAACTCTATAAAATTAATAAAATCTCCACCAAACCCCATTCTGATAACGATCATATGCTCACTAGTGAGTGGCTCCATGAGGTATTTCCTGGAGTTCTATTAAGAAGCAGTGACCAGTAGAGTTCAACCAGGTCTGTTGGGAGATATCAACTCACTGATGACATTGGTGAATGGTTGCTCAATTTAGTGGATCGGTTGAAGTTAGACATTAACACCGTTGGATACCGGCCGGCTCAGTGGTCTATCGATTAAGTGCTCTGGCGCGAGACTGGTATTTCCTAGGGTTCGAATCTCGCGAGTGCGGGGTTGTGGATGCGCACTGCCGAAGAGTCCCATAATAGGACGAGTTGGCCATCCAGTGCTTCCAGGTTTTCAATGGTGGTCTAGCTTCAATTGGCTCATCACCTCAAATCTATAAAATTACTAAAATCTCCACCAAACTCCTTCTGATACTTATTGTTAATTACCATATCCTTTAAAACATATTAATCTGTTAACAATTTTCTTTCTTATGTTAAGGTTGATTATTTATTGTCTGGTTCTGAATTATTATTAGACGATTATCATCATGTAAGTTAAATTTGCTTCTTTCAGTGTAGTTTTCCTTTTTTTTCTTTTAAATAAAAATGAAATTTCAACCTTTTTGTATGTAACGTTATTGTGAACGAGAACACGGGTGGGGACAAGCGAATGTATTTAACGCAAATTACAGACCATCTCTTTAAATTCTGATAACCATACAAAGAACAGTTAGTTTGCAAAATAACAACTGATTGTCTCAATCTTCACTGTTCCTTCTATAAATATCAATCCATCTTTTTTAATTTCATTGTTTATGCATTTTCCTACCAATTGCGCTTCATTTCAGTTCTTTCCTTATCGGTCTTCTACCAAAATATATTCTATGTCTGACCATCACCATATACTACTTATGAGGATATAATTAGACCACACCATAACGTTTCTTATTATATTCGTATGATAATGAAGTGTTTTATGATCATACATTCCTAGCTCATCATTATAATGAAACTATCTGCAATTGGTTGATATTTTGCATAAACAAAATGGGTAGGTTTTATGCGATCAGGCCATGGTTTTCCTATTCAATGTTTCCAATATTCAATAAATGTGGTGTATCTATCACTTTCAACCATTACATTGTCCACTTAGATGATAATTGCTACTTATCAGTGAGCTATTTCTATTAAATACAGTGATAATATTGTGGTGTGGTCTACTAATATCCATATAACTAGTATATGGTGTAGGTCAGACATAGAATGTATTTTGGCAGAAGACCGATGAGGAAAGAACTGAAATGAAGCGCAATCGTCTGGAAAATGCATGAGCAATGGAATTAGAGAAGAAACAGTGAAGATTGAAACAATTGGTTGTTATTTTGCAAATTGACTGTTCATTGTTTGGTTATCAGAATTTACTGAGATAGTCTGTAATGTTTGCTTAAATACATTCGATTGTCCCCAACCAGTGTTCTGTTCATTACAATATTGGTCCCTTACTTAGTGTCCAATCTATTTAAAAATCTTTGTCCTGTAATAGCTAAATCTTGTCTCGAATAAATTGATAGTTAAATTTGATTTAAACTCATTAGTTGATGGGAGTTAAAATCACATTAGAAGCATTGGTTTCATCAAAATTGCGGTTCCTCTTGTTGGTGAATTCCAACTAAAACGAAACTAAGATCAAGTAAAGATTCCCAGCCTTATCCCCCATATAATTGTTCCATTATGAATATTTTCTTCAGATCTAGAATAATACTTTATTCTCTTTTTACCAATGCATCCTTCACATGAAAAGAAGAAAAATAACTAGAATGATCAAAAATGCTTTTTTTTTCCTGTATGTATTTGTGTTGTATGTTGGACACTGCGTTTTCATTCACTCTCTCTTTCTCTCTCTCATCATTTGATCATAACTAGATCATTATTGTTTCATACATTCTATCATTTGTCCCATATTTCGAAATAAATTACTTTTATAGCATATGTCATCATAACCAACAAAAATTGTAATACCATCAAGGTATTTAATGTATCTTTGAGAACAAACAAACAATCAATTAAATGATACAATTCAAAGTATACAGTTAATGTATGATTGATAATCTTATCGTACGATAACATTCATTATTATTATTATTATAATGAATGATGTAACATGTTATTTTGTTGCTATGATGTAATAACATACCTAGTTTAATGTAATATTTGATTAATATCATTCATGTTCAATGTTTCAATACATTGATGTACACATACATATACTCACATGGTGTTTAAAAAATCAACTGAACTATCCAACTCAGAGAACAAAACTTCATCAAAATATTAAAAATTAAAAAAAAAACCTGTCATGAATCCATTTTCACAAGTTTTGTTCGTTCATTCATTTTTTTTTTTCATCTATCCGGATAAATTATAGGCTAAATCAGAGTTGATTTCATCTAGTTGGTTTAAACAACTTTTGTTGTTGTTGTTGTTGTTGTTGTATATTTATTCTTCACAAACAGATCTAACTCTAACCTAAGCGTTGTTTATGTATATGTGTTCTAATGAGATCAAATTAGAATGGTTTTTTAATCACCTAGTGAAGAATAGGTGTATGTGCCTGTGTGGTTAATTGAATAATTACCAAAGTCATAATTTATTTAATTGTTTAACTTTTATTAATTTGTTATCTGTATATGATCATATGTAATCAGGTTTGTTTAGTAAATCACTTGTAATTAAATACTAACAAGATATTATATATGATAGAGAATATTTTCTAACTTTGAATGAGAAGTTTTGCGATGATTTTTTTTGTTTTATTGAGTTGAATAGTTCTTAGCCTTGAGGCTTTCATTGTCTCTATAGACAAAATCATCAATGAGTAATGATCTCATTGATCACTGGGTGGTGATCAATATCATGCAATGTGGCCATTAGTCTAGGTGGCTCGACACTGCGTGCACTAAGTTGAGATAAGATGGTGGTTGAAGGTGGTCAACAGGAAAACCTGGACCCGCGTTTCGTGCTACTTGGCACTCGTCAGCAAGGTGTACCTGTAATCTTGAGGGAACTGATGCTCCCTGATGGATTCGATCCAGTGTCACCCAGTTTCACAGTCAGAGACGTTACCAATGAGCTATTGGGGCCGCGACCGACCTCTTGTAGGACTGAGATGTAATCACAATTGATTGATCACTGGGTGGTGATCAATGTCATGCGTGTTGGGTCCTTAGTGCCGATCGAATGCTATAGAATGCTATCTCTGACTGTGAAGCTGACTGATACGGGATCAAATCCGTCACGGAGCACCAGTTCCCTAAAAATTACAGGTACACCTTGCTGACGAGTAACAAGTAGCACGAAACCCGGGTCCAGGGTTTCCTGTTTAGTAATGATCTGTTAAAACTTAATAACATCTTGTTCTATTGACCAGTTATTTGACCGATTGTTACCTATAATTGTGTGGCAGTTGTTTTTATGTTCTTTGCGATTATTTTCTCCCTTGACCTGATTTGTGGTCTTGGTGTTTATCATTATGCTTATTGGGATATAGATTTAACCGAATTCATTATGTTCATGATCGTAGTGTCATGATTTCCAAATTTTTTCGACTTACTTGATGTTCTCACAGTCCAATATTCCGAAGATTTCCCAGTCGGACTCATGCCCATAGCTGTTTATATGCTTTAATATATGTGATGCTTTGTCGTATCATGTAACAGCCAGTGTTCATGTAGAGACGTAGACAGGAAGGGAAACCACTTTGTTCTGTGTAGTGTTTCTTGCAGTTGGTGGAATTTATCGTGTTGATAATGTTCGGTTTGTCTTCGTTTGTCATTGTGTTCTTTAGTTTGCTTAATATTGACCATAGAGATTTTTAGGCCTTCATAATGATCCACAATTGTGTTAAAGACTTTTAGAGGAACGTCAGTATTTGTTTCAAGTGGTTAGATTTTATTGCCACTTATCTGTTGATACTGTGATCAAAGCTAATTTGCGCGGATAATTTAAATACAGACTTTCCTTCAACTACGTTATATCTCACTGAGCTCCAGGAATATCAATAGACAAAACATTCCTCGTAATAAGCGGAGAATTATTTTTCAGAAAAATTTAGCGATTTATGTGCATTTTCGACTCATCTTTAAGTTTTTACAGTTTACATCGTGGACCGATCTTATCACTTCATAAAGCAATTGAATAATTCATGCTGATTAATCTATGAACCAAATTGATTTCTATATATGATCATTTAAATTGTTACTTACTTACGCCTGCCACCCCCCCGCAGAGGAGCATAGGCCGCCCACCAGCACTCCCCATCCAACCCTGTTCTACGCAATCCTTTCCAGTTCATTCCAGTTGCTATCCATCCTCTTCATATCTGCTTCTATTTCTATGTTCTTTGGCCTTCTTCTTTTCCGCTTCCCTTCAATTTAGATCGCGCAGTAGTATAAATCAAAGTCTGTGCAGGGGAGATATTTCTATTTCTCTGGTTATATTTATTTCTAATTTACAAGGTTCTGCATTGTTTATGATTGACTGACTCACATTTTTCAGACGTGTTCTCATTACAATTTTTTATTAATGTAAAATGTCACGGAATGACACGGGATCGAATCCGTCAGGGAGCATCAGTTCCCTCAAGATTACAGGTACACTTTGCTGACGAGTGCCAAGTTGCACGAAACCCGGGTCAAGGGTTTCTTGTTGACCACCTTCAACCACCACCTTACCTCAACGTCATATAATAACTGTATTTAGTACGCTATTTGTTCCTTCAGGATGCTGGAGCTCATGTGCACCATTGGTTTGGAATCAGGGTTTTCCAACTCCCCTAGGTGAACTTTCCGTGTCCACCAACCCGGTTAAAGCACTAGACATTCGTCCTCTCAATTTCGTAAACAACACCTGTTACACGAGAAGGCAGTGAGTAGGACTTCCCTGGCTGAGTCTATATATTCGTTTGATCATGTGAGAGCATTTTGAGAGGGAGAGTGGACTCTTCCCACTCTCGGCCGTACCAGGGCATTTGAGGGCAAAACATATGAACTAATTACTGATCAAGCGATAACATAGACCATGACGCTTATTGGTCATGAGCTTTTTCTAACGTAGTAGCCTATCAGTAGATGAAAATTGAAAGCATACCAGTTCTTTGTTGTACTCACTTCAGTCATAACTCAAAACTCATACAATAATCTACTCAAAATATATGACAGCACAGCAATAAATAACTTAACCATAAGGGATCCCAAACCGAAGTGATAAAAAAGCGGTTAATGGTTGATAAATCAGAACCAATATGACTTATGAAAACAATTTATTTCACTGGATTATACTCCTTGAATAACATCTTCAAACCCTAATCTTTCCGATTACTGCTTATACTCTTACTACTTCTACCACTATGGTATTTAAATCGATAATTGTATCTCTGTGTTAATGTGGTATGGCAACTCGAACTGATGTAGGTACGTACGAAGTTCTATGTTGTAACTGACTGACTAACTGATGAAAACGATTTATAGGTCAAACAAAAGTTTAGAGATAAGTGAATCTAGAAATACATCAGTCCCAATGGTCTACTAAATATACAAAAAAAAAGATATAAATTATAATTCATCTTATAATTGTCTCCAAGATTATAATACCTCACTGTTCATCTTATTAAATCGTTTATACATGTATGCATTTATTTATTCATTTTTATTTATTTCCAAAAATTATAATTTTTCTCATTTTTATGGTGTTTCTTTTCTACTTTTATAAACATTTATTTAGCTTCCGAATTCACGTCACTCCTATGTAAATTTAACTAATACTGTGGTAACAGAGAAAGAATTCAACATTAATTATTCTTCATTGCCTAGAATAGATAAAATGAAACAAACCTCCGGTGATATTATATTCAAATCATCAAATGGTATGAAAATAATATACATATATACCTTTTTATAATTAATCATTTTCAGAAAGGGTTTTATGGAGATTTCAGTATTTTTCATAGTTGAAATCATGAATGTATTTGAAGCTAGACCACCATGGAAAACCTGGAAGCACTGAATGGCCGTTTCGTCCTATTATGGGGCTCCTCAGTGGCAGTGCGCATCCACGATCCCGCACTTGCGAGCGAGATTCGAACCCAGGACCTACCAGGTTTTCCATGGTGGTCTAGCTTCAATTCACTCATGATTTAAACCATGGAAAATTAATCATTTGTTTACGTTTTCTTCTTAATAAATACACAAACTGTACTATCAAGTTCTGTCTAAGTGATACTTTGATAAAAAATACCTAGGGAACCCAAGGAATGTCATAGCGGGTGTTTATGAAAATAATCTATTAAAAAAGCATTTCTTTTCAAAAGAACGATTATAGTGAAGAAACTTCGGCGAGACTGTAACTTATGGACGAGTGAATCTGTAGCGTTTGAGGGATTTCAAGGTCACGGCGCCAATTTTAGTACCTGATGCTCTTGTACGATCGGTTCACAGAGAATTTTAGAGAAGATTTGACAATTGAGCGGCTACAACAAATGAAACTACTAACAAGTTGCTGTATTTGTAATTACGAGTATTAAATGACTTGTAAACCTTGTGAAGACTACCATGATGTTGTCCTTCGATGTAATATATGTTGAGGGAAGACGTTTGCTAGAATAAGAATCTTTATTGCTCGATCCAGATTATGACTAAGGCATATTACAATAATTGCCGCCAACTGTAAAATAAAAGCATCAGTAACATCAGCTGCAATAATCGCAGATGTTACTGAAGCTTCGGCTGTGCAGTGGTATGAGTATTGTAGGGACATATCCATAATAAGAATGATAAACTTACACAACCAGACTACACAAAAACAATAATAAAGCTATGTAGTCGAGGCTGAGAGGGCTTTTATGACTTTATCATGGCTCCAAAAACCAACTATTATGGAGCCATATAGATGAGTTCCTCTAACTTGTACATTACAATTTTGTAAGCTTTGAACCTTTTTCTAACATTGACAAGTTTTTGGACCATATAAAAGAAGTGTATCCACTTTAATTATTTGCTTTTGTATAATATATTTTTACTCTATGCTGACTGTTTACTGATTGGCTAACATTTCTCAAGGTTACTTAAGATTCATTCAAAGGTCGTCCATAAATTATAGTCTTGCCGAAATTTCTTTTAAATTCTTTTTAAGTGAATCAAATGGTTTTTATAAAGACTTAAGTCCCGAAATGTGGTGAGAAACAACGAAGATTGTTCGCCTCTTGTATTGATAGATATATTGAATATGTGTACTGTCTCATATATTTTCACTGTCTAAATAAACTGGCTTTAGGAAATAATTATCTTTGTTCATGATTCTGACAAAACTCATAAATTTAACAAACGACAATGTCGTAGGCAGCTGGATGGCTTAATTTCTGTTAACTTAGCTGGTTTTTAAATAATGAAAACGGAAATGAGAAGTAGATTCTGATATGAAAGGGGTTATTCAAATTAAGAGCAACCAGATTTTTAATACAACGCTATATTGTAAAATGTCACGTGAAATTTATTATTAACACTCGTATTTCATGTAAGTAGTAACCATTATCATCTTGTCTAATCCCTTTCTTGTTGATTGATTTTTATTGGTCAAATGACTACATCAAATGATATCTTTACAGTGTGTGTTTCTTTGATAATTTATAGAATCTGAGGCTTACTTTTACTTACTTACGCCTGTTACTCCCAATGGAGCATAGGCCTCCGACCAGCATTCTCCAACTCACTCTGTCCTGAGCCTTCCTTTCTAGTTCTATCCAGTTTTTGTTCATTCTTCTCATATCTATCTCCATTTCTCGGTGTGATATGTTCTTTGATCTTCCTCTTCTCCTTTGGCCTTCAGGATTCCATGTGAGTGTTTGTCTTGTGACGCAATTGGGTGACTTCCTCAACATGTGTCCTATCCACTTTCAGTGCTTCTTCCTGTTTTCTTCCTCCACTGGAATCTGGTTTGTTGTCTCCCAAAGTAGCTTGTTGCTGATAGTGTTTGACCAACGGATCCGAAGTATCTTACGTTGACAACTGTTAATAAACACTTGTATCTTCTGGATGATGGATTTCGTAGTTCTCCACGTCTCCGCCCCATACAGTAGAACTATCTTGACATTTGTATTGAAAATTCTGATCTTAGTGTTGGTTGACAATTGTTTTGAGTTCCAGATGTTCTTCAGTTGTAGATATGCTGTTCTTGATTTGCGGAATCGCGCCTTCACATCTGCATGAGATCCACCGTGTTCATCAATGATGCTGCCCAGATATGTAAAGGTTTTTACCTCCTCCAAAGCTTCTCCGTCAAGTGTAATTTGAGGCAATTGGCTAAAATCACCTGGTTAACCTTGGTTTCATGTTAATTCGCAACTGTTTCCAGTGCACACTAAAATCTTTATGTCACTGGATTTTATAGTCTGAAAGACTTTACGACTGTACTGTTTGGAATTTTTTTACGTTTTGGTTACTTTTTATAGTTACAAATTTAGTAGTCAAATAGAGATTTTACTCATTTTTAGTTTTTTTTCCGAAGAATGCTACATTTTCGAATCTAATGTCCAGTTAAAAAAAAACTCCATTTATAAATTGACTGATATTGTTGGTCATTTAACCTGTAACAAAATTAGATTGTAAATTATAGGTAACAAAATATATACTGTTACATAATCAAAATAATGAAATAACATCATCAATCAGTTTCTCCCTCTCCTTTACTCTATAAATGGAATCTGTCAATAGTCAAGGTTAACAATGTTTTCGAAGTTCGAACAATCATCTTATATTTTGTTTATGAAAATAAAACATTTAATTCTCAAGGTAACAAATTTTGTATCCTATCCATTAGTTAATGACAGTAGTATAAAGCGGATAGGTAAAAAAAGTTTTACTCAGTATTAAATTTTATATCATTGTAAAGAATTTTTTGATTCGATTTTAAAGTAGTTGACTGTGTCGATCACTTCTAATCGGCTCTGATGGGGTTAGTGTCTCATGGAATGTCGGGACGGATCCAGCATTTACCTACCTACATCATTTGTGCTGTAGGTGCGGTTTCCGTCTGCCAATCAAAGGACGAGTTTAGTGCTCAGTAGTTCGCTTCGTTATGTTTCATAGGTGTGAAATATGGTCAACAAGAATAGAGGATATTTCTAGGTTACTAGTCTTCTATCATATATGTCTCCAAAGCATTGCCTATGTATCTTGGGACCACTTAGTAGATAATGCTGAAATTAGACATTGCGTACTAGGTAAAGATGAGATACTTGTTGGTGAGGTAGTAAATCTTCATCAATTGAAGTAGTTGGGACGTATATTATGTATGTTCAGCCACCACCTACCTCAACTGGCGATGTGGTCTGTTGTTGTAGTTAATTGAAAGCTATGGGCAACCAAACCAAGACATAAAATCAGTCCGTGAAGTCATTGACTGTTGGACTTTGCCATATATTTAGGTTTAAATTATCATGTTGAGGTATGTAGGATTATCATAATTGGATGACTAGGGACTTTGGGTGACATGGCTTAGAATGTTTACCGACAGTGCAAGTACATTCATTCTTTGTCTAGCCTTATTACCTGAGTTCCGAAATCTCTTTATACCGTGTATATGTATATTTCTTGCTGTCATTAAATGGAAATAGAATTTACTAAGTAGATAGCAAATAATTATCCACTCACTTCATAATACTATACTAAATTGTACAAATATCACTCAATAGTATTATGATAAGTGATTGATTACAAAAAGCAGTACTGCTTACTATTTGGTCTTTTGTGCAAAGCTAGACTGATCGCATAATATTGCATAGCCACATTATAAATGAGTGACAAGTTTGGGTGGGTCATTATGACTAAACGAGTTATTCATGTTATTAAGGTCATTTCTAACATAGTTCTGTCTTTCCAAAAATCTATCAGTATAAATGGGCTGTGAGTATTATTATTCGGTTTTTAACGATAAAGCTTCCTAAGGACTCTTGATCCTTTTCCTATGAAGAGTCTCTTAGTCAAGCGTTAATGACAACTTACTAAGCAACTTGAACTACGGAACAGAAAACCACATCAACGGTAGATTAACCAACGTAATTTTGATTCTCAACGATGGTTTGTGGATGGCTACAATCTTATAAAAGCTAGAAATATCTACTGTTTACTTGTCAGTATGATTACTGCCTTTGTCATTTTACTGAAATTGTAGTAATGTGATTGGTTTCTGTCCTTTTCTTTTTTCCTCTTAACTATCGATAATATACGTGAATGTTGATCATCGTACTTCAGACAACATTAATGATCAGAAGAACAAATATCATCATGTAAACAATCCTACTATTTCTTCTTCCAAAAACTCATTAAAGCGCCAAAATTCTTCTAACAGCGTCTACTATAATGTCTGGGATTCTGAAGATGGGTCTAAAGGTTAGTAGTCTCTGTTATTGTCATTGTTTTTGTTTACTTTCACACGAAATATTTTTGCGATGTATCCAACTGTGACTGAATGTTTACTTCACAATAAAGCATCGATTCATGGGTTAAGGTATTCAACTTTCGGCTGCTAAATCTGAGGGTCAAACCCCACCCCACCCCACATATTTCAGTTTGGGCGGATGGTTCATATCACCAGCTCCCACACTTGACTCGAAGCGTGGTACATAAATATATATCTGATAAATGAGTTGGGAAATAAAAAGTAACATATTTATATAGAGATATATTGTTTGTTAAAGTTACCATTATGATGGTGACTAATCATCCATATATTCTATCATCACTGATTAAAACGGGTCTGGACCGTTGGTTTCCTGTGATAAGTAACTGTTCCTATTAGGTTTCTTGACTTGTAAACCTTAGAGGATCTATCATCAAATTGACAGTCCTTTCGAATGACCTTGGTTGCGTGTTACAATAAGAATGAATAAACGATTATCAAAGGACGAATGCTCTGGGCTACTTCACACTTTCTTGATAGTCAAGCACCAATGGGATTGGAAAAAATATACATGAATGTTTAAAGTTTATGCAGGAGTCACGAGACCTGAAGATTCTAGGTTTAATCCTCGGTTATTGCATAGATGCTCACTGCTGAGGATTCCTGAACTGAAACGAAATACCTGTCTAGCGCTTCCTGGTTTTCAATGGCTTACAATCCGTAATACTGGATTCAGTTTTAATTTAATTTTTTGGAGTTATTTATTTGTTGATAAGTTTCATTGTGACATACACATGCTCTGAAGGATCAATGATAAAACAATAAAAGTTTTTGTCTATTCTTTACGTACAGTTACTACTACTACTACTACTACTAATGATACTACTTCTGTCACAACTGATTCGATTATTGATTCAGAAATTTACTTAAAACGAAATAATCAAATTACACAGAATACAAGAATTTATCGTAAAAGTCATTGTGTACCAGGAAGTAGTAGTACACTTTCACCTTCTCCACTTCTTCATTCATCATTTGATCAAAAATCTGGTCGTCAGTGTTTACTAATGAAAACAGAAACAGGGACAAAAATAAGTCGTAAACCTGCACCACCGCCACGTATGTCACCTTTGAAATCATCGTCTTTTACATTGCCACCTACATTTACAAATTCAACTAACGTTTTATCAGGATTAAAGTATGTCCTTGTGTTTTTTAATGTTTAGTTTTTGTTGTTGAAGTATTTGGTGTACGAGGTTTTCTCTTTTGTTTGATTATGAAGGTTTTGGATGTTCTCTTAGCTTCTGTTCTGAAAATACAATATCTTCAAAATCCATCTGTTAAGTTAAAAATCTCTATTTCATTTCTTTTCGAAAAAGATCTGGCTAGTGATCTTAGATAGTGGGATGATTTCTAGAGTGTTATTACCCTGCATTGAAATCAGTTTAAAACAATTAAGGTAGTAGTTTGACCATGTTCTAAGGATTTCGAGGAAAATTGTCCGTTGCCAGTCTAAGATTTCGTCAAAAGTTCAATTGAAGATTGGTTGCTTTCAACTGGAGTACTTTAATATATATTTAAGGTCTAGGTTACAGATTTCTGAATAGTCTTTTACTTTAGGTATCTCATTAACGGTTTATATTTACTTCCAATAATTTCTTTTTGAACACTGTTGCCGCCATTTAATAGAAACTGCATCACATTTATTGTTAGCTTTAATCATCGGCTTCTAATAAATATGAGATAGTAACGATAGATTCAGTTCGTTTTTTAGTTTGTATTCGTCTCAAATTGATTTCAGTTTAGGTACCACTGGACAGCTGTCTCTCCCTAGTATGGGACTCCACAGAAGTGCATGTCTACGACCTTAAAGTCTAGAATCAAATTGTGTTTCTACAGGTCTCAAGGCAAACGCTTAGTCTCTAGACCATTGAGTCAGAATCCAATATTGTACAAGTCTAATTTCATTCAATTCATAATACTCCTAGACCATCTTCCATTGTATTCATTGAGTAACTTCCCCACATCCGACATAGTTGAACTCTACCTGTCATGTCTTCTCACTGGAACTCCGTAAATGTCCTCTTGAAGTTAGTCACTATTTATCGCGTGATAGTCAGCATACTGTTGTCGAAATGATTGAATTTTATTGGAATCACGAACCCATTTAGGTTGGTTGACTACAGTTAAACTTGTTCATCATTGGATCCCAACTCAGTGGTCGAGAGGTTAGGCATTTACGCGCGAGATTCATCTTCCAGATGAGAGGTCATGGACGAGCACTGCTGAGGAGACCTACATTGTGACGAAACGCTCCTCTACTGCTAACAAGTTTCCCATAGTTGTTTAACTTAGATTGGTGCATGATTTCAATGAAATTCCATAATCTCACAACCCCTTACGGATAATCATCAATTTTTATTGACTATGAAGACAGGAGGAACTTAAAGCACGCAAATAATTAAGTCAGATTGGAGGTTTTGTGGAGACTGTACTAATTTAATAATTGGATTCATGAGTCGATTGAAGCTAGACTACCATGGAAAACCTGAAGGCATTGTTTGGCCGTTTCGTCCTAGTATAGTACTCCTTAACAGTGCGTATTCGTATCCCGTACTCGGGATTCCAACCCAAGACCTTCGGTCTCTCGCGCGAACACTTAACCTCTAGACCGCTGATCCGGCATCCAGTCGTGTTAATCTCTAACTTCAACCGATCCACGGAATTGCGCCACCGTCCACTATTGTCTTCAGTGAGTAACTGCCTCACAACAGAAACAGTTGAACTCCGCTGGTCACTGCTTCTCACTAGAACTCCAGGAAATATCTCTTGAAGCCATAATAAAGTTACAATTTCGCTTCGTTTAAAGAGATTACGAGATCACCTAAAATTGGCGAACAAAACGATAATCTGAGACACAACGACAAGAAAAGCTAAGTTATTCACTGCGCCTCAGGCCCGCGAACTAGGAGTAGAAGACCAAATCCAACGGAGAGAAATATATATTCCACAAGCAGTCGAAAGCACTAACAAATAAGTGCACAACTGAAGCGTTTGTACGCAGTATCCTTGGGAAACGTAACAAAATAGCGTCTTAAAAGCGCGAACGAACCAATTATATTTAAGCTGTCATTCCAAGTGGGAAATACAATCTGAAGCTAAAAGTTGGCGCTTTTGGAGCGAAAACGAGAAATTGAAACTTTCAAAATAAAATTACAAAAATAAGACGTTTACCGATTGACTTTTAAAGATCTAGCATCCTTGACAAATTTATTCAATTTCAAAAGGGATTAAAGAGTTGAAAGTGTAATGATTATTTAACTGCCTAACAAATTCTTATCTTAACATGTACAATAAGAATGAGAGGCGGAAACAACATTGTTACTGATCTTAATCATGTTATTTAATTAGCCTAACAAAAGTGATGATTCATAATAAAAATATTTGCATAAAATTCGTTGCCAAATGAATAAAAATATTAGATGAATAGTTACACTTAGACTAAAAATGATTATACCTTAAAAAGAATAAATGTGGGACGTGTTTAATACATGTCTTTAACTCCCTACTGACTGTATTTATTTATTTAAATGTATAAATATTGGTACAATGAGGCACCAAATACATATGCGTCTCACAAATCTCATTTAATTTGTGTGAGGGCTGTGATACTGCCCGGGTGCCCAAACTGAAGCAGGTGGTTTCTTTAGGGAGCGACACCCTGAGCCTTTGACCTAAAGATCTGATCCACAAGGCAGTGGAGCATCGTAGGTAGATGCAGTCCCATGGTAGACGGTGACCAACGATTGATTCATACACCATTTGTTCCCCCAAGATACTGGAACTCATGTGCACTATTGGTTTGGAATCAAGTTGTTTCAACTCCCTGTAGATGGACTTTCCGTGTCCACCAACCCGGTCAAGGCGCCAGACATTCACTTTTCGTCCTCTCAATTTGGTAAACAACAGTAATACCACGAGAAGGCAGTGAGTAGGACTTTCATGGCCGAGGCTAGACACGCGTGGCCATATAAGAGCATTTCGAGGGGAAGAACGGGCTCTCCTCACTCTCGACCGTACCAGGGCATTTGGGGGCTCCTACTGACTGACTGATTGACCATTAGTTTGTGAACTTAATTTGTTTTGAATTTAACCTGATAAAAATTCTCATACATTTATATTTATTTATTTCTTTAAACACATAAATATTGGTACAAGGGGGCACCAGATATATATGCGCCATACAAAACAATGAGAATGGAAAGAGAAAAGGGGTAAGGTGCATATAAAAAATAAAAAAGGAAAAAAGAAAAGAAGGAACAACAAGAATCACAGAGTTTATGTTAGTGTATAATAAAAATAGTAATGGGGGAAATAGAAATGTACAACCAGAAGATCTCTTTCAGTTTAGGAAGTTATGACGAAAGTAAAATAAAGTTACAGCAGGATCACTACTGGCTTCTATTCTGAGCCTTGTCTGATAACGTCTCTAGCCGCTGTGTTTCACCATCTCTCGGACCCTAACCAGGCAGTCGTGAAGGACCAACAGAAGCCAGCCCTTTACAGTTTTCTTTCATACCACGATACCATGTCATACACTGACCACCTCTCCGCTTTTTCCAACCAGTCCCAGCGTCGGTGAATAATGCGCGACGTGGAATTCTCATACATGCATCGTAAAAGATAAAGATATATAATATAGAGACAAGTTAATCAGAATGATAAAAAAAGTATTTTAGGGTTTTTGAGCGGAATTAAAAAAACAACAACTTTTAATCACACTTAATGAACAATAAAAATATCTTTGCATAGTACTTAGAATGTTTAAAATAATTAAGAAGTATTCATTCCATTATAAATATTGGATAAAATTGACAATCCTAAATGTATCAAGGTATTTAGATTCTTATGAATATTGTATTTTATAAGACAGTAATTAATCAGTATAGTTTGTCGATAGTAAAACAGACAATGAGATTTTATATATAGTTCAATTGTATAATCGATGAGCTGATAAGACTGAAATGCTAAAATAAATCATGAGTTTTACTCATTACATCATTATATCAATATAGCAACAAAGATGATTCTGTGATAATTTGTTGACCGCTTCATTTATCTTGGGAATCTCATCAGCCCTTGTGGTCTGGTGTGTGATAAAATCTCAGCACGAATACATAAGGCTCGACTAGCTTTCGCCAACTTGCGTCATTTATGGCGTAGGCGAGTTATCCGTCTAGCAACCAAAGGAGGCGGGTTTACTGTGCAGCAGTTCGTTCCGTCCTACTTTATGGCAGTGAAACATGGCCGGTAAGAGTGAAGGATATTCGTAGGCTGCTAGTATTCGATCATAGGTGTCTTCGAAGCATTGCTCGTATATCATGGGACTACCGAGTAAGTAATGCATTTGTTAGGAAACGGGTACTAGGTAAGGATGGCGAATCGATTGATGAAGTAGTGAAACCTCATCAATTGAGATGGCTGGGCACGTGTTACGTATTCTTAACCACTGACTGCTCCAACGAGCGATGTTTCATGGTGTAGGAGTAGGTTGAAAGAAAGCTAGGGGCAGCCAGACCAAAACTTGGCACAAATCCATGACGTCACGGACACGTGGACTGGGCCATGTTGGTAGGTGTAGACTACCTGGTTGGGATTCGCGAGATGATAGCAACCGATGGTTAGAGACCTTGAATGACATGGCTTAAAGTCGTTTGTAATGGCGTATGTGCATCCACTCTTTGTGTCCTGCCAAATTTTAATCTTTTGAATTCTTGATGTCTCTATCTTTTTTCTCTTTCCAAATTTATTTCATTGTATTATACTCCTTCAATAACATCTTCAAACCCTAATCTTTCCGATTACTGCTTATACTCGTACTATTCCTACCACTATGGGATTTAAATCGACAACTTCATATCTGTGCTAATGTGGTATGGCAACTCGAACTGATGTATGTACGTACGAAGTTCTACTTTGTGATTGAGTGACTGATAATTTCACCTTAGTAACTATTTAGGGAATTTAAGTACAAAAATTATCAGGTTTTCAATAGTTGTCGAACTTACTTCAGTTCATGATTCCATAAAACTCAATAATCTTCACAAAAACTTACATTAGTAAATATCATGTGCTTACTAATGACAAACTTGAAAAAGAAAACTCCAGAGTTCTAGTGTGAGGACAACACAAGTAGAGTCTAACTATGTCCGATGTGAGGAAGTTACCTGATGAATACAATAGAAGATGGTCGAGGAGTATCATGAATTGAATGAAATTAAACTTGTACACTATTTGATTCTGACTCACTGGTCTAAAAATTAAGCGTTCACGAACGAAACAGAGTGATAATTTTGATCCACGTTGGAATTATGGTTACTCCTTGTTGAGAAGTTCCATACTGTCACGAAATGTGTGTCGTGTGCCTTCTGGTTCTCAGCGTTTAACTTGGATCGATTGATGATCTCAATAAAATAATATTAAATATCCGGTCGATCGTGTAATGTTGGCGATACTAACATTAAATAAGAGATTTTTTCGAATTCCAAACTAGTGTGTACTAATGAAAGATTACTTTTATTAGGTAGAAAGACAATTTCAAAGTTGTTCGATAATACACAACATGATGCGTAATACATAGAATTTGTGGTCAATAAGTGTTCAGCAACATTATATCCGTGTATTGAGTCATGATGATTTTTGAGTTAGTAGACTGATTTTAGTTAAACAGGCAGTGGAAACAAGGAAGCAACAATTTGAATTACTTCCTATCATATTACTGCGTACAAGATTGTGTATTACTGGGGAGTCCTGTAGTAAAATGGAACGGCCAACTACATTTATTTGCCCATGAAGATCTTCAAACTCCTTATTTCAAGAATTAAGAATTCTACAAATATAATTTCAATTTTTAATCTCTAATTAAGTTATACATCATGATAATTGATAACATATGCTCTCCTTTATTGTACAGGTCTTTTATTCATAATTTTTCGGGATTTTCATGCAACTTATTATTTCCTTCTACTCATTTTAAGTCTTTCAAGTATTTGAGTTTAGTTTTCTGTGATTGTTTTTCAGTGACACTAAAAACATAATCCTTAAAGTGTTTGTGTTCACCAGTTAACAGTTTATGGAAAGAATAACATCCCAGAAATATGTTAAATTGATGGAAATTTAATAGCATTGATACGATGATTTATATGGCATTAATGTTTAATGTCCTACTCACTGCCTTCTCGACCACGGCTGTTGTTTACGAAATTAAGAGGACGAAAAGCGAATGTCCGGCGCTTTAACCGGGTTGGTGGAAACGTAAGGTTCACCTACGGGAGTTGGAAAACCCTGATTCTAAACTAATGGTGTGCATAGGCTCCACTATCCTGAGGGAACAAACGGCTTATGAATCAATCGTTGGTCACCGTCTACCATGGGACTGCATGCACTCACGATGCTCCACTGCCTTGTGGATCAGATCTTTAGGTCAAAGCTCTGGTGTGGTCCCCTTAGAAAACCACTTGTTTGAGTTTGGGCACCTGAGTAGTATCACAGCGCTCAGACAAATCAAATGAGATTTGTGTGGTGCATATATATTTGGTGCTTCCTTGTACCAATATTTATGTGCTTAAATAAATAATAAATAAGAATATGGCATTTGAAGAATAATGAAATAAGAGATTACCTTTTTTGAAAGCTATGTTGGAAGTACTGAGTATCCTAAACGTTTCTGGGAGACATTGAAATGACATCATATTCATCCCAATGCTAAAACCTTCCAACTTCATATACTTATATGTATCAATTCTATTACATATGGACTAAATGAACTAGAACGTAACATGTTTTTGAGTTGTCATTTATTAAATGAATTGTGATTTGATGAGTGTAAACCATTTAAGGAATATGTTTCTTATGTTACCGAAACACAATCAGACAAAGCTATACTGAAATAGGGGTTTTTTGTGTGGAGATTTTTAGTAATTTTTTATATATAGTTGAAATCATGAGTCAATTGAAGCTAGATCACAGTGGAAAACCGGGAAGCACTGGACGGCTGTTTCGTCCTATACTGAAATACTTATAAATTTCGTAACCATTAGAAGTCTTTTAATCATTGATTGAATTTCCTTTTTTCTGTTGTTATACTTTAAATTATGCTTAACTCTCTGTTTTGGGTTATAACTTTGTAAAGTATTACTTTCATTTTCTTTATTTTCACACACACACATATATATATCAGTTTAGAATCACCATTACCAGTTCGTGCAAAAGGATTAGATATGTCTGTAGATAGTAGTTTAAATAGTAGTAGTACTTCTAGTGATGTGAATATCGCCGTCCTCAACGATACAACTCATGAAAATGCTAATGATGGTTGCGATAACAATGAATATAATAATAATAATATTAATGGTGATGATAATCTAGATCGAAATCACAATATGGTGGATAGGGAGATCAATGAAGACAATAAAGAGAATAGAATACTTTTGGTAGATCATCATTGTAGCATAAATGCAATTGACAAAAATCAAGTAAGTATTACTTTCGATATGATGGTTATCTTGTTTTCGTCCATCATCATTGATGGAAAAACTGTTGAAATAACTTGATTTAAGAACTGGCTGAATATTTTTCACTGAAGAGAAATTCGCATTATAAAGTAAAATAGAACTAAGATGGTTATGTCAGGCTAATCAGCGACGCTTAATCCTACTATACACATAGCAGAAACGAACTAAGTACCATCAAGTCTTATGTTTCATACAATATTAAACTAATCAGGTATTCATCCAATAATCTGGAATTCCCAAGTTCAATCGATTCGTAATGTAACCTAGGTCCTCTTTAAATGTCATACATAGGCTCACATTCACATACACTATGTTAACTGTTCAAGTATCATGGTTTCCCCTTGCACTCTTGGAAGAACCACTCTTGAAACTAAGTAATAGTATCCTAAACATTAATAAAAATTAAAATGCGGTATTTTTTTGAAGATTCATAGTGTTCGATAATCACTTTCTGCCTAAAACAATAATAACTAGGAGAGTCATCCTTTTTGCTTTGTCGGAAATCTACATTTTTGAAAGCACACTAGCTATCCACCATGTTATTGAGGTAGTAAATATTAGATATATTGGGAATAAACCATACTAACTCAGTGGTCCAAAGGCTAAAACACTCACTACCTAATCTCAAGTTCTTAATTTCAATGCCTGATAAGATCAGCAAATCTAAACTGCTGAGCAATCTCATTACAGTGTATAGTATCTGCCCAGTGTTTCCCGGTCGCTAATAGTTGTTTAACTCGCGTTAGTCCAGTAAACGATATGTAACTTTAAATTCAACAATCTGCACAACACCTTACACTAACAATATTATCTTTTTTACCAAGTCATCATTGCTAATAGGTATAATGATGAAATGCAAATAAACACCAGGGTCATGATAATATGATTTTTAGTTATCTATTTTATAGTTGAAATCATGAGTCAATAAAAGCTAGATCATCATGGAAAATCTGGAAAACCAGTGCTTCCAGTGCTTCTGTTTTATATAAGTTGTATCTTTCTAAATATATCGAAGTAACTATCATAGAGTTCATATATGTCAGCAAAAACTGGTCAAAGTTGTTCATGTTTTTTTTTCCATTCTGAAAAACAAAGTAACAAGTTATAGTTCCTTTTTTTTCAAAATTATTACTTATTAGTAGAATAGTTCTTAGATAAGTAAACAATTGTGTATTCTATTTGATCCCAACTCATTGATTTAACATAAATCTGTTCCAAGTGAAATTTGAGTGTCTTGTAATCATAAGTATCTCTTAGTGAGGTTTTCTGGATAAGAATAACAAATACCAATCTGTAGATTATCTAGTTATATGAAGTATATGATCTGTCACTCACTTAAATCCTTTGACACTAATTTCCATACCTCTTCCAGGTCGGTAAAAAATCGTCTACTTTTTTTACTTTAAATAGAGAATAGGTGACAAATTTAGAATCTTTAGCTTGAAAGTTTATTATAAATCACAATTGTATTCATAGAATTATACAGGTTCGTTAATTTTCGATATAAGTTAAGGAAAATATACCAAGTTGTCTTGTAGGGATCTCTTGAAAATTTTCAAAGAACACTTATCGGTCTAAGTATTTTTAGGCATTTTACAATAACTTCTGGATGTACTTTCTCGAATAGTTCTTCAGTACTCTTACTTACTTACTTGCTTACTTACGCCTGTCACTCCCAATGGAACATAGGCCGCCGACCAGCTTTCTCTAACCCATTCTATACTAGACCTTCCTCTCTAGTTCTATCCATTGTTTGTTCATTCTTCTCATGTCTGTCTCCCTTTGTCGGCGTAATGTGTTCTTTGGTCTTCCTCTTCTCCTTTGGCCTTCAGGATTCCATGTGAGGGATTGTCTTGTGACGCAATTGGGTGATTTCCTCAATGTGTATTCTATCCACTTCTAGCGCTTCTTCCTGATTTCTTCCTCGACTGGAATCTGGTTTGTTGTCTCTCAGAGTAACTTGTTGCTGAAAGTGTATGGCCATCTGATCCGAAGTATCTTGTGTAGACAACTGTTAATAAACACTTGTATCTTCTGGATGATGGCTTTCGTGGTTCTCCACAAGTTTCTTCAGTACTCTTACAGGAATAAAAATATGATATCGGTTAGATTAGTAGGCTGTTATGTTAAGATAGCCATGTTAAACTCATTTGTGTTTATTTTTCAACATGTTCACATAATGTTTTATGAATTTCTTTTTTATAACTTCTTTTTAAGCCAAACTCCAATATTACCCTTACAAAATCTGGAATTTCTATTAATAAAATATCACATTTAAACTATATTGAACCATATAATTTGGATTTACGCACTTTTCAATGTTCAAAAGAACATGGCAATAGTAGTGTTGATGGTAGTGGTAGTAGTAATTTGTCGTCATCTCGAACAAATACACTGACAACAACATCAGTATTAAAAACTGGGTCAGCTTCGCCTATCTTAACAACAACAACAATAATAAATTCTGATATTTCATCTAATGTTACAGGTTCATTGAATATGTCTAATACTGTTTGTTCGAATTCATTTGATAAGCAGTTATCAACAAATGGCGGTTTACAACAAACAATAACTATGTCTTTGACACATCCTCATTCTTTGTCTTCTTCTTCTACTACTACTACTACTATTACCACTTCTACTAACATCAATCCTCTACTATCTCCTTCTCAATCGGATTCATCTGTATTCTTAAACTCAAATAAAACTTTAATATCATGTAATGGTACTAGTAATAATGTTGCTACTACTAATAGTACTATTAATCAACTAGATGATGAACATATTGAATATCGTGAAATTGATCCGATTGGTACAAATGCTTTAGCTATTGTCAAAGAACGATTTGGCTAATCTATACACACATATATCCTTCTTCGTTGAATATCTTCATAACAAGATGGAAACTGTACTATTGAATGATTATAATTATTTAATATATATCTTAAAAGATTTCAATATCTGGTACTATGTGCTCCATTCGTGAAGAAGACAAATGATGAAGATATATATATGTACTATGTATACTATATATATATATACTAAGAATAAACTTCTACTGGGATCGACTACCATATATATATATACACACACATGCAGACATACCGTAACAATACCAATATCCCTATATAGATTCTTCATTTTGTATTTTGACTTACTTTTTTTTATATCAATTTATTCAATTAGATTTTAGTGTAAATTTATAATGAGTGTGTGTGTGTGTATGTGTATATGGGTATCTTCTTTGATGATATATCCTTCCTCTTTTAAGAATCTTGTTTCCCGCATTTTCTGGCTTTGTATTCTTTTTTATATTTTTAAAGGGGGGGATACGATCTCATATATACACTGCACACACACACACACATGCTCGAACCCTTTTTAAATGGTTAATTTTTTTATTTATTGGCTTTAGAATTTTTTTTTCTTGATTCATCAGAAATTTTTATTGTTATGTAACATTCCATTGAAACTGATAATTTACTGGACAAAAATCTACATTTTTTAAAATCATTTCTATTGTTTAAGCTTTGTCAGTATTAAAATGTAAATGAATCACTCAACAATCTAAAAGAAATTCTGATCTTATGTGAAATTCTCGATTGCCTTTTGGTAGATTATTTAATGAGTAAATCTCAACATCAATACCACAAATATGGTTTTATAGTGTAGGAGTAGGTTAGATGAAAGGTAGGGAGTGGCCAGACTAAAACATGGCACAAATCCATGAAGTCACTGACAAGTGGACTCATCCATGTTGGTAGGTGTAGACTACCTGGTTAGGATTCACGATATGATAGCAATCGATGGTTAGAGACCTTGAATGATATGGCTCAAAATCGTTTGCAATGGTGAAGATGCATCTACTTTTTGTGTTTTACCAAATTCTAATCTTCTGAATTCTTCATGTCCCTATCTTTTTTCTCTTTTTCAAATTTATTTCACTGGATTATACTCCTTGAATAACATCTTCAAACCCTAATCTTTCCGATTACTGATTATATTCTTACTACTTTTACCACTATGGTATTTGAATCGACAACTTCATCTCTGTGCTAATGTGGTATGGCAACTCGAACTAATGTACGTACTTACGAAGTTCTATGTTGTGACTGACTGACTGAATATGCTTATTTGGCTTAAGTGTCAAACTATTACCGTTTACGTCCCAGGTCTGAGATTTCTGTTTGCCTATGCTGATTCATGATTGTGAAAGTGGAGGTCATGGATCAGTAAGACATATTTGAGTATCAGTACCTTTGAAGCATTGTCCCCGTATGGTGTTGCAATTTACCAGTGTAGGATTTAATTAATCTGCCGATGAATTTCCCAAATAAGTCCCTATATTTTCCTCATAAATTTATAGAGGGGCTATGGTTAAAAATGGTAACTATGTATACTGTCAACAATCACAATGTTTTCTAAGATGTAAATTAATACATTTGGTACATAAACGCAAAGTAGTAAAGTCTGTTACAACAACAACAATAAATACACACCTATCAGAGACTAGCAAGAAGACAACAACATGAATCAATAAACAAAGTGGTTTTAAAATAATAACTGGTGCAGTTTGATTTATGAGTTTATGGGTTAGAATAATAATCAGCCTGGTATCAATAAGTCTTAAATGGTTAGCGCTCAACTCAAGTATTATTGGTTGATTCACTCTTATCGATATTGGTCAACAAACAGTGAACCTATGATATATTAGTAGTATATGGTCGGGATAAAAAGTCATCTACTGCAAATGGTGATCATTAATCGTAATTACAGACATAATTATTATAAAAAAACTCTAATAATTATGGGATTATACCAAGAATTCTAACCTAACAACAATTGAAAAAATCAGAATATGAGGTAGTTATAAAAGATGAAATACGCGCAGGATTCGTACATTTGCATTCATGGTTTTCGGTGTAGGGAGTGTCTTTAAAAAACAATCTTAACGAGGGTCGCATGACTAGAAAACATTCTTCATTACACTACATACGATCATAAAATAGCACATGAATTCACTCAGCGCGAATATCAGCGATTAACGCACTATAACGTAAACTTCGTATGCACAATAAAAATAAAACACGAGGGAAATACGAAGTAGAGAATATGAATTATTAAACTGATATTGCTTACTGATTGACTAAATTGTTCAGCAGGTCAAAATTCCCACCAATTTATGCCAATCATAAAACGGTTAAATATAATTCAAACTACTGAGTAATAATAAGTAGTTTGGTGTAAAGCAGGAAACATCGATCTTAGGTGAAACAATTTGATAAAAAGTTGAACTGTTCCCTGAATTGAGAGGGAATAATCGCTCTACCATTTTCCTATAGTCTCAATAACAGCCGGATTTTCAACACTGACCTACTAGATGAGTCTGGAAAGTTTTCTACTGTAACTTACTGGCACTGCCCTTCCCATTACTTTTCCTTTCCCTACCCACAACGACTCACGGTAATTAGATAGGCTTTTTATACTCCGGAGTCTGAGCTGCATTCACTACTCGTTGTGTTTGTAGCCAGATTGGATGAGTTTCAAAGGATCTATTAGTTCAGTAAACACTGCTGTAATTCACTGGTTTCAAACTTTAGTTTCAAGTTTCTGGTAGATACCGCTACTGTTTCCACAGCTGTGTTGAATATCTTGCAGACTACTTCGTGGTGGATATCGCTTACAAGGTTGACTAATTCCGTTCCTAGCTGTACCTGGAATATGTTCGTGACTTTTTCGTCATCAGGTTTAATATTAAGGGTTTTCTCACAGTCACTTTTCTTCATCCAAGTAAGCGCTGGTAAGTAAGTGCTTGTACTACAACATTATCATAGTCTAAACATGTGCACTGGAATGAGTGATAGTTTTCTATGGAGCCTCTCCAACGGTAACTGAAGTTAATGTGGTCTATTTAAGTTCATAGTTGAGTTGATTATGGGGGTGGCCTTATCATATTGTTTTCCTTTATGCTTAAAGTTAAAGCTTGCTAGAAGCAGATGGTCGTCCGAGCATTGTCTCCAGTGGTTGCGGCTTAAGCGCTTTCCGCGATATCTGAAGCCCCTAATGTGGTCGTGAATTCGTACTATGAGGACCCATATCAGGACAAAATACATGTCCAACACTTTCCAGATATCAGTGATTATTATTTTTGTGTTCAGTTTTTGGTGTAAACCACAAAATTTCTTATAGTTTCCTCAAACAATTTTCAGAAAACTCGTCAGTAGATTAGTAAAGTGATATTGTAGTGAACTAGAACACTGGTTGGGGACAATAGAATGTATTTAAACGCAAATTACAGACTATCTCATTAAATTCTGTTAACCATACAGCCAACAGTTAAATGGCAAATTAACAACCATTTGTTTCAATCTTCACTGTTCCTTCTGTAAATATCAATCCATTTTCTCTAATTTCATTGTTTGTGTATTTTTGTACCAATTGCGTTTCATTCCTGTTCTTTCCTTATTGATCTTCTTCCAAAATACATTCTATATATGACCATCACCATATACTACTTATATGGATATAAGTAGACCGTACCACAACATGATGAGATAATAATTAAGGAATCATGTAAGCGAAAATTCTTATCTAAAAAAAGACAAGATTGACCATTAGATTTGATGAAGGATTATTGAAATGATTTATTAAAATATTCAATTCGAACTTATTTTTACTATATAATAACAGAATGAACTTATTACTACTATGTACTTTTCAATAAATTAAACACGTGATAAATTTTTAAGAAAATTTTCCAAAAGTAAACTATACTGGAAACCTTGAGCAACTTATTAACCACTTAGAAAGTAGTTTAGTTATCAAATAATTAACTATGAAATTACAGTACAATAATACTTTTCATATGACTAATTAAACTTTACATATTGAATTAAAAGTTTTTATATTAGTGATAAATCTTGTTGATTCATTGTTATACTCGAATCCTAAGCTAGTCTCGTAACTCTCAAACTAGAATTATACAGTGACTTAAACACGAAAGAAAATGTACAAAATATACGAGAAACACTTTACTTCAAAAATTCATTTATGTACAGAAAATATTGAATTTTTATAGTCTTTTAGAAGTTCTTGGGTTTATTTTGACAATTCTAGAGTGCTACTATAAACATAGTAGCAGTGTAGTAATCAGCCAATCAGTAACTATACATGTGACATTTTCGTGATATTTCTAGCAAAATTTCTAATCAAACGCTGATTGGATAAAATGCTTCTTAATGTTTCATGAGATTGTTATTGTCTATTGCGAGTAATTTGCAGGATCATCCCAAGAATTAGGAATCGAGTTAGTGTTATGAGTTAAAGTTTTAATCCAATAGTTTTAGTCGCAAAAGATATCAGCTAAAATGTAGAAAACTGTGATTAGGAATTCGGAGTTGATTTGAAGTTATGGGTAAGGATTACGAATTACGGTTAAAGTTTACATCAATAACTGACACCAGCAATTAAACTTTGTCACCTTTTTTTTTATAAAATTAATAAAGTTAAGAATGAGATTTAGAATTAGGAGAATATGTATATGATCAGAAGGGGTTTTGTGAAGATTTAATATTTTCATAGTTCAAATCGTGAGTCAATTGAAGTTAGACCACTAAGGAAAACTTTGAAGCACTGAACGGCCAACTCCTCCTATTGTGGGACTCCTCAGCAGTGCACATCCATGATTTTGCTTCTCGAGATTCGAACTCAGGACCCACCAGTCTGATACTTTACTCGAGTTAATAAGGATTACAAATTAAGCGAAAACAACTTAGCTTATTAATGTAAAACGATTTAATCATCTCTTTATAACAAATTCTTAGTTGACAACATTATCATTGGTGACATTTATTTTGTTAGATATACATATAATCAATTATTCATCCAATGTCAGGAATAGAAAGCTTGATTTGATTAATATTTACCTAATCCAGTTACCTCAATTTTACACCTTTCAACAGTAATTTAATAAAACATTAGTTGCACGATAAGTATTTTGAATTCACAATGATATTTCGAATCGAATGACGTTTGATATATACACATTCATATATATATATATATACTGTGTTAAAGGTAGAGAGAAAAGGTCCTAGGTGTAGAATTTAAAAACAAAAATTAATTAATGGCTTTATTCAATATTATAATCTGGTACAACATAGAATTCTCAGCACGAGTTATTTCAACAAGTTTTTTTACCAGAAAACAAAACAAAAACAAACATTAAACCAGTAGCTACTGCGCTACCACAGGTCTTTTTATTGTTTGATCGATCCTGACGATAGATATTAAAATCACGTAATGATACTAGGCAATCATCCTGTAAGTCAGTCAACCAAGATTCTTGAATTGTGATGACACCACAATTACGATACATGTTTTGACTTAGCAGAAATTGGAGATAGTCCATCTTGTTAATTAGAGATCGACAGTTAGAGTTAAGCAGCTCTGGAATCGACATTTGATTAATGTTTATTCTCTCTAAAGCATATTGCCAAACACCACAATGTCTCTTATTGTACTTGTTTGTGATTTTTTCAGCGAAAGGACGTAAGCTTTTCATAAACGCGCCTGTATAGGTTATGCGATCAAGAGACATAATGATTGGTTAAAACCAATTTTTAAAAAAACCCAGATAACTTGTTGAAATATTTAGATGGCAGAAACAGGTAGCCCAGGGATTCAAGTAAGCCGCCTTATTTCATTGATGTATCAAATATTTCTTGTAATTTAGCTCAAATATCATACCATATTCTATTTGATTGTGTAATTGTTCATTTCAAAAATTTTAGAAAACTAATACTGTCCATTTTGACTTAATTGATGAAACATACAAATCATCTATCAATGAGTTTTTTGATTTCAGGTAAAAATCTATAAGGTACCATCTTAATTCTGATTGGTTCAATCAAAGTTTCCTTTAAACATACTATGATTGGTTCAAATTAATATTTCTTTTTTTTTATTGTTGCTTAGCAATGATACATTTTATTGGAACATATAATAGAAAATAATGAATTAAAAGATCATTATTTTTGAAATGACTAGAAGTACAATTAATAGAGATGAAAGTTATTTAGGATATCTTACGGAACGTAAGTTCATATAAAAGCATTATAATTATTTTATTTAAAAATTATTGTACTACTCTTTTACTTATTTACTCCTGTTACTCCCAATGGAGTATAAGCCAACGACTAGCATTCTCCAAACAACTCTCTACTGAGTCTTCCTTTCTAGTTCTATCTAATTTTTGTTTATTCTTCTCATCTTACTTTCTCCATGTTCTATGGTCTTACTTTTCTCCTTTGAAAATCAGGATTCCATGTGAGGGAATGTCTTGTGAGGCAATTGGATGATTTCCTCAAAGTGTGTCTCATCCACTTCCAACGCCTCTTCCTGATTTCTTCTTCCGCTGAGATCTGGTTTGTTGTCTCCCACAGTAACTTATTGCTGATAGTGTCCGGCCAGCGGATCCGAATTATCTTGCGTAGACAACTGTTAATAAACACTTGTATCTCCTGGATGATGGCTTTCGTAGTTCTCCACGTCTCCTCCCCATACAGTAGAACTGCCTTGACATTTGTATTGAAAATTCTGACCTTGGTGTTGGTTGACAATTGCTTTGAGTTCCAGATGTTCTTCAGTTGTAAATATGCTTCTCTTGCGTTGCCGAACCTCGCCCTCACATCTGTGTCTGATCCACCGTGTTCATCAATGTGTTGCCTATAGCTCCTCCGAGGGCTACTGCCGGTCCCAAGCCCGGGTAATGGAATAGGGTTGATCATGAGCTTAGTGACCCCATCCCGTACAAAACCAAATCGCTTAGAAAACGTCAACCAGAAAAAATTGTTCAAACCATTTAAACTCTGCCCTGGGAGTAGAAGGAATAATTATGACTTCTCATGATGAAAGCCGAATTCCTTCGGAAGTCATGAGGCCGATGTACCTTCTTACAACCAGAGAGACAATGTAAATAGGTACTATTCTTGTAGTCGAGAAATAATTTAACTTTATGATAAGATGAGTTTTTCTTTGTAATCTGAACAAGTTTACGGTAATATTATTGATTTGTATAGTTAAATAAATGAAGTTAGATATCAGAAGTAATATGAAACTTTCCAACAGTAGTGTAGATAGTAGATGTAATATTATTCACTTATGTCTGTTAACTCTCGTAAAAGACGTGGGCTATCTACCAGGATTCTCCTGGAATCTCCTTTCCAGTTTGTTCTCTGCTATAGTAGGTTGTTGCTAATAGTATTCAGCCAATGGACATTGAGTGTCGTGCGTAGACAATTGTTCATAATTACCCTGCACTTTTTTGATGATGGCTACGGAAGTTCCTCAAGTTTCCGGTCCGTACATTAGAACTATCTTGACGTTCGCATTAAAGATTTTGACATTGATGTTATCTGACAATTTTAATATGTTCCATATGTTCCTTAAATGTTGGAATGCCACTTTTGCTTTGTCAATTCTTGCCTTCACATCTGCATCGGATCCTGCTTGCTCATCGATGATGCTGCATCTTCCAAAGTTTCTCCAACACGTGTGATTAGGTTAACGTTCTCTATGTTTATATGTCTAATTTTAATCCATTTCCTATAAAGTAAGAATAAAACAGGGTTACACAATTGAATACCTGGTCCCGGAATAGGACTCTTCAGTAGTCCACATTAATGACTCTACACCTAGGACCTTTTCTCTCTACCTTTAACACAGTATATATATATATGAATGTGTATATATCAAACGTCATTCGATTCGCAATATCGTTGTGAATTCAAAATACTTATCGTGCAACTAATGTTTTATTAAATTACTGTTGAAAGGTGTAAAATTGAGGTAACTGGATTAGGTAAATATTAATCAAATCAAGCTTTCTATTCCTGACATTGGATGAATAATTGATTATATGTATCTCTAACAAATTAAATGGGTCATATTATGTACAAGATCCAACCAAAATAAATCATCACACAATAAATGGTTAATCGCAAACAAAAACTAGGGTTATCAGAAGGGGTTTTGTGGAGATTTAGGATTTTTTATAGTAGAAAGCATCAGTCAATTGAAGTTAGATCACCATGGAAAACCTGGAAACACTAGACGGCCGTTTCGTCCTATTATGGAACTCCTCAGCAGTGCGCATCCACGAGATGGTAGGTCCTGAGTTCGAATCTCGCGAGAGCGGCTTCGTGGATGCGCACTGCTGAGGAGTCCCATAATAGAACGAAACGGCCGTCTAGTGTTTCCAGGTTTTCCATGGTGGTCTAGCTTCAATTGACTCACGCTTTCTACTATGAAAGAAACTATGGTTATCAAATATTTGGGCTAAAGTTATATACATACAATATCACACAGTTAAATAGTGGATAACGTACGTCACTGTATATGTTTTTAAAATACTTGTTTAGAAACGAGAATAACCTTGGGACTGAGAGACAGAGTCAAGTGAAATTATTTAGCTATTTAACGTACATATTTTTGAACGAAAGTCACCCACTGTAATAACTTCTTAGTTAGTTTAAGTCTAACTTGGTGGTTCTTCCGGTCCATCACTGTTGATTATATAATGACTAAATATTTACCGGTCAAAAGTGTTTGATAAATCAAACGAAAGAACAAAGGAAGAAGACTACTATCAAGCTGTCATAAATGATGCCCTCTTAATCCAGTTATTTTAGTTATCAGAATTGTTCACTGTTTATTTAGACAAGTTGACGATATGGTCATTAATCCAATCTTTGATGGGGTTATTAGTGCGGTGACGTAAGTACGTATTGTTGAGAAATATCAAAATTCCAACGAAAAAACTGTCAGCAAATTATCATGAAATAAATACTGCACCAAATACGTAGTTATTCCGAATTTTTAACATTACTACGATACTTTATGTCTCTTCCCACTTAAGTCATCAAAAGAAAACTCATGATCGATTACCAAAAGTTAGCAATGTATTTGTAAGATATAAAGCCAGAGATAATTGCTACATTCTGAGGTTGTCCATATCTGGTACTGAAGTATACGACTCCCATATGTGAACTAAGCTACTTAGGTGAAAGAATCAAGAGTAGGCCTTTTTTTTGCTACCTAACCAGATTGAAAAAAAACCCAGGTACAACCTTTTTATAAATATATGTCTATCTCCCATAGAAACTTCAATCAAATGTTTAGCCAACGGTTTATATCCACTTCTCGAGGAATTTAAACCAGATCTTCACCAATAGAGAGCTCCCGTCAATAAATCTTCCTTAGCATTTGGTCTATGTCTGATTAGCCTAGCTTATTTCTTTTCCTTCTTGAAAACATGCCTGGCTTTTTGAATTAAGCTGTAGAAATCAATGTGTGGATACATTAGTAGGTAATTAATACAATTACAGAATTGCATATCACTCTGCCTAGCTCAATAATGCTGACTAACCATCAAGATCTAAAAAGAATACTTTTAGAACAAGTACAACATGAATAAATTATAGACACCAATTGCAAATTCAATAAAGCATATGCTAAGAGTAGTATGCCTATCCTTTTGTCTGTCTAAAATCTAGTAAACTACTCTTGCTTATAGTTCAATATTCCCTTTCTCTTGTGTTAATTCTTTTTACAAGGACAAATCGGTGAATTATACCAGCTGCCTACAGATCATCAATCTGTTCCACACTTCTATACAACTCAAACAGGTTTAGAATGTCGTCGTTATTTTTGTGAAGTTTGTGGTCCACTTGCCAGATCTAATTTAAAAACAGGTTCAACGAATATTAAACATGCTGGAGCACTACAACGTCAATTAGATTGGATTGCAGGTACTACATTACCAGATGCTTTAACACGATCACGTGAAGCAATGATATACTATGGTGATCATAAACACTGATTTGTTACGTAGTAATAACAATCAAAATATGAATGCATGATTGATATCTGTCAATATGAACATAAGTGTATTCATTAAATACATATTTTCTTCGAATAAACACACTAGATATATAGGAACATTTATTCTGAAAATTCCCTTGTAATTTTAGTGGATAACGCGATGGCGTTTGAGGCGAAAGGTACTGGGTTCGAGTCCCATAGTGAACATCAAATCTGAGATTCAGGTATATTCAGATGACAAGTCCCAAATAGGTTGAAACGCGCATCAAACTGGATTCCACTTCTAGCCACTATTCATCTTTGCTTACAATGCTTGTGAATTAAGGCTATGTCGAGGCAATACGCACACTATGCACATATGCCAATTAGAGACTGACCAATTGTTGTCCTAAACATCAATGGGAAGATTCAAACAAACAATACTAAATGAATTTTAGTTTTAGCTTAATTTTATTTACAATACTCATACAAATTATTCAATATTAAAAGAATAAAGAACTGAAAAATTGGTTTTGTCCCGTAAACTTTGTTTACTTGAGCAATGAAATAATGTATACAAGGCCTAATCAGGTATTTACCACTGGTGTGAGTATAGTACAAGTACAATAATGCAAAATACATCATTCATGCACGGCTCTCAAATGTAACCCTGTTAAGGGTATATAATTTTAATAGTTTTCTAGCAGGTTCAAAACTGTCAGTAGAAGTACAGAAACTGTCATTATGAGTATTTTCATTTTACTCTTTGATTAATACAAATTTAAATACTACTTATAATATGATGAAATCAATTTAATAATAAATTTTCAACTGGATAACCATCTGAATATTATTAAATGAAAAAGTAGCTTAAGGTGTATTTTTATTCTGATCTCAAAAGAGAGTGATATATAACGAATGTGAAATGCAAATAACAACAAGAATTAGATCTAGAATTTAAATCTGGTATTCATTGAAAGTCTTCCTTGAATAGAAAGTCCATTAATCGTAATTTTTAAAGTTGTTGAAGTTTCACATAAGTATCCTTCAATGGCATTAAAGTTACGAATATTAATTGTTATTAGAGTTTAAACTTGGTAATTGAACAATAAGTAATTTTCAATGCATACAAGTTTTTACTGGATAATGATTTCTATTTTGAAACTACTAGAGGTTTGTTTGAGTTACAGTGGGATAACTAATTAGGAAGACGTTTAGTCAGTGGAACTTTTCTAACAAATATAATCAAAGGGGGTTTTGTGGAGAATTTAGTATTTTCACAGTTGAAATCATGAGTCAATTGAAGCTAGACCATCATCGATAACCTGGAAGCACTGGACGGCCGTTTCGTCTGTTGTAGAAATATCATCTCACTGAAGACAATTGGTGAACAGTCGCTCAAAATCGTGGATTGATTGAAGTTAGACATTAACACCGTTGGATCCCGGCTCAGTGGTCTATCGGTTAAGCGTTTTGGCTCGAGACTGGTAGGTCCTGGCTTCGAATCTCGCGAGTGCGGGTTCGTGGATGCGCACTGCTGAGGAGTCTTGTAATAGGACGAAACGGCCGTCCAGTGCTTCCAGGTTTTCCATGATGGTCTTGCTTCAATTGACTCATGATTTCAACTGTGAAAATATAATCAATACAAAATATGAAAAATTTAAGGACACATATATTTTTATTTCAAAAAAAGACAACCATTATAGTAACAATGCAGAAGAGATTAGAAGAAACTATTCAGGTCTCCATTCATCATTTTACGGTAGTTGATTGAAATATTGTTGGGATGATCTTGCAAATTTCTCGCAATCGACATGACAAGCTCAAGAAACATTAAGAAGCATTTTATCCAATCAGCATTTGAATTAAAAGTTTTGTTAGTAACATAGCGTTCAAACAGTAAGATGTATCAGTGGCGACGGAGAAAAACTTCAATCAACAAGGCATATCAAATATGATAGTATTTGATTTATATCTACTGAGGTAAGATTATTTGGATTCCATTTTGGCATATTATCTTTATCAATAAGACAAGCACGAATACCTTCATAGAAATTGGGATATTTAATCATTTTCTGTAACAGGCGATATTCTATTTTAAAATTCATCGCTAAACGATAATTTAAAACCAATCTATAACTGAAGTAAAGTAACCTTAAAAATTATAATAATTAGTGACAAAATGTTACCAACTATGATATTGTCAACTAAGAATATGTTGTAAAGAGATGATTAAATCGTTTTACATTAATAAGCTAAGTTGTTTTCGCTCAATTTGTAATCCTTATTAACTCGAGTAAAGTATCAGACTGGTGGGTCCTGGTTTTGAATCTCGCAAGGCGAAGTCGTGGATGCGCACTGCTGAGGAGTCCCACAATTAAACGAGTTGGCGGTTCAGTGCTTCAAAGTTTTCCTTAGTGGTCTAACTTCAATTGACTCACAATTTCAACTATGAAAATACTAAATCTTCACAAAACTCCTTCTGATTATATACATATGCTTGGCATATTCTACTATGCCGCTACTGTAAAACTAAGGAATCACAATGAATTAATAAATCACACTAAACTAACACTTTCTGTAAAACAACTAACACGCTACGAAATTTACCAGTTTGATTAAAAGGAAAACATTCATTTGATCTTGACACAAAGTTATGTCTACAGAGTAGAATGATTCAATTGTGGTTTCTGTGTCAAAAAGTTACCACGTGAAGCCATGACTTGTGCTGAGGAACATCTAAGATACACAAAACGATTTGCTAATTCTGAAGAAAATGAAAATCTACAAATCGAATCAGAAATAGCAGTACATGCGATTTCTAACTTTAAAGAAAAACCAGTAACTGAAGCTTTCCATAAACTGCAAAATTACTAATGTACTCAATAGAAAGGAAAGTATACCTATCCATTTGTTCTGTTTAAACTAACATCAATTCGGTTATTTATTTTGTTCTCTGAAGTGACTTATAATAAACTGCGAAACACTAGAAAGTCAATTTTCTACTGATTGTATATTACAAATTTATATTTATTTCAACCTACCTAATGATTAAATTATTTGAATCTACCATGTCAAACCTTTGTAATGCTATTATCAGCGGTTGGTTGACAGAATAAACGGAATCGGTCTATTTGAAACCAGAAACTTACAGTTGGATACACGGATGCTTATTTGAAAATAAAATGTATAATGCCTAGATATTTCCAATAAATCTACAATATTGTTTAATATAGCTGTTATCAGAAAGGGTTTTGTGGAGATTTAATAGTTTCATAGTTGAAAGCGTGAGTCAATTGAAGCTAGACCACCAAGGAAAACCTCGAAGCATTGAACGGCCGTTCCTTCCTATTATGGGACTCCTCAGCAATGCGCATCCACGGTTCCGCCTCGCGAGACTCGAACCCAGTCTCGACCTAGAGACCTTAACCGATAAACCACTGAGCCTGCATTCAAAGGTGTTAATGTCTAACTTCAACTGATCCACAAAGTTGAGCAACCGTTCACCAATTGTCTTCAGTGAGTTGATATCTCACGACAGAAGTGGTTTGAACTCCGCTGGTCACTGCTTCTCACTAGAACTCCTGGATTTACTTCTCGAAGTCAGTCACTATTAGTAGGTCTTCACGAAAAAGACCTGTCTCAAGACCACGAAAGGCAAATAATCCAGATTGGTATTGATACCACAATAAATATGGTAAGTCCTGTAGAAATTGCAGAAAACCCTTCAGTTTCTGAATCTTCCAACCGTCTTACACGAAAACCTTCTCGAGAAACGTCACCGCCGATACACATTAACGGTTAGCGTAGCCAGCGAACACAAATATCTGTTGTATATCACTAACGCGTTGACAAAGTTTGCTATCTCGTTGATACAAGAGCAGAGGTTAGCGTTCTAAACCTGCAAATCCTTGCAGCCGCCCGCATGAAACAGTGTTCAAATTACAGGCAGCATATGGAAAGCCGACCGTCACATAAGATAAAAGGTATGTTTATCTTTAAGAGGACTGATATGTCTTGTGGGTTGAACGCTTATTCAGATCCTAAGCTATTCGGACAACCCCAGGCTAGCACTACTCAGCAACTTGAAGACCAGAGAGAAGACACGAGTAGCGAGAAGATGCTTTATTGCAAGGTTCAGTTTTGTACAGAAAAATCGTAAGTATTTATAGATGTTTGCTTAAGTTAAATCAACATCCTAATTCAGCCAATCCAATAAACGACATACATTGCTACTGACCAATGGTAGCATGCCACGTTGGAACTCCAGAATGTTCTGTCGTGCTCTGATTGGTTGGAGCTCTTTTTGAGCCTCTGGAGGCTCTGTTGGGGTTCTCTGGAAACCGACTTAACAAGGACCTATGCAAACACATTCACTATATTTTCGTTTTTGTGCATGTTTCGATGGCAATCATTAGTAAAGACCTTCTACAATATCATAATTAATTTAATCATCGGCATGTGCAAACGGAGGTTAGTAGATAGAAATACTAAATTATCTGTTTGTGTGGCTTCATTTTCTTATTATAAATTATATCCAGTTCCTGGTTAGCACATAATCGACCAATACTATCAACGGATGTTTCACAATTAATGTAAACTGTACTGAACACAACCAAAATTACCGTGTTTAACCAGAAGTTTCACGACTACAGGAATATTAAAATAATCCATTGATTTCATGCTGTCCGCCCAGATAAGAATAAATTCGTGTAAGCGTATATGACGCCACTACTTTTACTTACTTACTCACGCCTGTTACTCCAAATGGAACATAGTCCGCCGACCAGCATTCTGCAACCCACCCTGTCCTGGGCCCTCTTTTCTAGTTCTATCCAGTCCTTGTTCATTCTTCTCATGTCTGTCTCTATTTCTCGGCGTAATGTGTTCTTTGATCTTCCTCTTCTCCTTTGACCTTCATGATTCCATGTAAGGGCTTGTCTTGTGACGCAATTAGGTGATTTCCTCAAGGTGTATTCTATCCACTTCTAGCGCTTCTTCCTGATTTCTTCCTCTGCTGGAATCTGGTTTGTTGTCTCCCACAGTAACTTGTTGCTGATAATGTCTGTTCAACGGATCCGAAGTATCTTGCGTAGGCAGCTGTTAATAAACACTTGTATCTTCTGGATAATGGCTTTCGTAGTTCTCCACGTCTCAGCCCCATACAGTAGTACTGTCTTCACATTTGTATTGACAATTCTAACCTTGGTGTTGTTTGACAATTGTTTTGAGCTCCAGATGTTTTTCAATTGTAAATATGCTGCTCTTGCTTTGCCGATCCGCGCCCTCACATATGACGCCACTATATTTTATTAATTTTTTCCTGAGTGATGCACAAAAAATTAACATAGAGCTTCTTCAGTCCATGAAATCAAGATAAAATTAATTAACCATGTACAAATGAAATCATCAATCAGTACAAATACCTTAAATTTCCATGCTTAAGTTTTTCCAGTAGTTTTTTGTAGCCTTCCTATCTTATATAAAAAATATATTGTTCTAATGTTAAAGAATTGTTTTATCTGAATAGAATAAAGTTGAAAAATAGGCTATCAAGACATATAATCTGAATGATGCTACCGGCTAAAAATGTTACACTAGACAATATTTTCATTGGATATGTCCTTGAATATATAAAGCACACATTGTTCACATGACAATAGGTTGTAGTGCCGTGCTTCGATAATAGTTCACTTCGTTAACCGTTATTATACCAATCTTAACGGTGTATAAAATCAAAAGGCATATGGAAGCGGCAATTACATTTTTATTGATAAATGATGCAGATCAGTAATCTGTGGGCACATGAGCAAGTGTAAGCGAGCGAAGCAAAGATGATGCGCGATAGAGATGGCTGGGAAGCCAACTCTATTTAAGCAAGAGTTAATCAACATTTATAGTCGGACAAAAATGAGTGATAGACATATGATGAATAAGATATGAAGTGTACACATATATGCTCAAGGTTAATATGCAAATGATTAACAAGATCAAAATATGACTCATAATGGATAGGTGAATTGGCTTGGCCAGCAACTAGAATAAAGTATATGGGCTTAACATATAAACTGATACTACAAGGCTCAGAACAATTCAATGTAAACTCAGAATAAGTCATTACTTTACTAAAATCCAAAGTATCAACAAAAACTAAAAACATCTTAAATTATTAATGAATAATGGAGAGACTTTCTCATTTGTTTTAATTTTCTATTTTGTTTTGTTAATAATGCCTACTGTTAATGTAACTTTTATATACGTTATCTTTATGAATGATGGTAGAGGACAAATGAATTAACTAAGAACTAGAATACAAATTTATTCGGATATCTGTTTCTGTAATTAGATTCCCTTGTATATACAATGGTAATAATCAAAGTATAATTGAATTGAATGGACGTAACTGAACTTGTATTAACACCAGAATTAGACCTTTTTGTAATTGAAATGGATTTATTTTGTCACTGTGACTTATGAACACTATCAACTATATTAGAATAAAAATAACAATGACAATCGAATAACCAATAGTTGTATTGTAGTGATGTGAAGATAACATTGTATTAGACTGGTCAAATCTGAATTGTATGGAAATCAATACAAACTGTTCATAGTGGCAATTGGTCAAAGTGTCTGTAGTATATATAAATCAATATAATAGATAGACTGACAACAAAACAAAGGAATATTCATGAGGAATTCTCATGTAAGAGCAATCGAATTAATCATACAACTGAGCACAATTTAATCAATAGAATTGAGGCAATATATTTGATAGTGAAATGCTCAGTTAGATGTCGTATTCTTTAGTGAATATACAATTATGCTGATTAAACATATCTGTATTCAATAAAATACTAAGTTCTTTTAGTATAAGTATGAGGATTTGTGGAGATTGTAGTATTTTAAAAGTTGAATTCATGAGTCAATCAAATCAGGACCACCAGTAAAAATCTGGAAGCCCCGGACAACGGCTTTGTCTGATGTGTGACTGAAGGTTCCGGGTTCGAGCCCCATGTGCGGGATTGTGGATGCTCACTGCTTATCCTCTAGGCCATTGAATTGGCGCCCAGTGTTGTTATTATATAATATTATATTTAATCTACCTTATAATATTTTTTAAAGTTCAGAATCAAAACTGAAATTGTCTTCAAAATGTACTGATATGAATATACAGGTAAATCGGCTAACGGCTAACGATGAATCTGCTTTTTCTATAGTTGTATAGTGCTACATCGATTTTTATATTCTTTTGGATAAAGAAAAGTAAATATATAGTATTGTGTGATAGTTGTAAATTTCTAGAAACTTTTCTGTCTTATAAAATCAAATTAAACGCGCGCGAAACTGGTAGGTCCTGGGTTCGAATCTCGCGAGGCGAGATCGTGGATGCGCACTGCTCATAAGTCCTACAATAGGACAGAACGGCCGTCCAGTGCTTCCAAATTTTCCGTGGTAGTCTAGCTTCAATTGATTCATGATCTCAAAATTACAGTTAAGACATAAATTTTATCCTGTATGTCTCTTAATATTTCATAATTATAATTTATTGATTACCAATAGAGTAAATTATTATTTGTAGTGTATATAGTACTACAGTACTATAGACATTTTGTTTAAGAAACATTTTATCACAGTCCTAACTAAAAGTCGAGCATTCTCGATAAATAGTACTTCAATTAAGTAAATTCAATTTTAGATAGGAATAATACTGATGACAGATCAAGTTAAACAAACAGTGCTCATCACTTTACAACTGTAAAAATTACAGGCTAACTAAATTATACGTCAGTATTTGGTTTATTTTGCTTAAAACGGATTATTTCATATTACTTTTATTCATGTACATTGTTATTCTATATTCACTAATAAAAGTTTTATTCTATCGTTTAGTAAGTATTTTCATCTAAGATGGTGGTTGCAAGTAACTGACTGAAAATTCTAAACTCAATTTTCATGCTACATAAAGCTTGTCTTTCTAGATGTGACTGTAATTTTGAAAGAAACTAATGATCCTTAGCGAAATTATTCAAATGTCACCCAGCTTCACAGTAATAGACGTTACCTTTGAGCTATTCAGTTCACGAATGATCTTTTTCAGAATTAAAATTTATTTACAATTGATTGATTATTGATTAATGACTACGGTAATAATATTAGTCGCTAATTAATAATCAGTCAACTGTAAAATATTTTCCCTTTCATTCTATTCGCTCTTGATAGATTAAGGCTTTCTATATATACATTTTAAGAATTACGAGTTATATACCCAATCTTTCAGTTATATCGACGACGTGCTCTGTCGTTACCTAGATCATTACATAACGTGCAATCAGTATGTGTTTATTATATTCAGCTGAAATATTAAAGGACTTTGAAACCACCCTTATAGTAACTGATATTGTGGTGCGGTCTACTTATATCCATATAAGTAGTATATGGTGTGGGTCAGACATAGAATGTATTTTGGCAGAAGACGGATGAGGAAAGAACTGAAATGAAGCGCAATCGTCTGGAAAATGCATGAGCAATGGAATTAGAGAAGAAACAGTGAAGATTGAAACAATTGTTTGTTAATTTGCAAATTGACTGTTCATTGTTTGGTAATCTGAATTTACTGAGATAGTCTGTAATGTTTGCTTAAATACATTCGATTGTCCCCAACTAGTGTTCTGTTCACAACAGATATCATCTAAGAAACATGTAAATTTTTCTTAAAAAAAATATATTTTATTCAAATCTACAAAATAGAATTAGTTCCCAAATGTAAATCAATTAAAGTCAATCATAAAATCTAATTAACTATATTATCTTTTGTTACTTTCTTTTCTCTTTTTTTTTGTTTTTTTTTCCATTTAATTCACATCATTTTCATTGTTGAAAATATTGCGGGGGAGGGGTATTCATTTTTATTCCGCCCCCCCCCAAAAAGTGTTATTCATATTTTCTTGATATTTACTGATTTATACATATTTGTTGAATGTTTATCACTATACACATAAAATGATTTAAGAAAAAAAATGTATATCTTGTATAGTTTTGTTTGTTTGTTTTTTGAAGGAGAAGAAAGAGTAAAGTGTTTTATTAGTAAAAAATAAGTTGTTGCCAAGATGGATACAAAACACTTTTCTTTTGTTGTTGAAGAAAAAATATGTTCATTCTGACTAGGATAGAATTATCTAATGATTTGTACATCTTATCTATGAATAACGCAACACTCACTCACTCACTTCCATACACACATATAAACAGAAGTAAAAACTCAGGTGAATCAATGAATAAACATTTAAAGATACTCATAGAAACATTATAGTCAAACAAAAATAGTTTCTATTCAAATTCTTTACCTCTTTTAGTGTATGAATAGAAATAAGAAGAGAATGATTGAAAATACAAAACAAAAATGATATCTGAAAAAAAAGGAGGAACAAAAACAACATTTTGATTGAAGTGGATGTGTATCGTTTGAGTGAATCTATACAAAATGAGTGTATTTATCTATCTATATATATATACTACTGATTACATAATGTACATATTACATGTGTATGTGTAATAATGAAGTTTGAATATGCCTTTAATTCAGATCATGTGATATAGATGGATGTTTATGTAATAATTTTTTAATTGGATTCAATTTTGGTGTTTCAGGTGATATTTGTCTTGAACTGGTTAAACTTTGACTACGAAAATCATAATTACGCGGTGGTAACTGGAATGTAACTACACGATTTTCTGGTGAATAATGATGATGATGATGATGATGTGTTCTATTATATTGATGTAAACATGGACGTGAATTATTTAATGTTGATGGTTTCATAGATTTATGTGTAGGCAAATCATCTTTTAAATTTCTTACATTATTATTACTACTGTTATTATTATTATTAGTAGTAGTGGTAGTATGAGTAGTGTCCATTTGTGTTGAAGATGTAGTATCATTTTCTGTCACTGAATAGATCGTTTTTAATCGTTTTTCATGGTTATTATTATTACTACTAATATGACTGTTATTAGTAGTATAAACGTTTGTTAATTCGTCATTTTCATTTTTTATAAAAAATTTAGTAAATTCATAAAAATGTTTTTGTATTTTATCAAGTTTTTCATTGATTTTTAATAATTCTGATTTTATAATGGTAATTTCATTTTTTGTTTGTTGAAAGTTTGTATAAAGTGTTGAAATCAGCTGATTTTGTTCTGGTATTCTATTATTATTATTATTATTATTATTATTATTATTATTATTATTATTATTATTAGTAGTAGTAGTAGTAGTAGTAGTAGTAGTAGTAGTAGTACTAGTAGTATTGTTACCATGGTATAAATTGATGGACATATCATCTATTCGATTGAAGCTTTCATCTTGACAGTAATTGCCAGTATTATATCTGTTAAAACAATTAGAGAGAATACAATAATAGTGGGTATTCGTTTAAATTCATTATAACTAAGATAACATAAATGTTTTTAGCTGATTACAAATGATTGATAAGGTTTAAAAAAAATAAATTTTATTTCATGTTTTAACAAAATAAGTGTTATATCCTAGTGAAGACATAAGTACGGGTAACTTCCACGACCTATTAATGGACTATTATTCTATAGATATTTTTATTGTAAACAGAGATGGATAGTGGCCAGCAGTGGAATTCAGGACACGCGTTTTGCCCTATTTGAGATTCGTCCATCTCTGCTTACCATGCTTGTGAATTAAGGCTATATCAAGGCAATACACACAGTATGCAAATATGTCAATTAGAGACTGACCAGTTTCAGTCCTAACACATCGTCGGGAAGATTCAAACAAACAATACTAAATGAGTTTGATATTCTTATTGTTTAACTATTGAGTAATTAGATTGTGTATATCTATTTTCATTTTATTATAAGCTTTATTTTTACCTATGAATTATTACTGTACGATTTACTGTTCCTGAATTATACTCAGTTTATTGATTATTGTATCTCACGTTGACAGCCACATGTGTCTTGATCTTGTGCAAATGCTATTTTCTATTTTATGCTACAATGCGGTCTGATATATAAACCGAGTAAGCTTGAAATAAATGATTCGCATAGTGAAAGCTGTAATCGGTGTTTTTGCACTCAATTGGAAGGGCTAGGCGGACAAGGGTCCAATAAGAACTGATCATACCAGTTGAACGTCATTGATTTGGCACAGTGTTAAGATTGGTGGTTATAAAAAACGGGATGTAGATTCATAATAAATTGGCATTTGACTTATATTTTTTATAAAGTCATAACAATCAGAGAATGCTTTTTTAATTAAAAGATCTATTAAATAAAAGAATCTATCAGTACTATCATCAATAATATTCGGTATATTACTAATATACCTAAATGTTACGATCAGAAGGAGTATTTTATGGAGATTTTAGTAATTTTATATAATTGAAATCAGGAGTCAATTGAAGCTAGACCATCATGGAAAACGTGGAAGCACTGGACGACTATTTCGTCCAATTGTGGGACTCCTCAGCAGTTTGTATCCACGATCTCGTCTACACGACATTCTAAACCAGGACCTTTTAGTCTCGTGCGCGATCGCTGAACCTCTAGACCACTGAACCGGTATCCAAAGGTGTTAGTGTTTAATTTCCATTGTTTTTTTTTAAACTAATAGCTATTCATTCATTTATGTGAGAATTTACATCGATAATGTTAGTTTAGTTAATCATTATCAATATTTTACAAGCAAATAGATTATCACTTTGTTAAAACATCTTTTATATCAAGAATTTAAATATTTTGATAAAATTTACATATTTAAATGAGATAAAGAACACTTCTAGCTTAAAACACTAATTGAAAATGTTCAAGATACTGGTATTTTAGTGAATAAGAACATCGGTGGGGACAATCGAATGTATTTGAGCACAAAGTTATAGAATATCTCAGTAAAAGATGAGAACCATATAGTAAATAGTTAATTTGCAAACTATCACTTGATCGTCTCAATCTTCACCGTTTCTTCTGTTACTATCAGACCATGGTTACCGATTATTATTGTTTATGCATTTTCATACCAATTGCATTTCGTTTTCATTCTTTCTTTATCGATTTTCTAGTGAAATACATGTAATGCCCGACCATCGTTATATATAATACTTATGTGGATATAAGTAACCCACAGCACAGTATGAATTTGAATCAGTGATAGAATAGATAAGTACGAACATCATAACCAGATGTTAGAGAATCTGGTTGACATGGCTCAGTATCGATCATTGTGGTGTAGGCGTATACGCTCTTTGTCGTCCATTAAGCCTTAAGAATAAAATTACTTTATTTACTGTCATAAAAATATTGCTAATAATGTAAAGATTTAGAAGGTGAAATTTCGTCATCTAATTTTGTTATTTATCATTTAAGTTGTTTCTTGTGAATATCTTATTGAAATACAGCCATATCGTAGTGAATGAGAACGCCGAAGGGAAAGCCGGATGTATTTGGATACAAAATTACAGAATATCTTAGTAAAATCTGAAAACCATACAGTAAATACTTCATGTGGAAAATATCCCTCAATCATCTCAAACTTTGCTGTTCCTTCGTTTCCATACCAATCAACCTCTGTTCACGTTCTCTTCTTTTCGATCTTTTTAACCTTTTACCACCAGGCATTTCACTTTCGGTTGGTAATATATTCTAATTATATCTGTCGACAAACACCACAATGTGATACATGATGGACTGGTCAATTAGAGAAATAACGAATAAAAATTAAAAATTCAAAAGATTTAGGATATTCATCGAATATAAAGGAAGCACTATTGGGAATAACAACTTTTCCAACTGAACCTTGGGTTTTAACCAGAGGCATACAGACTACAACGATGAAGCGAAGAATGTCCTTTTCATGAATTCATACAAAAACCAACCAAGTACAATTCCTTGTGATTATCGGTTCAGTCACTAATAATTAATAGTAATTAATAGTGAATGACGATGCAACTGAAGAATCATACTTCTGAAGAATCGTAAGACTATTTTGAACAATATTATCAGAGGCTGGATTGGTGCCTAACTACATATCAGTAGTTTTTTGGTCAAAAAATGTAATGTATATGTAGGTTAATATCAGAAGGGATTTTGTGGATATAATAGTAATCAACAAATGCTCACTAGTGATTGACTTCAAGAGGTACTTCCTTAAGTTCTAGTGAAAAGCAATGAACATTGAAGTTCAACGAGGTCTGTTATGAGATAGTAACTCACGGAAGACATTAGTGTATGTGTCACCGTTGAATACTGGTTCAATGGTGTAGACGTTAAACGTTTACAAGCAAGACCGATAGGTCCTAGGTTCAAATCTCTCATAGGCGGTATTGTGGATGCGCACAGCTGAGAAATCCCACAATAAGACGAAACAATCATCTAGTACTTTCAGGTTTCCCCATGATGGTCTAGCTTCAATTAACTCACGAATTCAAACTCTTCTGATATTAATTTTTTTTTTCCGTTTCAAAGATATCTATGTTACATAAAACATAATAATGAAATAACTTACATCCATTCATTTCTAGAATAAATTCCATAAGATTTTCCATTAGAATGATTAATATCATTTAATGATTTACATTTATATTTTATATCTAATATTGAAATTTTCATTTTAGAATAATCAATAAAATTTTCCAAAGAATTTGATAAATTCATAAGAGGGTAATTCAAATCAAATCGTCTCTTATATAATTTATTATTATTATTAGTAGTAGTACTATTAGTAGTAGTAGTAGTAGTAGTAGTAGTAGTATTAGTAGTATTATTAGTAGTATTTGTTTTATTATTATTATTCAATTGTTCAATGGATAAGTTGTTATTGTTTAAATGATCTATTTCATTATTATATTCATTTGAAATCATAGAAAAATTTGATAATTTATTTGATTTTTGTAAATAATTTAAATATAAATCTAATGAATTTTGTTTAAATTTATTAAATTGATTTTTTGGTGGGAAATTTAAATTTTCAACTATTTTTATCGATTGATTATGATTATTATTATTGAATGGATTATCAAATTGATTATTTATTTTTATATTATTATTATTATTATTATTATTTGTATTGATTTTATTGATTGTATTGATTATTGATTGTTTATTATTTTCATGATTGATTTGATTATCTATTTTATTGATTATTGTCTTGTTATGTGAATCATTTAATAAAGAACATTCTTCATTGATTATTTCATTAGATTTAATATTATTATCATTAGAATGATCATTGAAAGTTATATTTTTATCATTAATGACAGTGATTGCTGGAATTAATTCCAAAGTTGACTGAAAGAAACATAAAAGAAGAAGAACCATAAATAAATTTAGGAAAGGAATTAGAAATAAGTAAGTTTTGACTGTTCATTGACTATAAGGTGTTTGACAATATGGACAGAAGAACATTATGGAAACTTTTTCGAGACTATGGAATTTCTGAAATGATTGTCAATAATATCCGGAACTCATACGATGGACTACAGTGCAAAGTTGTGCATAGAGGACAGCTGACAGATGTATTTCCAGTACGGACAGGGGTCAGATAAGACTGTCTACCCTCCCACTTCCTTTTTATTCTGATGATTGACTGGATTATGAAGACTTCGACATCTGAGGGAAATACAATGCATATCACAGAATCAATTAGACGATGTGGACTTCGCACATGACCTAGTCTTCTTATCTCATACACACGAACAAATACAGACAATGACAGCAAATGTAACAGCAGAGTCTGCATCAATAGGGCTCAAAATACACAAAGGAAAAAGCGAGATTCGCAAATACAACACGGAGAACACCAACCCAATCACATTTGATGGAGAAACTCTTGAAGAGGTGGATAATCACACGTACCTGGTCAGCATCATTGATGAATAAGGAGGATCTGATGCAGATGTAAAGGCAAGGGTTGGAAAATCAAGGACAGCATTTCTACACTTGGAGAATATACGGAACTCAGAACAACCATCAACTAATTTCAAAGTGAGAATCTTCAAGATAATCAGTTCTACTGTATGGAGCTGAAACTTGGAGAACTACTACAACCATCGTCAAGAAAGTACAAGTATTTATAAACAGTTGTTTACGCAAAATACTCAACATTCACTGGCCGTATACTATCAACAACAGCGTTTTATGGGAGAGAACAAACAAGCTTCCAGCTGAAGAGGAAATTAGGAAAAGGTGACCGAATTGGATAGGACATACATTAAGGAAATCACCTATGTGGATTACAAGGCAAGCCCTAACTTGGAATCCGGAAGGAAAACGGAAAGGAGGGAGGTCAAAGAATATATTACGCCGGGAAATAGAAGTAGGTATGAAAAGGATGAATGTTAACTGAAAGAATTGGGAAGGATTGCCAAAGACAGGGTTTAATGGAGAATACTGGTGGGTGGTCTATACTCTACAACGAGCGGTAACAAGCGTATGCAAGTAAGTAATATTGTATTCAAATATGTTGATATATATATTCGATATCCCATGGAAAAAATGTGTTGAAAAAATCTTTATTTAATTATTTTTCATTGAATATTTTACAGCCTGATATTATTATATAATGGTACCTATTAGGTAAGAGGTATTATCTCAGTCGCAAAGTTTCCAACAATGGATACCGTCTGTAATACGTTTGAAGAAATGACGGTATCACCTGAGACACAAGAATAAGAAAAGATAAGCTATTCCTTTGCACCTCATCTCTGCTAAGTAGAGGGAGAAGATCAGATTCAGTCGAGGGAAATATATATTCCACATGTCATCAGAAACACGAACGGACAAGTATACAACTCATGTGTACATATACAGTACAAAAAAATAATGTACTAAAAGAGGGAACTAATTAATGACATTTAAAGTGTCCATCTAAATGGGTAATACAAACTGAAGGTAAAAGTGAGCATTTTCGACGCGAAAATGAGATATTCGAATTTCTGAAATATACTTACAAAAATAAGACGTTCATCAACTGATTTCTGGGGATCTAGCATCCTCAGAAGTCTGTTATTCCGGTGTTAATATATATAGAGGTAAGGTCTTGTTATTACAACTATTGGAAATCTGTGAAGTTAATATGAATCAAAACACTTGTGAGTTATAGTGTATACTCATAAAAACGTATATTTCACTATTGATCTCTTGTTAAGAATGGATAATCCATAATGTTACCATCCGTCATAATGATACCAGCAATAATGTTCCCGAAAATTCACCATGTAAAACAAAACTTCAATGAAAGCCAAAGATGCGCTACTGAAGAAGTAGCTATAAAATCATGTCTATTATATCAGATGTATCGACTACGACGTTGTGTATGTTGACAAGACAGACAAACAACTGATTGTAAAGTTCCAGGAAAAAATATTTCTAAATTTTCAGAAAATAGCACAAAGGTTGAGTGCAGCATACAAGATCATTTCAATATTGTAGTATTACGAGTGATGTTTAAAATGAAAAAGAATAGCTCCTGGTCAGTTTGAAGATTGATTAAATAGTTCACAACTTTTTCAACGTATTCAAGTAAGAAGGGGTTTTTGTGGAGATTTAGTATTTGCATAGGTAAAAGCGTGAGTCAATTGAAGCTAGACCATCAGGGATGCACACTACTGAGGAGTCCCAAAATAGGACGAAAAGGCCGTCCAGTACTTCAAGGTTATCCCTGGTGGTCTAGCTTCAATTGACTGACGCTTTCGACTATGAAAATATTCAAGTAAATTGCTCCGTTCTAAGTGATCTAAACATTTAGGCAGCTTTTAAGTAAATAGTTTTTCCATAGATCAAAAGCTAATTATGCCATCTGGATATTGATTACTTGTATGTTATATATGATATTCCCAGTTGACCAAAGGTATTCGGTTTACGAAATGGGGGTTGTCATGTCACTTGCAGATCAATGATTATAAAAAAATGTTAGAAAGGAAATCCAAATAACAAAAACCCTGCTAATACAAAAGGAAACAATAAACTTATGACAAAAATGCCGATGTCAAATAGAGATAAATAGGAACCTACCACCGTTTAAATGTATGTATTAATCCCAAACGGCACTTTAGAAAGTAAGGTAGTTTGGTGTTAGAATTAATTTTGTTTGTTTGTTTGAATCTTCTCATTTATGTTTAGGGCTGCAACTGGTCAGTCAGCAATGGGCTATCAAGACTCAGTGGCCGAGTGGATAACGCGATGGCGTTTGAAGCGAAAGGTATTGGGCTCGAGCCCCAGTGTGAAATGTAGGCACATCCACCTGACGAGTCCCGAATTGGACGAAACGCGCGTCCTAGATTCCACTGCTAACTACTAATCATCTTGGATTACAGTTAATTTAATTTAATTTTTTAAATGAATAAACTTTACAGACGATTCATAGTTATATATAAAAGATTTAGTAGTAATGATAGTTCTATAATAATTATATTAGTCTTGTTCATTGATTGAATGGTTATTATATTCAATTTGTATATGTCGTTTTATTGTTCTCATTGTTCATAGATCCGTTATCACTGAACCGTTCTATCTATAAATGTCCACGATAACTTGAGAAACTTATTGTTGGGGTGATCCAGAAAATTGCTCGTAAAAGACAAGAAAGGCTCAGGAAACATTAAAAAGCATTTTTATCCAATCAGCGTTTGAATAGAAGTTTTGCCAGAAACATCAGGAAAATGAAAATTCACATATAGAGTTGGCTGATTACTACACTGGTACTATGTTTAGTAGCATTCTAGAATTTTCAGGAAAAACCCAAGGATTTCTAAAATATCATTAAAACCCTATATCTTTCTGTAAATGAATGAACCTTTGGAGTAAAGTACTTCTTGCATATTTTGCACCTTTTCTCTCGTGTTCAAGGTGTTCTGTAGATTCAGCATGGGGGTTACGAGACTAGCTTAGGAATCGAATATAGAGTTCAATTAGCAAGACTTATCACTTAAAACTTGAAAAATGAACAAAATAATTATAGACATATTATTGGAAAAACTACACTATCTACAATTGTAGCATAAGTTCAATGCCAATTCCATCTACTACATTTTGGCTATTCAAATAATTCTACAAGGTTTCTATTCATATTGATCTAATCTTCACAATCTACTCATAATCTATACTTTGAACAAAGCTACAAAATCTCTATTGAGTAGTCATAAATAATGATAGAATACATTCATTATCATGAATAGGATAGTTATAATCAATGACATTGTGATGTGTGAGCGAGAATGATTATAATTAGTTGTTTGTCAGACATGTAGATAGTGTGATAGGTGTTATATGTGTGTTATATATTCCGCTATCCTGATTATTATTGATTGACTATTCTTTGTTGTTGGATTGTGTTGGATTTTTCATATGGAAATATATTGACGTTCTAGTCAATCAGGCTAATCTCATGTTCTTAATCTGAGTTGTGTTTTGAAATTCTGTAGAATAGACACTGGAAGGGAATCTAGTGTAGGTATTCATCTAATGTAAATTAACATCCCACATACGTGTAAAAAGTGAAAGGACTATCATAACAAGAAACCCCAAGTGTTATAAGTAGTATCCTACCGTTTATAATCCATGACGACGGTGATTAAAACAGATCTACGCTTACATATTGAGTTAAAGTGAATTTTGTAGCAACAGAATGGATTATCTGAAAACCTTGTTGCAACAGCAAAATTCTCTAATTCCATAACTGAATTTAGATTTTATCCAGAAAGTGGAGTTACTTTTGAGGTGTGGTTTAAACGCCATGAGGATTTGTTTATCAAATGAATGTACAGAGTGGGATAAAAGTTCGAAATTGAGATTATTATTATTCGAACATGAAAAATTCTGTAATTTTATTCTCCCAAAGAAGTTAACCTACATAACTTTCAAAGAAACAATTGAATGCCTGACATGTATATTTAGAGAACGGTCATCAATTTTTCGTCAACACCTGAACCAAGGATAGGGAGCGAAGTAGTCGAACGTGTGGACAACTTCACTTATCTTGGAAGTTTGATCAGCCCTAATGCGTTGTTGTCTGATGAAATCTCAGCACTGACTCAATGAGCTCGTTTGGCTTTTGCCAAGTAACACGAGATATCCGTGTATCAATTAAGGGACGTTCTGTTCTACTTTACGGCTGTGAAACATGCCCATTAAGAGTAGAAGATATTCGTAAGTTACTAGTATTTGACCACATATGCCTTGAAAATATTTCTCGCATCTGCTGGGATCACCGGGCAAGTGAGAGTGAGGTTAGACACAGGGTATTAGGAAATGATGATGGTAAATCAGTTGATGAGGTTATGAATCTTCATCGACTGAGATGGTTGGGCCACGTGTTACGTATGCCTGAACACCGATTACCACGACGCGTTATGCTGACTAGTGTAGGGTATGGTTGGAAGAGAGTTAGGGGCGGTCAAACCAAAACATGGTATCAGTGATTGAAGTCACTAACTTCCAGTCTGAGCCATGTCGGTAGATGCAGACTACCTGGTTGAGGTGACTATCGTAACCAATGACTGGAGACTCTATGTGAAATGGCTCAGAATCGATCACAATGGCGTAGGAGCCTACACTCTTTATCTTCCCTTAAACCTTGAGATTAAACTTGTTTCACAACGTTCCTCCATCCTATACTATATCCTTATATACAACCTATCTTTCATATACTACCACCACTAAATTAACTATTTCTATGAATCCAGTGTTCATCTTGCTGTGCTAACGAGATATGGCAACTTAGATCGATGCATATGTGTGCCTGATCCTACGTTGTAGCTGACTGACTGACTGACATCAAATTTTTCACACTGAATACCAGTATCTTCAACTTGTAAAGAAAGTACAGGACGACTATGTGACGTAAGCAAGCATAACAAGAAATCCAAAGCGTTATAACAAGTAATCCAATTGTTTTTATAACACATTGAATGACAAAAAAGTATAGGTACTTACATTTGGATCAAATCCTGCTTTTAAATTAAATGATAATTCTTCTGATATGGATAATGCAAATTGTTTACGAAATTGTGGATATTGTTCAAATATCTCTTGTAATTGATGATCTAATGCTATACATTGTAATTCACAATAGGTTAATGATTTAACATTATAAGCAGAAAATCCTAATATAGGTAAATCATCCATATCACTTCCAAATATATCACATTTACCTACAAATTTATAAAAATTCATAAAAAGTTTGAATAAGAAAATTTGTGTGATGGTCGATATTCGATATTATCCTTAAATTTCATATATTGTTCGTCTTGATAACCGTTACTTGATAACGTCCTAATGGTGTATAAATCAGAAGGCGAATACGAAGGTTTGATTGCGTTTATTATTGAACCACACACTGATATCCAATATTACAGGTACGTTAAGGAAGCATGAAAGAGCAGTGTCGTAAAGCAGGCGAGTGAGCGTGAGAGCCGAATGAGTGAGTAAGCGTGTACAATACGGTGTAGCGCAGTACAGAGCAGAGCAGCAAACAGGATTAAGATGTACATATATATATATATATATATATATATATATATATATATATATAAAGTGGAAAATCATCGGATCAATTAAGCGATTAATAATAAGGCTAGCAGAATGAATACATGAATAGGCAGTAAGCGATGTTCAAGCGTACATAATAAAAGTACAGTGGTATAGATAGATTGTTATTGTATGAATGACTGTCCGTTAAATAAGTTAACAAAAGGGCTTAGCTAAATTAGATGTAAACAAACTCAATTGTCTGTGAGCTGCTATATCTGGACTATGTCATCAATAGTTAAACAATTCAAGATGATAATAATAGATGGTTAGAGACTTTGAATGAGATGACTCAAAATCGGTTCCAATGGCGAAGATGCATCCACTGTTTGTGTTCTGCCAATTTCTAATCTTCTGAATTCTTCACGTCCCTCCGGATGTGGTCCCCTAAGAAAACAACCTACTTCAGTTTGGGCACCTGTTCAGTATTGAAGCTATCACACAAATCAAATGAGATTTGTGCGAGGCATATATATCTGGTGCTTCCTTATACCAATATTTGTGTTTAAATAAGAAAAATAAATAAACTTCGTGTCCCTATCTTTTTTTCTCTTTCCAAATTTATTTCACTGGATTATATTTTTTCCATAACATCCTCAAACCCTAATCTTTCGGTTTACTGTTTATACTCTTACTACTTCTACCACTATGGGATTTGAATCGACAACTGAATCTCTGTGCTAATGTGGTATGGCAACTCGAACTGATTTACGTACGTACGAAGTTCTACGTTGCGACTGACTGACTGACTGATTGATGAAAACGATTTATAGGTCAAACTAAAGTTTAGAGATAGGAGAATCTAGAAATACACCAGTCTTGAGGGTCTACTAAATATACAAAATAATACTCCTTCTTATAATTATCTCCAAGATTATAATACCGCACTGTTCATCCTATTAAATCGTTTATACATGTATGCATTTACAACTTTTCCGACCTTAACACTGTGACAATCAATGACGTTCGATTAGTATGAGTAGTCTAGCGTCCTTAATAGTCCCTTGTCCACCTAGCCCTTCCAATTGAGTCCAGAACACCAATTGCAGCTTCTGCTATGCGAATCACTTATTTCAAGCATACTCGGTTCATATATCAGACAGACAGGCCACATTACACCATAAAATAGAAAATAATATTTGTACAAGATCAAGCCAAATGTGGCTGTGAACGTGAGAGACAGTAATCAATAAAGTGAGTATAATTTAGGAACAGTAAATTGTATAATAATAATAATCAATAGGTCAAAATGAAGCCTATAATAAGATGAATATAGATATACATAATCTACTTACTGAATAGTTATACAACAGGAATTTATACAGAATAATAGTCCATTTATAGGTCCTATAAGTTACCCAGACTTAAGTCTTCGCTAGGATATAACATTTTCATAGTTGAAAACGTGAGTCAATTGAAACTAGACCACCATAGAAAACTTGGAAGCCGTCCTGGAGGCCGTACAGTGCTTCTAGGTTTTCCATGGTGGTCTAGCTTCAATTGACTCATACTTTCCTTACCTCAGCCAACAATAAAGCGACATTAGAACAGGTTATAAATAACTTATTATTTCTCGCCTTCTTTTAGATTTTTTTCTCTTGTTTTCTTTCCTCTTACACAATTGGTACATTTCTCTATTCATTCATATGTAACTGCCATAAACATTCAACATCTTAATAGAAAGATTTGATAATTCTCATAATATATATTATATAATCGATGGCTGCTTATGGCGAATTATCCGTTCATCTCCGAATAGTAATCACTCTATGCAATTCATCATGCATCAACGTCGTTATTGATTTTCATAGTCATTTTTAAATTTGTAACATTACCATCTAACAAATCAACACTTGACTAATATTATGGTGTGTGCAACGAATGTTGACAGATATAAGTAGTATGTGTTATCAATAGAAAGAGAAATGCCTGGAGGCAGAATGTTAAGAAGATCGAAGAGAAGAGAAGAAGATCAGAGAATGATTGATGTGGAAATGAAGAAACAATCAAGTCTGAAACGATTGATTGACATTTTGCAAATAAAGTATTTACTGTATGGATCTTAGATTTTACTAAGATGTTCTGTAATGTATTAAAAGTCATCTAATTGTTCCCACTGATGTTCTCGTTCACTACAACATGAACTTTATTAATTTAAAACAAGCGTATATTTAGCACTGCCAACTTGAAAAATTTATTTTTATTTATTTATTTAGACACATAAATATTGGTACAAGGAAGCACCAGATAAATATGCGCCACACAAATCGAATTAGATTTGTGTGAGGGCTGTGATACTGCCCAGGTGCCCAAACCGAAGCAGATAGTTTTCTTAGGGGAACACACTCGAAGCCTTTGACCTGAATGTCTGATCCACAAGGCAGTGGAGCATCGTGAGGAAATGCAGTCCCATGGCAGCAGGTGACCAACGATAGGTTCATACGCCATTTGTTCCATTAAGATACTGGAGCCCATATGCACCATTGATTTGGAATCAGGGTTTTTCAACTCCCCTAGGTGAACTCACCATGTCCACCAACCCATAAAAGCTCCGGACATTCGCTTTTCGTCCTCTCAATTTCGTAAACAATGCCCCCACCATGAGAAGGCTGTGAGTAGGACTTTCCTGTCAGAGGCTGTATACACGTGGCCATGTGAGAGAATTTCGAGAGGGAAAGCGGAGCCTCCCCACTCTCGGCCGTACCAGGACATTCGGAGTCCGAAGACTTTCTTAGCCCTATTCACATATTTTTAAATATTGTTGTAGCTGGTCCTATTTCAAGACCACATAAGTTATTTTAACCTCTGGACAGACTAATTTATTCACTCTACTTAAGCCACATTCTAGAAATGAAGAATCCCCCTGGTGGAATAGGAAAACCCTGATTCCAAACCAATGGTGCACATGGGCTCCATGATCTTGAGGGGAAGAAAGGCGTATGGAGCTGTTGTAGTCACTGGCTAACATGAGACTGCACCTTCCAAAGTTGCTCCTCTGTCTTGTGGATTAGAACTTCAAGTCGAAGGCTGGGGATGTGGCTCCTGAAGAAATCCACTTGTTTCGGTTTGGGCACCCGTACAGTATCATAGCCCTCACACAAGTCAATGATAACTGCTACTGGCATCATTGCTATTGTGTGGCGGGTAAATATTTGGTGCCTCCTTGTACCAATTTTTATGTGTTGAAATAAACAAATAAATAAATAAATACATATTGACCTAGTCAGTTATTCGCTTATTAACCCTGATTGTTTTTATATGATTGTATGTGTGTTAACTACTTACCCTATTCATCATGCGTCTGTAATTTATTTTTGTTTGAAGATAAATATTGAGTACCTCTCTATCGAATGGAGTTATCTCACTCTCCTTCTCTACGATGTGTCATTTCGTTCCGCTTCCCTTCCTCCTCTTGACTTACTTCGCGTTGTTTCTCTTATCGTCTGTCTGGATCAACGATTGTGTGAAATATACGTATTTGAAATTCATTCTCGTATCTGACTTATTCAATTCCTTTATTCACTGACACAATTTAAGTCGATGATTATATAAAATTAGGTAGAATGAATGAAATGGAAGATGACATCTCAATAGATGAAAACTTGAATTCTACTAGTCTTATTATGAAGTTACATTTCATGGATACTTACAAAAACATAGACTGGGAAAATTTTAAATTTAATTAAATAAGGAAAGATTTTATACCTTCAAAAGATAGTGATAAGAAACTTTTTGTCTTATTTTCAGTTTTATTGAATAGTAACTGTGATACTACATGTAAATGTTTCTAAAAATGTATACTACTTGTAAGTAGATAAATATTATTGACAAAAGTGAATTATCACCATGGCGTTTTGAAGATTAGGTTTTTGATTGAGATAATGAATCGAATAGTGTTAAACCACCATTGAAAACCTGTAAGCACTGGACGGTCATTTCATCCTAGTGTGGGACACCTCAGTAGTGAGTATCCACGACCCCTCACGTGGTATTTGAACCCAGGGCCTTCGTTCTCGCGAGCTAACCTCTAGACCACTGAGCGGGCATCCAATGGTGTTCGTGTCTAACCTCGATCAATCCACGAAATGGCTCGATCACCTTCCATTATACTAAGGTACATACCTGTCTCTACCTGACATCGATTAGTTCCACTAGTCACAGTTTCTCACCAAAACTCGGAGACTTCCCTCACAAAGCTAGTCACTATTGAGCATATGGTAATTATCAATATGGAGTTTGATGCTAGTTCAGTGGACTAGAGGTTAAGAAATTGCGCGCGAGACCGCTAGGTCATGGGTTCAAATACTTCGGGAGGGATCATGATTGCGCACTGCTATAGTTCCAAAATAGAATGAAATGATAATATGAAATGATGTAAGTTGGAGGATACTTTTGAATAGTCCTTTAACTAATATTAAAAATAAAATTTGTTATAAACCATCCTTATAAACTGGATAGTATTTCCTTTCTATATGTACGTTAAACAGCCATTAAACAACTTTCTATAATACTATAGAATATGATTTCTTTTACAGAAATAAGCCAAACATAAAATCTAATCTAAACTAATTATAATTTATTATTGAACAAAAGTTCATATAACTGAAGTCATATGTTCAATGTGAATAATTCTATTTAAGTAGTATATTAATATCTTAATAAAAAAACACATTTACAACAAGTGTTTGAATTAGTTTGAATTTCACACGGTTAAAAAAAATAGAGTTCGTTATTGAAGTAAATCTAAATTAGACAGTGTATCCATCTATCTATCTATCAATAAGTGATAAAATGATAGATTTAGGCAAAATATAAGAACAATACACTACACTAAATAAATTCATTTAGTATTGTTTGTTTGAATATTCCCATGGATGTTTAGGACTGTAACTGGTCAGTCTCTTATTGACATATGTGTATTGTGTGCGTATTGCCTCGATATAACCACTCAGTAGCTTAATGGATAAGGCGATGGCGTTTAAAGCGAACATTACTGAATTCAAGTCCCAGAGTGAATATGAACTATGAGATGTAGGTACATCCAGCTGACGAGTACCGAATACGACGAACAGGATTCCACTGCTAGCCACTATCCATCTTTGCTTATAATGCTCGTAAATTAAGGCTATATCGAGGCAGTACACACAGTATGTACATATGCCAATTTAGAGACTGACCAGTTGCTGTCCTAAAACATCAATGAGAAGATTCAAACAAACAATACTAAGTGAATTCAAACTTCACCCCATTGCACAAACAAGTGGCTATCAGGACTCAGTAGCTAAGTGAATAACGTGATGGCGTTTGAAGCGAAAGGTACTGAGTTCGAGTCTTAGAATGAACATCAACTCTGAGATGCAGGCACATCCAGTCCCGAATAGGACGAAACGTGAGTCTTGAATTCCACTGCTAGCTACTATCCATCTTTACTTATCATACACCACAGAATTCATTTGAAAATTTCCATCATTCACTCTTTACATTCAGTATGATTCTTCCAGATCACAATTTATTTCTGTTTTTCTTTTTTTTTTCTCTTCAACTCGGTTTTCTTAGTCTTCTAGTGTCATGGTTTACACTTCTGATTGTTGTTACATACTACTTATAACTATTTACTTAATTTGCTTACACCAAATATATATAATATGATATTTCTGATAACTAGAACATAGTGATGTATTGTTTTTGTTTCTAGTAGGATGATAGAAATTGACGATAGCACCTGAATATTTTACTGATTGTCATTTGACATCATTAAATCATTGACAGTCGTTACAAAATGGTGTAGAACAGTTAAAAAGGAATTTAAATTTCTCTATTTCATTAATGAAGAAATGAAATTCTTTAAAATTATTTATATTTCTGATCACATGTTTGTATTTGTCTAGGTAATTGCAGACTAGATAGTAGGAAGCTCTCAGTACCATGTGAATTGTAATGATGACGGAAAATTTTCTGAAAATGGAATTTTATGATGTCATACATCACTGGAAGTATTGCTATTGTATCATAAGGTTAAATTATTTTTCTAAACGATTGGTGTCGTCATGCTAGGAAATGTGACTAGTTTACTTAAAAAAATACATTTAGAATTGTTGAATCTGGATATCAGATCAATAAATTAACTGTGATTTATAATTTGGCAGTACTTCTTTTTGAAGCATGTTAACGTTTATTTTTGTCATCCTTGAATCACATGATCATCCAGCATAAACTGTAGAATCACCCGAAGGTTGACTTTAACCAATGAACTTTCCATATGTTTACAGTTTAGTCAGAAGAACTTTAGAAGGGAAGTAGATATTAAGTTCTGTCTAAACTTATATAAATAAAATGGGTTACTCGTCTATTTTCTTAGCTCTCTGGTCTATATTCGACATTATCCTTAAATTTCATATATTGTTCGTCTTGATAACCGTTACTTGATAACGTCCTAATGGTATATAAATCAGAAGGCGTATACGAAGGGTTGATTGCGTTTGTTATTGGACCACACACAGATATCCAAATTTACAGGTACGTTAAGGAAGCATGGAAGAGTAGTGCCGTAAAGCAGGCGAGTGAGCGTGAGAGCCGAATGAGTGAGTAAGCGTGTACAATACGGTGTAGCGCAGTACAGAGCAGAGCAGCAAACAGGATTAAGATGTACATATATATATATATTTGCTCTGAAGAAGTGGCCAACACTAAGTTACGAAACGTCAATAATTCTAATTTCTATTAATCAGAATATTACATAGATAATCATTTTGTTATAAGCATTCTCTTCAATGCTCAGTTCATTTGAGTTAACAAGTTTTACCATGGTATTGATACTAAAAATTGTTATAAACATTTCTCTTCGAAAGTTATACGTTTACATTCTTTATCAAGATTTGTTTTTTGAAAAACTCACCCAGTAATCCGACAACTGTACCTTCTTCACCAAGTATTTCTAAAGAACCACTACAGACAAAATAGATAAATCGTAATGCATCGCCTTGATTCACAAGATATTCACCAGGTGTAGCAAAACGTGTAGTTATTAATTGAGCTAAACACTTTCGACAACCAGGACTGGCACTTTTGAATAAACTAAGTGATAGTATTTCACGATTCAAATGTAAAGCAATATCACCTCGTAAATTTTCAGGGAATGATTGTAAAATCTAAATTTGTCAAAAGAAACAATAGATCATAGGAATATTATTCATCATTGAAAATAATGGTATGCTTGTCATATTTCAATGAGCAGAAAATTAAATTTCTGTGTTTTCACAACTAAGTATAAGCTTTAGTTGTTTGAAGGGTTGCCACTCGAAATATTTGTAAACTAGGTAGTTGTTTGTTTTTAGTTTCTGACTCTTCAGCAGTATGAATCCACAGCTTAACATGTGGAAAAACGCAAGGCCTTCAAGTGTCACAGAAAATATTAGAATAGGGCAACTGCTCACTATAGTCTGGTTTTCACTGGTAGTACATTTAAAACAAACTAGTTGTAAAAATTACTTCAAACAATATGAAAATATCTACAATACTATCTCTACAAATAATATGTGTATAATCAAGAATGACAAGTTTTCAGATGAATTTCTCGAATTTCTATAAAGAAACCATGTTCCTTCAAGTTTAATATAGACGAGATTGAGCTAGCCATTCATCTCATAAAATGAATGTTGTTTCTGACCAACGGACATTGTATAGAGATTTCAAAAAATGGAATCGGCTAAAGTTAGACATCAACAGTGTTTCATGCCGGCCGGCTCAGTGGTCTAGACGTTAAGCGCTAGAGCGCAAAACAGATAGGTCCTAGGTTCCAATCTCGCGAGGCGGGATCGTGGATGCGTACTGAAGAGGAGTCCTAAAATAGGACGAAACGACCGTCCAGTGCTTCCAGATTTTCCACAGTGGTCTAGTATCAATTGATTCATGATATCAACTGTTAAAATTACTATAATATCTACAAAAACCCCTTTTCATATGAATCTAAATTACCCTGAATGTATTATAATTACAAAGAGGCTTGAATTATCTCGATTATATCCAGTCTAAAATCTTGAATGTACGATTGTGAAGCAATCTCTACCCTAGCTAAACATAAATGTATACGTATATTGTGAATCTAATGAAAATTAACTAGAAGTTAAACGTCTGTAAAGGAAACCTATACGCATATAATTGTATTAATTTCAAAATGTAAAGTAAAAGATATTTGATGTCAGTAGGGATTTTGTGGAGATTTCAGTATTTTCATAGTTGAAATCACGAGTCAATCGAAGCTACACTACCACTAGAACACCGTTTCGTCCTACTATAGGACTCCTCAGCAGTGCGCATCCACGATCCTGCATTCGCGAGAATTGAACCCAAGACCTACCAGTCTCGCGTCAGAGCACTTAACCGATAGACTACTGATCCGGTATCCAACGTTGTTTTTGCCTAACTTCAACCAATCCACGATGTTTGAGCAACAGTTCACCAATTGTCTTGAGTGAGTTGATGTCTCTATAACAGACTTGGTTGAACTCCACTGGTCACTGCTTCTCACTAGAACTCCAGGAACTATCTTTTGAATCCAGTCACTAGTGAGCATGTGGTTATAGATCAGAAGGGATTTTATAGGTATTTCAGCATTTTCATAATTGACATCATGAGTCAATTGAAGGTAATCCACCAGGGATGCACACTGCTGAGGAGTCCCACAATAGGACGAAATGGCCATCCAGTGCTTCCACGTTTTCCATGGTGGTCTAGCTTCAAATGACTCATGATTTCAACTATGAAAATAAAAAATATTTGATCTTAACAGTTGAATATAAGTTAACTGGCTTAATGATTCGTTTAGTTTGTTACTCCATAGCTTAACAAGGTGAAGCTATAGATGGACGTGTATTCTGTCTTAAATTTTTGGTATGATCAAAGATGACAAGTCGGGTTATTGAAATAATGACGCAACATTTCAATTTCATTTCTTTATACATTTCTGAGGTTAGTCTTAGGATACGAAAGTACTTCATAAATGAATGCGATTGGCATTAGATCACATCTTTTATGAATATTATTGTTTTGGATAAACTAAAATAACTGGCAGCCTGCTTAAACATATGGGCTAGGTGTTCCTGTCATCTAGATATTTCAACAAATTATCTAATTCTCTTTGTTTTAATACATCATTATGGCTATTAATCGCACAATCTATTTAGGTGCGTTTCTGTAGAAGTGTACAATTTTTTTCTGCTGTAAAAGTTACAAAACGCCTAATCAGAGTTATCGTAGTTTCTGTCAGGCAATATACGGCTAAAAAAATGTACATTCCTCAGATTTTGATTGGCTAGACTGTTTACTTTTAACTGGAGACCATTCATTATTTATCGTCAGGATCGATCAAGAAGTAAGAAACGGAAACTTGTTGAAAAAACGTCATGCTAAAAATTCTATGTTTTACCAAAAATATCATATTGAATAAAGCTACTACTTCTACTACTTCTACTTCTACTATAACTACTACTACTACTTCTACTTCTACTACTACTACTTCTACTACTACTACTTCTACTACTACTACTACTACTTCTACTACTACTACTTCTACTACTACTACTTCTACTACTACTGATATTAATAATAATAATAATGAACAAATGTTTTACATTCACTAGATTAAATATCATAAATCTGTTCAAATAATTAAATCTGATTGAAATAAGTATTACTATTCACTATATATATGGTTATTATATTGATCAAACTTACAGCCTCTTTATCTATACCACGATTAATAGCCCACATAGCTTGAAAAAATTCAAGCATACGTTGTTTCAATGGTTTTGGTATATGATGTGCACGTGTAAAATCTTTTAAATCTTGATTTTTTGTTTGATATGCTGAACGTCTTGAATACATACGTTGAATAAGTGTTGTTACATTACCAAATACTGCTGCATGCATAAGAGCTGATGAGAAAGTAATTGGAAAAAACAAAACAAAACAAAATTGTAGGAAATCTAGTTAAAAATGAATTTTGTGAAGAGCAATTCAATGAATAGTAGTTACTTACTTACTTATGCCTGTTAATCCTCCTGAAGGAGCATAGGTCAACCACAAACATTCACGATACAACTCTGTCATCAACAATACTTTCTAGTTGTTTCCAATTGCTATTCATTTTTTTCATGTCTACTTTGAATAATCGAGGTACTGTGTGTTCTTTGATCTTCCCCTGTTCCGTTCCCCTTCAGGATTCCAAGTTAGCACTTGCCTCGTGATATAATTTAATGAGATCGTCAATGCATGTCCTATCCACTTCCAAAATCTTTTCCTAATTTCCCTGTTAGATGGAAGTTAGTTTGTTCTCTTCTACATAGATTGTTGTTGATGGTATTTATTCAATGGACATTGAGTATCTTTCTTAGAAAATTGTTTATAAATACTTCTACTTTATCGATGATGGTTGTAGCTCTTCTAGGGTTACTACCGGTTGCAAGCCGAAGAAATGGAGGAGTGTTATACATGTTAACAGAAACCCCATCCCACAAAAAAACAACCTTGCTAAAAAAAACCTAACCAGAATAAATGATTAGTAGTTGCTCTACATTGTAAAAAAAAATTGAATTCGAAATTGTACCATTTAACGTCAACTTATTTAATTCTAATGTTTAAGTGTTCAATACGAAACCCAAAGTTCCAAGGTCCGATCCCTAGTAGATTATTATGTACACTATATCCTGAAAAATTTCATAGTAGAACTAAATGTTTATAAAGTGTTCCCCTATTTCCTATGGTATTTCGAAAATTTTACTTTCATAAATAATATTCATTATGAAATGAATATGAGAATCCATGAAGTTGATTGAATTGTATCTATATCAATCAATAACATGATACACTTTGCGAATTACCTAAAATAATGTAGCATAAAGTATACGTGATTTTATTATTTTGCACAACAGTGATATTCATTCAGTTACCAAATTTTATTGGTTCCCTAATTGTATGAACAAAATATTCATAACAGTTCAATAAATTTATAACTATAGAGATTTATGGGGATTATTTTCAATTTTATACGTTATTATTTTTTTTGGAGTTCGAACCATGTCTGTTGTGAGATAGGAACTTACTAAAGACAATTGGTGAACGGTTGCTCAACTTCGTGGATCATTTGAAACTAGAAATTAACACAGTTGAATGCCGGCTCAGTGGTCTATCGGTTGAGTGCTCTGGCGCGAGACTGGTATGTTCTGGGTTTGAAATTCCCGTGTGCAGGATCGTGGATGGGAACTGCTAAGGAGTCCCATAATAAGAAGAAATGGCTTTCCAGTGCTTCCAGATTTTCCATGGTGAACTAGCTTTCCTATTATGGGACTCCTCAGCAGTGGTCTAGCTTCAATCGACTCATGATTTAAACTATGAAAATACTGAAATCTTCACAAAAACCCTTCTGATCTATAATCATATGCTCACTAGTGACTGACTTCAAGAGAGGTTTCCTTTTGTTCTAGTGGGAATCAATGATCAGTGGAGTTCAACCAAGTCTGTTATAGAGACATCAACTCACTCAAGACAATTGGTGAACGGTTGCTCAAACATCGTGGATTGATTGAAGTTAGAAATTACCACCGTTGGATGCCGACCGGCTCAGTGGTCTATCGGTTAAGTGCTCTGGCGTGAGACTGGTATGTCCTGGGTTCGATTCTTCCTCGCGATGCGGGATCATGGATGGGCACTGCTGAGGAGTTCAATGATAAGACGAAACAGTCATCCAGTGCTTCCAGATTTCCTATAATCTAGCTTTCAACGCTTTTAACTATGAAAATAGTAAATCTCCACAAAACCCCTTCTGATAATTAATATAATCAATAAAAATCAAGAAGTACAAGGTAACCGTTTCCTTCTAATATTAAATTACGAATCCGTATTCATCCAAGACCCCACTGCCAGGGAACAAATCCAAGGTCCACTAGTAAAAGTATTCTTATTTAGAACACAAAATCCATTTTTATTGATAATAACTATTGACATTGAAGAGATAGAGAAATGATTTTTAGATTTACTTAGTATCTATCAATAGAATTCGATCATTTTTTTAAAGGATTAAATAATCATGGGATTGGTTACCACTTATTGATCAATCAATTGTATCATTCATAAGATTGAATATATATTTTTCTCTATAATTTTTATTATTCGTTTGAGATTATCCGTATTGATTTTACTGCAAACTTTGGTATCAGGTGAACTGGGAAGTTTAAGGTTTATCTGTTACATCCTTATAGCCACATACCATAAACATACAAATGAATTCATTCAGTATTGTTTGTTTGAATCTTCCCATCGTTGTGTTAGGACTGCCACTGGTCAGTCTCTGATTAACATATGTGCATACTGTGCGTATTGCCTCGATATAGCCTTAATTCACAAACATGTTAAGCAAAGATGGATAACGCGATGGCGTTTGAAGCGAGGGTACTGGGTTCGAGTCCCAGAGTGAACATCAACTGTGAGATGCAGGTTAATCCATTTGACGAGTCCCAAATAAGACGAAACGCGCGTCCTGGATTCCAGTGCTAGCCACTATCCATCTCTGCATACAAATGGATTATTAGGTGAAAAATTTAGTATGAAATTACTAATCAACTTGGAAGTATTGAACTGCCGTTTTGTCCCAGTACGGAACCCCCTTGCAGTGCGCACCTACGATCCCGCATGCTGGGTTCTGATCCAGGACTTTTGGTCTTCCTCACGAACGCTTAACATCTGGACCATTGTGCAAGTATGCAACGGCGTTAATATTTAACTTAAACTAATGTTAGTAGACTGCTTTTATGGTTTGTTGTATTCGTTGAAATAATTGCTACAAATCTCTAGAATTGAACATTACTGCAATTTTCATGAGTTAAATAAGAAAACAAAAATCGATTCAAAACAAGATTCCGGACTAAACTGTCTGAGTTAGGAGAGAAGCTACTATCTCGATGGACCAATAAGAACTAAGTATTAAGCCAGGACTGCTTTTAGTAATTTATGTATCATTGGTCTGATCATATAAGTCGATGTCCCAATTTGCGATCTTATCACTTGATAAGTAACAAGCCATAAGGACATAATGATTATAACGTCTTTCAATGAAGAAAATCAAAGATATTACTTTATTATTCTCTAAAAATCCATCTAAAAAAATTAATTATTAAGTGATTAAAACTAGTCGACAGGAAACGTTTTCGACTTGCTCCAACATCTCAACTCAGTGATCAATCGTTTAGAAAAAAATTCTTATTTAGTTTTTAATATCATATTCCCTATGAATCGATTAAGTGATGTTGTACAATTTAGTTCAGTAAGTACTTATGTTTCAAGAAATCTTAATTGATTTTCCTTTTGATGCATTTGTGAGCTAGACAGAAAAACTAAAGAAAACGAAAGGAATTCTTAATTATCAGAAGGGATTTTGTGGATATTATAGTAATTTTAATAGTTGAGATCATGAATCAATTGAAGCTAGACCACTTTGGAAAACCTGGAAATACTGGAGGGTCATTTCGTCCTAGTGTAGGACTCCTCAGTAGTTCGCATTCACGATCCTGCCCCATGAGATTCGAAATCAGGATCTATCAGTTTCACGCGCTATTATTTAATTATTTAATTTTAAAGCGGAAGTATGTTGTAGTAGATAAAGAACTGTAGACAATTAGTCGCAATCACTACAGTAAATGAATCAATATATGTGGAAATAAGAACTGATTAAAAAACAAACGTTTCAACACTACATTCTACACAATTTAAATGCTTCTTGTTGACTTTGATTGATTTCGACAAATAATGATGAAATATATTTCTAGAGTTAACTTTGTGTATTTTCACAGACTTAATCACGTTAATTTCACTTGTTGTTGTTTACTTGTATCTTCGCATTGTTATTAAGGACTGCAATTGATCATATGTTCATACTGTACGGACAGCCTCAATATTGCCTGAAGTCACAAGCTTTATAAGCAAAGATGGATAGTGGCTAGTAGTGGAATTCAGCACGCGCATTTCATCCTATTTGCAAGAGACTGATCAATTGCAGTCTTAATTAACAATGGGAATATACAAGTATACAACAACAAGTGAATGTAAACTTCACCACATTGTACAAGCAAGTGGCTATCAGGACTTAATAGATAAGCGAATAAAGTGATGGCGCTTGAAGCGAACGGTACTGGGTTTGATTTCCAGAGTAAACATCAACTGTGAGATGCAGGTACATCCATTTGACGATTCCCAAATAGGACAACGCGGGCGTTCTGGATTCCACTGCTAGCTACTATCTATCTTTACTTATTCATGAAGTTAATTTTTAATGGAATAAAATAGGTTAAAGACAAGGATAATTCTGTATACATCTATTTTGTATATTCATTATTACAGACAGACGATGAAAACATAATCTGGACTATTCGATGAGTAATAGATGACTAAGTCCTGATGTAAAAATGAATAATACATAAATTACTGATGGTCAATTAGAGTATAAATGACAGTTATACATAAGATAAGCATAATAGAACTAACAAGGTCACAAATAATAAAGTACATATGGAGGTCATAAAGTACCTTGATTCAGTTAGAATAAAACATTTAATGGCCGGACAAAAATAGACTACCTAGAAGTGGGATAAAAGCTGACATGTTGAATTTACCCCAAATACTGGAATTGGACAGTAAAATGACGATAAATTAAACATGAAAGCGACCCAGTTTTCAGGTTCATTTTATATTTAGTAATAATTACCAATAAAGTCTAGAATTCATAGGTATTGGAAAATATTGGGTCTTATAAATAATAACCAGGTCTTCTGTGAGATAGTAACTCACTGAAAACAATGGTGGTTGGTTGCTCAATTTCGTGAATCGGTTGAAGTTAGACATTAACGCCGTTGGATTTCGGCTCACTGGTCTAGTGGTTAAGCGTTCTCTCGTGAGATCTATAGGTCCTGAGTTAAAATCTCGTGTAGATGGGATCGTGAATGCGCAATACTGAGGAGACTCACACTGGAACGAAATGACCATCCAGTGTTTCCAAGTTTTCCATGGTGTTCTAGATTCAATCGACTCATGCATTCAACTATAAAAGTACCAAAATCTCTAAAAAAATCCTTCTGAAAATTTCGATTTGTTTATTATACAGATCCCAGTCAGTTATATTTATACAATAATGGGTTATAAAACAGTTCTGTTTTGATATAAAGTTTTAATTTTAGATGTTTAAAGATAGTCGGTAGTATATCCTAGACTTGGATTTCATGTCAGTTAGGACTCGTCACCATAGTGTATCTATAATCATGAGATAATTGACACTTTCTTTTGTGACTTGAACCCAAGGTATCTAGTTCTATCGTTTGAAGCATAACCTATAAGCTGTTTCATATAAGCAGTAAACTGTGAGATACTTCTTTTGATTTAAATGATCAACTATATGTATTATTGTATAGATAATTGTGAAGGAAATATTTTATTATTTATTTATTTGAACACATAAATATTGGTACAAAGAGGCACCAGATACATATGCACCATACAAATCTCATTTTATTTGTGTTAGTGCTGTGATACTGCTTAGGTTCCCAAACCGAAGCAGGTGGTTTCCTTAGAGGGCCACACCCAGAGCCTTTGACTTAAAGGTCTAACCCAAAAGGCAGTGAGGCATCGTGAGGAGATGCAGTCCCATGGAAACCGGTGACCAACGACTGATTCATACGCCATTTGTTCCTTCAGGATTCTGAGGCCTATGTGCACCATTGGTTTGGAATCAGGGTTTTCCATCTCCCCTAGGTGGACTCGCCGTGTTCACCAACCCGGTTAGAGCACCAGACATTCGCTTTTCGTCCTCTCAGTTTGGTAAATAACAGTAATGCCACGAGAAAGCAGTGAGTAGGATTTTTCTGGCAGATGCTATATGTGTGTAGCCATATGAGAGCATTTCGAGACAGAGAGCGGACTATCCCCACTCTTAGCCGTACCAGGGCTTTAGGGAAAGTAGATTCATTTGAATTACTTATTATCATATACATGAATACTTTTATCGAATAAAATCAAATCATTGTATATTTAGAGTCGATTTCATTTCGACTGAAATTAATCAAAATTGAATAAGTTTAAAATGATCAAATCATTGGACTGGAAACTCAAAGTTTTCTTCTTTTGTTTTTTTTTAATCTTTACGCTTATGAATATATGAATATGATGAATATATGTTCTGACTGTAGTTATTCGATACTGCCTCTACTTTTTTTTGGAACAATAATCCTTTTGCCCAAAATTACCGATATGAAGAATGATTGAATAGATATTGAAGGAAGTGATAAATTAATGAAATGAGAGGAAAATTTCATGGATTGTTTCCAAACAATGATTTGTGAAGATGGACAGTTGCTAGAGACTGACCATTTGCAGTCCTAAAACATCGATGGGAAGATTCAAACAAACAATACTAAATGAATTTAGACTTCACCCCATCGCACAAGTAAGTGGTTATCAGGACTCAGTATCTGAAAGGATAACGTGATGGCGTTTGAAGAGAAAGGTACTGGGTTTGAGTCCCATGGTGAACGCCAATTCTGAGATGCAGGTATATACATCTGACGAGTACCAAATAGGACTAATTTCGCGTCCTGTATTCCACTGCTAGCCACTATACATCTTTGCCTACAATACTTGTGGATTTAGGCTATATCGATGCAATACACACAGTATGAACATATGTCAATTAGAGACTGACCAGTTGCAGTCCTAAACATCAATTGGACGATTCAAACAAGCAATACTAAGTGAATTTATGATTTGTGAAGTTAGTATACTTAAGTGAGCTATAAATATCGACAAAGACAACAAAAGTCGGTTTATAAGACTGTAGACCATTATCAATTGAAGTTATTACGTAGAGTTTTGTCAGTATCTACCTACTGCATAGCCCAAAGCATAAAATCATCTGACATAGTAGAAGGTTGATAACAGCACAAACTATGAAGATGGAGATATTATATGATATGATTAACGAATAATGGTCTAAGCCATGTTGATAAATGCAGATGATTTGTCAGAATCTCCTTCACACTCTTAATAACTAGTTGAAAACGATGCATTGGACATAGGATAGAATGGTTCCTATCAAAGGAGTCACATTTAGAATCTATCTACTTCTGAAATTTGGATAAAATATGATTACTGAATTTTTACACATGTAGATTTGAGGACATTACGGAACCTTTTTCTTGTAGTGTGTACCGGAGAATTTCGTCAACATCACTCGGGATTCTTACGACGGAATACATTGCAAAGTCGTGCACGTAGGACAGCTGACAGGACCATTCCAAATGAGGACTGGAGTAAGAGAGGACTGACTACTCTCACCCTCTTTTCTTCTGGTGGTCGACTGGATTAATAAGACTTTCAAATCTTAAAAGAAGCACGGAATACATTGGACAACTTGCATGCAGCTAGACAATTTGGATTTCACAGTAAACTAGCTTTTCTATCCCATATACTCCAACAAAGGTAGATCATGACAAACAGCGTTGCAGAAAACCTCTAAAGCAGTAGACCTCAATATATACAAGCGAAAATTCAAGATCCTCAAATACAACAAGCAGAACATCAACACAATCACATTTGATAGAGAAACTCAAGAAAATGTGAAAACATTCATGTACGTGGACAGCATAAACTATGATCAAGGAGGATCTGATGCACTCGTAAAGGCAAGGATTAGCAAAACAAGGGCCGCATTCCTACAGTTGAAGAACATACAGAACCTAAAACAAATGTCTGCAAAACAATATCAAAGTCACAATCTTCAAGACGATTGTCAAGACAGTTCTACTATATGGAGCTGGGAAGCATCATTGATAAACAAGGAGGATCGAATGCAGATGTAAAGGCGAGGATTGGTTAAGCAAGCGCCGTACTCCTACAGTTGAAGAACATATGGAACTCAAAAAAACTCTCAATTAACTTCAAACTGAGAATCTTCAATAGGAACATCGAAACAGTTCTAATATACGGAGCTGAAACGTGGAGAACCACTACATCCATCATCAAGAAAGTACAAGTATTTATAAACAGTTTTTGCGCAAAATACTCAACATTCACTGGCTGGATAGCATCAACAACAGCGTTTCATGGGAGAGGGCAAACCAGCAGATTCCAGCTGAAGAGGAAATTAAGAAAAGTCGTTGGAAGTGGATCGAACATGCGTTAAGGAAATCAACAAACTATACCATAAGGCAAACCCTAACTTGTAATGGTGAAGGGAAGCGGAAAAGTGGAAGGCCAAAGAACACATTACTTTGGGAAATAGAAACCGATATGAAAAGGATGAATGCTAACTGGAAAGAACTGGGAAGAATTGTCCAGGACATGATTGGATGGGAAATACTAATGTGCGACCTATACTCCTCCACGAGGGGTAACAGGCTTAGATTAGGTTAGGTTAAGATTTACTTAACATTTTCTTGATTTTCTAACTGAAATTTTGTGTAAATGAAAAAAAAAGATATTTATACTATAATAATATGCTCTTTACAGTGTAATATTAAGTTGGTATGTTTAGTTTTGAATGGCCTATTACAACTACTAAGGACAACCACAGTTAATATAAAAATCGATCATCATTACTATCTTGTTTTTTAGCGAGTTGGTTTTATACGGGATGAGGTCTCTAACTCCATGCCCAACCCTCTTCCTTTATCCGGGCCTGGGGTCCAGTAGTAGCCCCTAGAGGAGCTGGTCGGCGGTCTATGCTCCATTGAGAGTAACAGGCGTAAGTAAGTAAGTACTTTAAGTAAGTAATGTACTGAAAATAATTTCCTTACCTCCAATAAGCATAGTTATAACAGCAAATATTTTCTCATTTATTGTATTCGGTGATACATTACCAAATCCAACACTAGTTAAACTGGTTGTTGTAAAATATAAACTAGAAACATATAATGCACGTCTAGTTAAACCATTTGTTTTATTCACTGTTAAATAGGAACGATTTAATTGCATTCGTTCACCCAATTCATATAACCAACCTATTTAATAAATAAACAAAGTGTAGTGGTTGGATATACTCAATCATTTGAATATTTAATAATCATTATAAAGTATGCATATTTCCGATACAAACTATAGTACATAAACATAATACGAGATTACTTTTCTTTGTTAGTGTTTAACTCTTGTTATTTACTGAAGCAACTCCACCTGGAACCCCTTTGAAGTTACTGCAGATCCCAAGCCCGGATAAAGGAGAAGAGTTGGGCATAGGGTTAGCGACCCCATCCCGTAGAAATAAATCATATAAAAAGTAGTGTACTCGTTAAATCATTTTGATTTATTTTTTTAGGGGATCAAGTAAATTTATATCTCTATTCACTGAGTCTTCACTACGCTGCTATGTTAACAAAGAGTGACCTAAATAATGTCAATAAGCTTTTATTACAGACTGAATTAAAATGTAGTCCTCCTGATAACGGGACTAAATGTTACAGTAAAATTTAACTGATATCCATCCAATGTTGCTCGATGGTTGATCAACAGAGTTTGATCGAGAATGAATTCTAGACTATAATCGAACTCGTTACTACCTAATCACCAACCAACATGAATATATCAGTCTTGAATAAGTTCAGTCACGATCTAGATAGTCAAGTGACAATATGTATTGCTATGATATGAGATTGAATCTAACCGGCCCGACCGTTGCTGCTACCTTGACGTGGTGGTCGGGCTTGCCTATCGTGATGATCCAATCGAGCTATGCTGGCTGGAACAATCGTTCCTCAAGGTCCTACCATGCCAGACAGGTCGGTTGAAGAGCGGTGAGACTAAAAGCAGCAATCCCAAGGTCCGAAGGCGAAGTCGTACTGCTGACTGTACAGAGGTGTGAAAGCAGTAAGGTGTTTCCTTCAGACAACCAGCATGACAGCGATGCTGCCTTCCCAAAAGGAGGGGTGGGGTTAGAAAAGGTCGACCCTAAAAATGCACACCTCGCCTTATCCCACGGATTTCCGTCTCCGGCGGTAAGGACTTTTGAAGAACGGAGCTAACACGTCAAAAATCCCCCACAAAAAGGCCGTGCGTGACCGGCCTCAAGCAGATGTCCCTTGGGCACTGCGGTCACGCTCCCAGGTCGTTAAGACCAACACTAATCCAACTTCTTTTTCAGGTCCCTCAAGAAATACCCTTCCACGGTGTGGGCAGCCGGGAAGTGATACTAGCCCTCATACCCTTAACTGCACACGAGACCAAGTTGGTCGCTTTCAAATCCTTCCTACACCTAATAACTCTGTTATCTCCTCGACTAACCCTTCCCACGTCCTTTTATCGCGTCGCACCGCTAGGGCAAGCGATTCGAGTACACAGAACGTTATTCCTGGTCTCCTGAAACCACGCTCTAAACTACATATAGGAACTTTTAATGTCCGAACATTGTGCCAAATAGGACAACAGGCTTCCTTAGCTAGGACTCTAGAATCTTACACCATCGATGTGTGCTGCGTCTCCGAAACGCGCATACAAGATCCGAGTAGTGTCATTCATTTGACCGCACCTAATCAAAATAAAGTTTCATCTCGATACACGCTCCGTGTTTCTGGAAGCCCTGACGCTGCTTCCCGTGGCCTCGCTGGAGTAGGTATAGCATTAAGTCGTAGGACAGAACTAGCTCTTTTAGACTGGATCCCAGTAGACAGTCGTCTATGCGCTGTTCGACTAAACGGATCAGTAAGGACTCGGAAAGATAGGGAAACTCGTCGTTGCCTCTTCGTCGTCTCTGCCTACTCTCCCACAGACTGCAGCTCAGACGATATAAAAGATGAGTTCTACAGGAAACTTTCTGACCTTCTCCGAGAAGCTAGGCGTTCTGATGTAGTAATAGTAGCAGGTGACTTTAATGCTCAAGTAGGTAAACTAAGTGAAAGGGAAGGACACCTGGGTGGATCTTATGGTGTCATGGCGAAAAGAACAGATAATGGCGACCGTCTGTTGCAGCTATGCTCAGATAACCGCCTATTTCTTGCAAATACTAACTTTAAGCATAAGGAAAAACATCTTTTGACCTGGCGACCCCCGAATTCGTCCCAACGTTGGACCCAATTAGATCACATCGCTATCAGCCACCGATGGAGGGGCTCGATAGAAGACTGTCGCTCATTCTGGGGCACATGCTTAGATTCAGATCATGCTCTAGTGCGAGCACGTATTTGTCTGCGTCTTACTGGACGTAGGAAAGACACTGCAGGGAAGCCTCTAAGGGTTCTACTTAATGATAGGCAAGCTAAGAATATATTTCAGGAACAACTAGAAAAACAGTTAGGCAGCCATGTAAGTTGTGTCCACCCCGAGGCCATGTGGAATGACATCCGAAAAGCTGTGGAATCAGCAGTGATATCCGCTAATAAGGTAAACCATAACGTTAGGGAGAAACAATGGATCTCGGCAGCATCTACCGCATTGATAGATGCTCGTAAACTCATCCCACCTGGCTCTGAGCATAACGAAGAGCGGAGTCAACTTAATCGCAGGCTTATAAGAAGTCTACGTAATGATCGTGAACAGTGGTGGGTAGCGAAAGCAAGAGAGATGGAAAAGGCAGCGGCAATAGGTAACAGTAGGCAGCTATTCAGACTCGTTAAAGAAACCGGTATTAGGAACCCGAATATCAGTGAAACCATCTCAGATAAAGATGGGCATATTATTCATTCTCAATCCAGGAGGTTGGATCGATGGGCAGAACACTTTAGGGATCAGTTCAACTGGCCTTCAGCCACACTTCAATTACCCACGATCCCCAGTCGTCCTGAATGGCAAATTGACGTAAGTCCTCCAACCCTCTGTGAGGTTGAAAAAGCTATAGGAAATCTGAAGCGAGGGAGAGCAGCAGGCCCTGACAGGTTGACCCCTGAGATTTTTAAGGATGGTGGTCCAGTACTAGCAGTGAGATTGACTGAGGTCTTAGGTAGAATCTGGGAACTGGACGTAATTCCATCTGACTGGTCCCAATCACTGATTGTGCCAGTCTATAAGAAAGGACAAAAGTCCTCCTGTGACAATCACAGAGGGATCAGTTTGACTAATATAGTGTCTAAAATATTAGCTTCAATAATACTAGGTCGCCTAACCAAAGCTCGTGAAGAGCAGACTAGAGAAAACCAGTCTGGTTTTCGACCTGGACGTGGTTGCATAGACCAGATATTCACCCTACGTCAGGTTCTAGAACATAGACACAAATTCAGACGTCCCACAATAGTAGTATTTCTTGACCTTAAGGCGGCATTTGACTCTGTTGATCGTGAGGTTCTATGGCAATGTTTGTCACTGAAAGGAGTACCAAAGAAGTACATTAACCTCATAAAGGCTCTCTACTCGAGCACAACTGGTCGAGTTAGAGCCTATGGCGAACTGTCATCAGAACTGATTACCACAAGTGGCGTTCGTCAGGGCTGTCCACTCTCCCCATTCTTGTTTAACTTTGTCATTGACTTACTTTTAGAGATAGCACTTTCATCAGCTAAGCCTCCAGGAGTTGAACTTTTACCAGGAGGCTCACTTGTTGACTTAGAATACGCCGACGACATAGTTTTACTCGGTGAAGACGCTGACAACATGCAGAGTCTTCTGACCACTATAAGCAACTATGCAGGCATGTTCGGGATGCGATTATCTCCCTCGAAGTGCAAAATGTTACTTCAGGATTGGGTTGTATCGGCACCTGAACTAATGATAGGGAGTGAAGTAGTTGAGCGTGTAGACCACTTCACTTATCTTGGGAGTCTCATCAGCCCTTGTGGTCTGGTATGTGACGAAATCTCAGCACGGATACAGAAGGCTCGTCTAGCTTTCGCCAACTTGCGTCATTTATGGCGTAGGCGAGATATCCGTCTAGCAACCAAAGGACGGGTTTACTGTGCAGCAGTTCGCTCCGTCCTACTCTATGGCAGTGAAACATGGCCAATAAGAGTAGAGGATATTCGTAGGCTACTAGTGTTCGATCATAGGTGTCTTCGAAGCATTGCTCGTATATCCTGGGACCACCGGGTAAGTAATGCAGTTGTTAGGAAACGAGTACTAGGTAGGGATGGCAAATCGATTGATGAAGTAGTGAAACTTCATCAGTTGAGATGGCTGGGACATGTGTTACGTATGCCCGACCACCGACTGCCCCGACGTGCAATGTTTCATGGTGTAGGAGTAGGTTGGAAGAAAGCTAGGGGTGGCCAGACCAAAACGTGGCACAAATCAATGAAGTCACTGACAAGTGGACTGGGCCATGTTGGTAGGTGTAGACTACCTGGTTGGGATTCGCGAGATGACAGCAACCGATGGTTAGAGACCTTGAATGACATGGCTCAAAATCGTTTGCAATGGCGAAGATGCATCCACTCTTTGTGTTCTACCAAATTCTAATCTGAATTCCTCATGTCTTTATCTTTTTCTCTTTCCAAATTTATTTCACTGTACTATACTCCTTCAATAATTTCTTCAAACCCCTAATCTTTTGGATTTCTGATTATACTCCTACTACTTCTACCACTATGGGATTTGAATCGACAACTGCATCTCTGTGCTAATGTGGTATGGCAACTCGAACTGATGTACATACGTACGAAGTTCTACGTTGTGACTGACTGACTGAATCTAACCGGAAGCTTCAATTTTTTCAAGACTGCTTGTACATTTTGTTGACAAGTGACAACAGACAAAAAACTTTCGTCTAGAGATATCTGCCATTTGACTCACATAAACTTTTTGTTTAAAGTAAACTGTTGAATCAACTAACCACAACTCATTGTCATGACACATCTAACAATCACTAAATATCTGAATATTTTTTGTGTGGTATAGGGGCAATCTAATCGTAATATACATAATTAATATAGGTTTGTATACAGAAAGACACCATAAAATAGGAATATATATAGCAAGTTATGCTAAAGTTTGTAGGTTAAATTGGACACAGACTAATCTCAATGTGAAAATTATTGGGAAATACGGAGAACTGGATAGATCTTTCATTTTTATATGAAGCACATCAGCAGTTCACATTCACAACCTCACCAGAGATTGAATCTCGGATCTTCAGTAGACCCAATGGGTTAATATGAGTATACAATATAGAGCGACCATCTTTCGTCGAACTATTGGACTCCCATCCAGTATTTTTATCGTCTAGCGTTCACTACAGGATATGAAAGTCATAAATTCAATCATTTATGGAGTTGTAGGACCCCACTTGTTCACGGGACATAGATTGGATTAAAACATATTTCATGCGTGATGGTGTTGCTGCACGCTGATTGGCTAATTCTTACCCAATCAGCTCTAGTCGTTGCTTGGAAAAGACTCTAGAAGCTTCTCATGTAAAATCTAAAAACTATACTGACGTATTTCTTATTGCGCTTCTTACTTCCATTTATCCTTTTTATTTTGAATATAATTTCTTTCCATGTTCAACCGTGTTCTGATTTGGGGACTTGTCGAGTGTATTGGTGTCGAAGAATACTAAGTATTAAGAATAGCTGGGTCGTAATAAGAAATATAAATATATATAAATATTATATTTATTATATTTATAACAAACAAACAATACTAAGTTGAATTTAAACTTCACCCCATCGCACAAGCAAGTGGCTATCAGGACTCATTGGCCGAGTGGATAACGCGATGGCGTTTGAAGCGAGGGTACTGGGTTCGAGTCCCAGAGTGAACATCAACTCTGAGATGCAGGTACATCCAGCTGACGAGTCCCAAATAGGGCGAAGTGGCTTACACTGAGTTACGAAACATCAGAAAATCTAATTTTTCTACTGATTGGTATTGAGAAATGAATTATTTTATAGGGGTTACTTCTTTTTCCTCAAGGTATTGTGAAGGGTTTGAAATCATGTCAACTACGGTTATTGAACATATAAGTACTAGAATAGTAGTATGAGTAGATAAAAGAATTCTACGAGTTGTTTTCCCACAAGTTTTTTCGCTTTCCTTAACAATTTAGTCTATAAGGCATATAATGAATATAAATAAACCATTATTTTTGTTCTTAGAAATTGTTAAATTCCTTTAGGAATTAACAAAATACAAGTATTTAATTATTGATTGTTTTTTATAGTGAACTGTAGAGTCAAGAAATGGGTAGACTTGTTTCCATGATTTTTATCAAAGTTTATTACAACTCAGTAAATTAACTTACTTACTTACGCCTGTTGTTCATGTGGGAGCATAGGCCGCCAACAACCATTCTCCAATCCACTCTGTCCTCCGTCTTGCTTTCTAGTTCTATACAATTCTTGTTTATTCTTTTCATCTCTCTCTCCATTTCTCGACGTGTTGTGTTTTTTGGTCTTTCTCTTCTCTTTTGAGCTTCAGGATTCCATGTAGGGGCTTGCCTTGTGACGCGGTTGGGAGCTGCTTCAATGTGTATCCTATGCACTTCCAGCAGTTCTTCCTGATTTCTTCCTCCGCTGGATGGAACCTCGTTTGATATCTCCCATAGTAAGGTAGTGTGTGGGCAACGGATCCTAAGCATTTTGTGTAGACAACTGTTAATAAGCGCCTGTATCTTCTGTATGATGGCTTTCGTAGTTCTCCAAGTTTTCGTCCCATACAGCAGAACTGTCTTGACATTTGTATTGAAAATTCTGATCTTGGTATTGGTTGACCATTGTTTTCAGTTCCATATGTTCTTCGGCTGTAAATATGCTGCTCTTGCTTTGTCGATCCGCACTCTCACATCTGCATCAGATCTACCGTGTTCATCAATGATGCTGCGCAGATATGTAAAGGTTTTTAAATCCTCCAAAGCTTCTCAGTCAAATGTAATTCGATTGGTGCATGTTGTGTTATATAAGAGAATCTTGCTTCCGCTTTGTATATATTGAGACCTACTGCTAATGAGGCTGCTGCTGCTACACTAGTCGTCTTCTCCTGCATTTGTTTTTGCGTGTGTGATAGAAGAGCCAGTTCATCTGCGAGGTCTAAATCGTTCAGCTGCATAATAGCTATCCATTTTATCTCGTGCTTTCTCCTTTCAGATACTGTTGTCTTCATGGTCGATTACCAGAAGAAAGAGAAATGCTGAGAGTAAGCAACCTTGCCTGACACCGGTTTTTACTTCGGACGAGTTGGTGTGTTGTCCACCATGAACGATTTTGCAGTTTAATTCATCATAGGAATTCCGTTTGAAATACTGACAATCTTCTCAGGTACGCCGCAGTATCAAAGAACAGAATAATTGAATTCTGACCATATTCATTGATATTTCTGTTCATAGAACAAAGGCGGTGATGTATGACATCAAGATTAAGTAATGTTGTAATGTAAATCTCCAAATCAGAAGTAAATAGCTATTTATTAATCATCAGTCTTAATCATTCTCTGTTTAATTTCATTCTGTCATTAAAAACTGTTCATCATATCATTTTAATGTATTATTATTTGCATAAATAAATAAATAAATATGTTGAAACCATGAAAAAATTGAAGCTAGACCATCATGGAAAACCTGGAAGCACTGGACAGCTGTTTCATGGATACGCACTTCTGAGGAGTCCCACACTAGTACAAAACGGCAGTCCACTGCTTCCATGTTTTCCTTGATGGTTTAGCTTCAATCAACTCATGGTTTCAACTATGAAAAAAAAACTGAAATCTCCACAAAACCCCTTTCTGATATTTATATATGTATTAATTAACTTACTATATTCTCTTGTAATTTTTGATTTAAATTCTTCTTTACCAATACAATACCATCCACATGCAAACCAATGGGCAACAAGAAAGAACATACACATTAATAAACCCAAGATTACTGTACTATATTGTGAATAACGTTCAATTTTTTGAAATAATCTTGCTAATCGTAATAAACGTGCCAATTTTAATAAATGGATCCAATTACCCTTAATAAAAAAGGGAAAAAAATTGAAACACTGGTCTAAATGATCCGATTATAACATGAACAAAAAATGAAACATTTAACATTCTCAACTTGATTGATCCATCTATGGTTAGTAAAGAACAACATTGTACAAGTTATTTGTTATTATTTATTTAAACACATGATTATTGGTACAAGGAAGCACCAGATACATATGTGCCTCACAAATCTCATTTGATTTGTATGAGGGCTGTGATACTGCACGGGTGCCTAAACTGAAGCAGGTGGTTTTCTTAGTGGACCACACCCTCAGTCTTTGACCTAAATGTCTGATCCACAAGGCAATGTAGCATCGTAAGAAGATACAGTCCCATGGTAGCCAGTGACCAACAATTGTTTGTTACTCCATTTTTTCATTTAGTATACTGGAGCCCATGTACACTATTAGTTTGGAATCAAGGTTTTCCAACTCCCCTAGCTAGACTATCCATGTCCACCAACCCCGTTGAGGCACCGGACATTCATTTTTCGTCCTTTCAATTTCGTAAACAACACCCTCATCACGCGAATGCAGTGAGTACATTGTGATAATTACGTCATTTTACAATCTTTAAGATAATAATCAATGACATTTAGTGGAAATATCTCTGTTCTGTAAGTTATGCATTTGCTTACATTTCTGGGATACTCATTTTCCAACGGTTTAAGAATAGGGGGAAATACTTTCTATTTTTAATTTTATTCTAATTCTGTTACATCCTGTGGACATTTATGAATGGTAACTTTTGTGAACTGTTTATAGAGCAATATTGTACGTATATTTCCGATTGTATAATTATTAAGTAACTAAACTATTGATATTCATGTTCCTCTTATCATAAGCTTTATTTTGACCTATAGACTATTATTATACGATTTACCATTCTTCAGTTATACCCAGTCTATTGATTACTTGTTGGGGATGTCAAATCCCCAGAACTTACTTGGTAAATAGCTTAGTTTTGTAATTTTATTTTGGAAATTTGAATTTAGGTATTTTCGCGCCAAACGCGCTCTTTTTACCTTCACATCATATTTCTCACTTGTAAACTATGTTAAACGCTATTGGTCCATTGTTTCTTTGTGTGTGTTATTTACTAATGATGCTCAAGGACAATTTGTTGCTGTATAAATGCGCTTGACTTTTCCCCTTATTTGATTGTTTGTACTCGGCTGCTTACGGAATACATATATATTCCCTTACTTGCCTTGGACTTCTTCATCTAGTTAGCGGGGCCTGGGACAACAGATTAGAATAGCTTATCGTGTCATTGTGTCATTGGCTTTCGTTCGTTACCGCGGAATCGATTTAGCTCAAGCATATCATTACTATCCCCCCTATTCACAACCACATTTAACTGAATTGTGTACAAATGATATTTTCTATTTTATGGTACGATGTGGTCTGTTTGATTGGTATATAAACCCAGTATGTTTGAGAATGATGATTCATATTGCAGAGGCCGTTATTAGTTTTCTGGACTTAACTGACTGGGCTAGGCAAAAAGCAGGACTGATAAGTACTCAAGACTTCTCATACGGCTTTTTGTGTATCATTGGGTGATCAATAATTTCACTGCTCTCCAATTGACTTGAATCAGCACGTTCATATTTATCAACTGGGCAAGAACGCATTTAATCGATATAACATATTCACCTCTAATTTTTTTGGTTTACGTTTTTTCAGCGAGTTAGTTTTCTACGGGATGGGGGTTGCTAATCTGATGCTCAAGCCTCCTCTTTTATCAGGGCTTGGGATCGTCAGTATTAGTTACTGATTCAACTTTCATCACTGCAATAAATAATGCAACATTAAAAAAACACAGTAGTTAAGCGCAATTTACCCTCCTTTTTACATCCAGCTGACAAGTCCCAAATAGGACGAAACGCGAGTCTCGGATTCCACTACTAGTCACTATCTAACTTTTTGTTTATAATGCTTGTGAATTAAGGCTATATCACAGTATGCATTTATGTCAATAAGAGACTGATCAATTGCAGTCCTAAACATCATTGGGAAGATTCAAACAAACAATACCAAGTGAATGTAGGTTATAGTTATTTTTATAGTTAAAGAGTACATGATCTTCACCTGAAATTATCATATTTATTATTCCATTTTTATAAAGATGTTATGTATTTGACAGTAGAAATGTATAAAAATAAACTGAACAGTTTAATAGGTGTAAAGATTGGATCATTCATTGAAATTAGTTAAAATACCATCGATTATCAAGGGAGAAAAATAGACTGACCATTATACACTAGTTAACTAAACACTTATGGCTTACTTAGTACTCATTATCTAAGAAATGAATCCCTTAAGTTTCATAGATCATACACAATTGATAAACTGCAGCTACAAATAGAGTTACCAAGTCACAATTGATTGATCACTTGGTGGTGATCAATGCCATATGTGTCAATTCCTTTGTAGTGCTGATCGAATGCTATCGATCAACTATGAAATTGAATGATTGTCATAAGTATGGTAGACAATTACCATTTCATGATCAATTAATCTAGTGTTTTCCTTATCATGCTTTATTTTCTACCCACTACTTAACTAATCTAATTCATAAAGAAACCCCTGTACTGAATTGACTCATTGTAAATAAATAAACTAGATAACTGTCGCAATTATCAGTACAAAAACAGATAATGAATGATAAAACAAACTATCATAACAAATTCATACATATCACATATATTACTAGAAAAGATTTGCTTAGATCAACCATTATATCAAGCGCTTGTTAGATAAATCGGTAACGGATAACTATTTACCCTTGTTTATTTTTCTGTCTAGTTATGATAATTATATTTCAACTAAACTATACAATCATGGTAAGCAGAGATGGATAGTGACTAGCAGTGGAATCCAGGACGCGTGTTTCGTCCTATTTGGGACTCGTCAGCTGGATGTAACTGCATGTCAGAGTTGATGTTCACTCTGGGACTCGATAAAATCCATTTGAACGGTTTATTATTGAAATGAGTCTAATTGGAAATTATATTGTTATATCTCAAACTTAGATTCTTAGTATATCGCGTATAAGTTGAGCACTCGAAACCTAGAATCTTCCTAAATGAGAAGATAGAAGACAAGTGGAAGGAATGTTATTCAAAACACTATCGATTATGGTACAAGACAGTTAGGTATTTACAGTTTCTAAGTAAAAACGTAATCATTATTATAGTTATCCAATCCGCACACATAGGCTTATTAGCAAAGCTTATTAGAAAAGTGTATAATATAAAAGTGCGTAATATACTTCTAAAAGCTGATTGGATACAATATGTTCGGCTCTTTCTGAACATTATAGAGCTTTCTCAAGTTCACCCATGGACCGTACTCACATAAATAAATAAAATCAAAGGTTGAATCAATAAGAGTCACATAACTTTGAAATGTTACATTTGCTAATTAATTATCTTCTAAGCCTCTTTCAACATGACTGTATATTTTTGTTGTATATTGAATATCTTTTCATTTTCTCTGATTTGCCATTTCCATAATGTTGAAATTTAGCAACTAAGATCTAAACATTCAATTAGTATTGTTTGTTTGAGCAAGTGGCTATCATGTCTCAGTAGCTGAGTAGACAACGCGATGGCGTTTGAAGCGAAAGGTACTGGGTTCGAGTCCTAGAATGAACTCTGAGATTCAGGTGCATCCACCTGACGAGTCTCAAATGAGACAAAACACGCGTCCTGGATTCTACTGGTAGCCATTATCCATCTTTGCTTAAGATGTAAATAGTTTCGTGTAGAACATTCTTTTATTGATTGTTCAGTTGCAAACGCATTTTTCTTTTATGAGGATCTTCTAAATTGCTTACATTTTTGCTAAGAAATAAGTAAATTACTACCTTAAATATACTGTTAATAATGTCCTATTATTTCAAATTTATCCAAGTGCAAACTATCGTAAAGAACATTCTCTTTCATGAAGTGAAGTTTGTTGCTCATTATTGACTAACAAAATACATTGGGACAAAGTTCTTTTATTGAAGAGTGTATTTTACTTGAACATGAATATTGGTATAAAAGAGAACCGAATAAATATGCACTACACAAGTCACTTGATTAATGTGTGGGCTATGATACTGCCCAGGTGCCCAGATCGAAGCAGGTGGTTTTCTTAGGGGATGATACCCGAAGCCTTCAACCTAATAGTTTGATCCATAAGGCGTTGGAGCTACGTTACAAAATGTAGTCCCATGGTAGCTGGTGACCAACGATTGGTTCACACATCATTTGTTCTTTCAGGATCCTGAAGTCCATGTGCATCACTGGTTTGTAATCAGGGTTTTCCAACATCCTTGATGGAGCCTTCGTTTCCACAACCCGATTAAAGCGCCAGACATTTGCTTTCTATCCTCTCAATTTCGTAAACAACACACCCGGCACGAGAATGCAGTGAGTAAGACTTCCCTGACAGAAGCTATATACGTGTGGCCATGTGAGAGCATTTGGAGAGTGAGACCGGACTCTCTCCACCCTTGGCCTTACCAGGGCATTTGGAGATCTTCGTCTATTAGGGATAATAGTATAAGTCCATAATCCATTTAGATAACTAGTTCTAATGATTTCGCAATCTAAGTTTTCTTTCTATTTACATATGACTCTCCATCTTTCCATTGTTATAAATAAAATATTGTCGACAGATTGACAGTTCATTTCGCAATGTTTGATTGCTGATGTTGTTGTTGTTTTTGGGTTTTTTTTCATTATAACAAAAGAATAATGAAATTGATTAGCATTAAATTAATTAGTTGTTGTTTTAATGAATTAGAAAAATGAAACATTCAATCTTTCAATCGTTTTTCAATTATTTCTCCTTCATTATTTGTTTGATTTTGATGATGTTCAATGAATAACAAATGGATAGATAGGTAATAATAACTATTATTATAATCTAGATTATGAAGTAACCAATTTAATTTCATATGTAGTTGAAGTCATGAGTCAATTGAAGCTAGACCACCATGGAAAACCTGGAAGCACTGGACGGTAGATTTCTTCCTATTGTAGGACTATTCAGCTGTGTGCATCCACAACCCCCTCAACATATGCTAACTAGTGACTTGCTTCAAGAAATATTTCCTGGAGTTCCAGTGAGAGGTAATAACCGGTGGAGTTTAACCGGGTCTGTTGGGAGATATCAACTAACTTAAGAAATTTATGAAATGGTTGCTCAACTTCGTGGATTGGTTGAAGTTAGACATTAACATCGTTTGATGCCGACTAGCTCAGTGGTCTGGTGGTTAAGAGCTCGCGCGCGAAACTGGTAGGTCCTGTGTTTGAATCTCACGATGTGGGATCATGGATATGTACTGCTGAGGAGTCCCACCATCGGACGAGTTGGACGTCCAGTGCTTCCAGATTTTCAATGGTGATCTAGCTTCATTTGTCTCATGAATTCAACCATATATAAAAATTACAAAATATCTTCACAAACAACCCCCTAATTTAATTTCAGTTGAATGATAACTAACAGAGTGAATATGGAGTGCAATGGGTTGATTATTAATTTGTAATAAATAATATACACTAGATTTAGACTATTTAATTACGGAAAGTAATTTAGTAGATTATTTTCATCTGTTTTTAGAAAACTAAGATTATTATGGGGATTTGTGAAGTTTTTTTTCAATTTTATCAGTTAAATTCCTTCAGTCAATCTAAGCTAGTACATCATTGAAATCCTGGAAGAATTGGACAGTTGGTTCGTCTCAGTATAGGGTTCCTCATGGACCGATTGAAGTTACACATTAACACAACTGAATGTCAGTTCAGTTATTCAAAGGTGAAACGTCGTCATGCGAGTTCGGGTTTGATGTGTGGGGTCGTATATGCGTACCGCTGAGGAGTTCCATACTGGGACGAAACCACCTTTCAGTACTTTCAAGATTTCAATGATGTTCTAACTTAGATTGACTAAGATTGTCTATTAATTAGGTTTTTCGTAATCACATCTATTCTAACAATATCTTAATTTCTCTATTTTCGTTCTAAAAGCATACTTCGAGTCCCAGAGTGAACATCAACTCCGAGATGCAGGTACATCCAGCTGACGAGTCCCAAATAGGACGAAACGCGCGTCCTGGATTCCACTGCTAGCCACTATCCATCTCTGCTTACCATGCTTGTGAATTAAGGTATATCGAGGCAATACGCACAGCATGCACATATGCCAATTAGAGACTGACCAGTTGCAGTCCTAAACACATCGATGGGAAGATCCAAACAAACAATACTAAGTGAATTCATACTTCATTATTGTTTAACAGTTTTCATAAATTATCAAGATATTTAATATGTAAATCTGTTTAAGTAAAATAAAGCCTAAATTTTAATAACTTTATCCCGTCACATAAGATAATATGACAATTCAATAGGTGATGATCTATGGTAATAGTAATCTGACAAAGTCTATAAGTATTGAAAGGTTATAAAATCTTATTTTGACTTGTTCATTGAAAAGATTTGTAATGTATGGTATGGTGTGTTTGGATATTTATTTTCTTATCAGAAAGGGGTTTTGTGGAGATTTTAGTAATTTTTTAGTTGAAGTCATGAGTCAATTGAAGCTAGATTACCATGAAAAATTTCGAAACACTGGAAAGCCGTTCTTCACAGTGAAGGACTCCTTGGTAGTGCGCATCCATAATCTCGCCTACTCAAGATTCGGAATCAGGATCTATCAGTCTCGTGAGCAAGCGCTTAACCTTTAGACAACTGAGCCGGCCGGCATCGAACAGTGTTAATGTCTAACTACAACCAATCCAACGAAATTGAGCAACCATCCACCATTGTCTTCAGTGAGTTGATATCTCTCAACAGAATTGGTTGAACTCCAATGATCACTGGCGCACTGCATAGGAGTTCCACAATGGGATGAAACGACCGTCCAGTGTTTCCAGGTTTTCCATGGTGGTCTAGCTTCAATTGATTCATGATTTCAACTATAAAATCTTTTTTCTGTTATGTTTTTTTGTAGACAATAGACGTTTTTGTTATTTAACGGATGAAACTAGCCAAATGTATGATATGTACTTTTGATTGAATGCACTGTACTTTCATTGAGAAAAAAAAACAAACAACATTGTATCAAGGTGTTCATGGTACTTGATTATTTGATTATATTAGAAATAGTGATTTTTGTCCAGACTTTAGGATTGTTAACAACTCTTTGCTTTTTGTGTGGTTATTTCAGTAAATTCTGTTTACATTGATTAGGGGTAATATGCTAAATGGCAACTTAACTGTTTTTATTGACCAACGATTCCTAAAAAAATGAATATCTAAAAAGAAGAAAAATGTAAGCAAAGATGAATATTGGCTAGCAGTAGAATCCAGGACGCGCGTTTCGTCCAAGTACATAACGCGGTGGCGTTTGAAGCGAAAGATACTGGGTTCGAGTCCCAGGATGAACATCAAGTCTGAAATGTAGGTACATCCACCTGACGAGTCCTAAAAAAGACGAAACGCGCGTCCTGGATTCCACTGCTAGCCACTATCCATCTTTGCTTATAATGCTTGTGAAATAAGGCTATATCGGGGCAATATGTACAATATGCGCATATGTCAATTCGAAACTGACCAGTCGCAAACCTAAACATCAATGTGAAGATTCAAACAAACAATACCAAATGAAGAATAATGGTTTCCTACTAACTAGAGAAGAAATTGTAACATTTGGTTCTTCATAGTTTTTTGTTGTTGACAATTGAAAGGATTATTTTTTAATTTTTATTACAGAATGATCTTAGTTAAACAATGATGAAGAACTAGGAAATAATGAATAACTGTTTCATGTGACTAAGAATCTTATCTACAGCATATATTCGCACTCACACACTAGGGCTTGAACCCAAAGCTTAGAGGTCTTATGGAGTACACTAAAGATTTATACCATTGAACTGACATATCATTGTGTAATTCTCTGATTTCAATCAGTTCATGATATTGGTCATGTGTTTTCTATTTATAAGTAACTACCTCATAATCAACATAGTTGGACTTTACTGGTTACCATTTCTCACAAGAGCTCATGTTCTTTTTTAATGATCTGTCTGATCGTACTATTTGTATGAAAAGTGCTGGATTTAGAATAATCTAAACTAGATCACTCAATTCAAAGTATGGGATATTACTGTAGCGATTCGCTAGAGCTGTTTTAAAGTCAATAAATTATTGCTGTATTAATCTTCGAAGTACTTTTAATGATAACATGTTAAAATCTTTGTTTAGTCAGTAATTTAGATAAGTAAATTTGATATAAGCATTTCAAAACCTACATCAGTCATCGTCATCAAATTTCATTTTTAAGATGGTGTTTGGAAGTAGTCAACAGAAAACTTTAGGCCTAGGTTTCATGCTATTTGGTATTCATCAGCAAGGTGTACATGTAATCATAAGGGAACTTATGCTCCCTCACAGATCCGATCTCATGTCACCTAGCTTCGCAATCAGAGACGTCACCACTGAGCTATCCGGGCCACAACTGTCCTTCTGTAGGACTGAGATGTATTTACAATTGACTGAATACTGGGTGATGATCAATGTCATGTGTTTCAGTCTTCCTTAGTGCAAATCGAAGCTGCGTGGAACGAGATAGAATCAGTCAGTTCCCACAGTTCCCTCAAGATAACATGTACACCTTCATGACGAGTGCCAAACAACACGAAACCAAGGTCCAGGGTTTCATGCTGACTACCTCCAACCACCATCTTATCTCAACATAGTGCATTCAATGTCGAGTCATCTAGGCCAGTGGCCACATTGAAACTTGATCGATAGCATTCGACCAGAACTAAGAAGGACTTGTCACACATGACATTGATCACCACCCAGTGATCAATCAACCATAAATTCCTTTTTATTTATAAACGTCCGTAAGTATCTAAAATTTCATAACATGATCATTGTTATCACTAAGTAGGAGTTTAGTAAAAGGGCCCTTCATCATGCCTTAATTGTAACCATCAAACTGAGTAACAATATACTACAAATACTTCAAACTAGTTGAAGACAATCTGCATAAAGTCTCTTTCAAACTACATACTAAGCTGTTAATTTAATGAATTCTTTTCATATCGATCTTATTACTGATATCATTGATGAGCTTTCAGATTTTCCCCTTTGATTACAATCACCAAGTTTGTTACAACATTCATTTCTGAAATTTTATACCGAAGATTTTAAACGTAGAGATATTTAAAAATGATATTTTCTTTTGAGAACTCTGCTCGTAGCTCCTCCTGGGGTTAGCGACCTCATCCCGTAAAAAACCAACTCGTTAAAAAACACTAACCAGAAAAAAATTATTCAAATCATTATTCATTTTCTTTTGAGATGAAAACAATGTTAACTAATACAATTCTCTTGAATTAATTAATCTGATTCGAAAACATCAAAGACAGTATATATTAAGTTTAATGATAAGCAATACTTTGAGAGGGCAGTAAAGATTTATAGCTTTAGTGGATGATTTTGATGGAGTTTTGTTCTTTGACACGGATGGTTTGGCCGTGGAGCTTTCGTCGTCCTTCTGAACGACATCATCAGCACGGCCAAACCATCCAGCTCAAAGAACAAAAACTCCATCAAGATATGCATTATTATTAATAGATTCAAATAGACTATTATATATTGATTGTTTGTGTAAATATGACCTGTTTCCAAATAAATAAATAAAAACTGTGTGAACTAATTCATTTAAAGGTAAACATATTCATGGAAAATCTGTTTATTCAAATACATTTACAAGATATATTTGAAGTGAAATGTACAATTCAATTGACAACACAAGAGTATCAGTCATCCTTGACTGAAAAATCAGACAAAAAATCTAACTCATACTATTCAGATTATTAAGTTCACGTGGTGTTGTTTACCTATGTCTTCCCATTGTATTTAGAACTGAGATTGATCAATCTCTATTTGGCATATGTGCATCCTGTGCGGACAGCCTCAATATTGATTTAAGTGGCATCCAGCTGACGAACCCTAAGTAGGAAGAAACGTGGTTTCTGGATTCCACTACTAGCCAATATACATCTTTGCTTATAAAGCTTGTGACTTCAAGCAATATCAAGGCAGTCCGCACAGGATAGACATATGCCAACAAGAGATTGTTCAATTGCAGTCCTAAATAATAGTGGGAAGATACAAGTAAACAACATGAAGTGAATTTTAACTTCACCTCATTGTACAAGCAAGTGGCTTTCAGGACTCAGTAGATAAGTGGATAACGTGATGGCGTTTGAAGCAAACGGTACTGGGTTCGAGTGCCAGAGTAAACATCAACTCTGAGATGTAGGTACATCCAGCTGATGAGTTGCAAATAGGACGAGACGCGCCTCCTGGATCCCACTGCTAGCTACTATCCATCTTTGTTCATATATTCAGATAATTTATTAGAATATTCAGGTTATGATTAGCAATGGTATGTTGTGAACACTTTCATATTATCGAGAATTTATCTCATGGTGTCATCTATGTTAACTGTCAATATTTATACTAAGACTTAAAAAAAGAAAAAAAAGTTTTATTGAAAATTTTTCAACTTACCATTTCACCAATAGTACCTTGTATTTCAGGATTATTCACAGCCAAAATAACATCAAATGGTATAGCCGCCAATAAATCAAGAAAGAACCAACCACGTAAATAATTAATAGCAATCGCTTTTAAATGATATACAACTTGCCCACTTTTACTAACATATGTAGTCCAAAAATTTAATATAATATCTGTTTAAAGGAGAGAGACAGAGAGATAGAGAGGAACATTCATTGGAAATTAGTTTCCTGCTTCTCATTTACTGAATGTTAATACAAATGAAGGGAAAGTGTAACAGAAGTACAGTTGAACTAAAAATTTTATAAATAATATGACAAGTAGCGTTTTTTTAAATTTATTTTATGCATAACTAATGACATACAAATCTGAAATCAATAGGGAGGAATTTGTAAAGAATGTAGTATTTTAATAGTTAACTTCATTAGTTGATCTATGCTAAACTTTCTTTGAAAGTTTAGAAGAACTGGACTGCCGGTTTATCCTATTGTGAGACGTTTTAGCAGTGAACATCTACAATTCCTCACGTGTGATTCGAACCCAAAACCTTTGAGTTCACTTACGAACCCCCCAACCTCTAGATCCAACGGTGTTACATCGTTTCGCTGAATTAGGATTAAACAACTCCGTTAGTTGATTTGACAATTAAAAATTATCAAAAAACAATAGAATAACAGTATTCCCTATACTTTCATCAATACAATGAACTACAATCAAGACTGTTTGTTTAATTCTGGAGTAATTTTATTTGGAATATGATAAATAGAACATCAACTTATAAGTCTTTGATAATAAAAAAGTATTCAGTATCTAATACTATTTGATTCAACAAGTCGTAAGCTGGGCTTCAAAATTTATAGGTGAATGGTATAGTACTGTCAACAAAGATCAAAGATCCAAATAACTAAAATGATTTAAATTCACTTAGTATTACTTGTTTGAATATTCCCATTGATGTTTAGGACTGCAACTGGTCAGTTTTTTATTGGAATATGCGCATAGTGTGCGTATTGTCTAGATATAGCCTTATTTCACAAGCATTGTAAGCAAAGATTGTTAGTGGCTAAACAAGTCCCAAATAGGACGAAACGCGCGTTCTGGATTCCACTGCTAGCCACTAACCATCTTTGCTTATAATACTTGTGAAATAAGGCTAAATTAATTTAATTTATAAGATTATTGTTTTGAGACCGGTATTAAAAAATAATAATAGATAAAATGTAAAATCACCAAAGAACAATTGAGGCTCTGTAATGAATAATGTGTTAAGTTCATCTCAATTGCTGCCTGATTAGCTCTGAGACTGGTTTCGTGAGTAAGTCATTTTGCAGAATTTCAAGTTCATAATAACTTTTAATACTGTTAAAATACTTAGCCAATGACTGTCAACCAGTATGAAGTCTACGTTCATGATGTCTTGTTGATTATCTTGTGTAAAGAAACATGATTTCAAAAGTATTAAAACAAGAAAGATAATGTTTAAAGGCATAACTCAATTAGCTACTGTACTCAAATATCAGTCGGATTTCATTTTCATCTCCATCATATGACATGATTAGTGTACACAGTGCATAGTCAGTTAGTTTGCAATCAATATACATAAAAGCTTGGTAAATCATCAAATGGCTGATCCGAAAATGAAGCCCAATTACAAAAAAAAACATTTATTGGAATTTTACAGATAGGCTGAATACAAAGAAATATGATATCTAGTGATCCTTCTGAATATGAGAATGATATTAATGACAAACAGACAATTTAATAACAAGGAGCACTAATCATCTACTTAGCCTTGCTAGAAACTCCTCGTCAAACGGTAACCACGAGTTTAGACAGGATTTAGTATAGGATTTACAGATCGATTGTAGATCACAATATTTTCAAGCTAATGGATGAAAGTCATGTTATCTGTATTTTTTAACTTCACTTAATCAATAATATACAGTGAATTCATGACAATGTCATCAATGAATTCCTGTCTCCGTTCCGACTTGGTCGACTACATAGGTCACATCCTTTTATTGAATATCAAAGAGATCTACCTCTGACCTAGTAACTAATGGACAAATGAATAAAGTTCACCTAGGAGTTTTGTGAACCAATCTGCAAGAGCTGTCGTTTAAGGGGGGGGACAGGGTGGTGTTTGCTACTAATGCAGAGAGATATAAGTAGTGTGTAGCGGGAATTGGAACGCTTACCATCAGAAGAGTGAAATAAAAAGAAGAGGAAGAATAACAGAAAGCAATCAAAATAACAAAAGAATTAGCAGAATGATGGGGTATGTAAAGAATGATTAAAGGAAGGTATGCAAATGATATATTCAATGTGTGATTTTCAAATTCATTGAAGGATCAGTACCTACATCTTCGTTCTCTACTAAGGTATTCTTAAAATTAATATAGGTACTTTGCTGAAAAGATAGGAGGAGTCTTCAGCTCTAATCAATGATTTTTTTCTCAGTTCATTATTTGTTATATAGGTAGCTAAAGTAGGAAGTTTTCATTTTTATTGTGAATTCATATTGTAATAAAGAAACATTACAGAAGAAACAAATATGAATTTAAAGGAAGCGAAAAAACCTCTTCGAATAACCATTTATGTCTATACAATACATATGACAATGAGTAGATGATACCAAAGAGGAGCCCACTTGGATAGTGTTTGGTTAGTTCATATATTTCCAACTTTGGAGATAAGGATGATGAATATATACATACATGCTGTTAAAGGTAGATAACTCCATGATTACATATACCTAGTATTATATGCTTTACCATTCTTGAATTATGCCCTGTCTCTCATTTACTATCTCCCCTATTCACAGCTACATTTGGCTAAATCTTGTACATATCTTATTTTCTATTTTATGGTACGATGTGGTCAGTTTGTTTGGTAATATCAACTCAGTAGGTTTGAAATATAATGATTCATATCTCAGAAGCTGTTCTGGACTTAAGTGGCTGGGCTAGGCAGAAGCAGGACCGATACGTACGTACTTTAGACTGCTCGTACGGTTTTTGTGTGTCACTGTTCCTATTAACGGTCCGTGACACGAAACGCATCACCAATTTTCATCCTCATGTGGTATTGAAGATGCCTAAATCGTTTTAATTTTGGAGAAGCACTCTACTATCGAGGTTTTTCTGTATCACACCCCATCCTCTAGTTTCCTGTTCACTGTTATCTTCGTCTCTATTGGTTTCATTGTCATCACCGTATTATATTGGCGTTACCATTCTTCCTCCATTTATTTTTCTTTTACGATATCTTTAACATCTGTATAATAAGTCACGGAGAGGGCCTGTGAACGGTCTGTGACGCGAGATTCACTACAAATTTCGTCCTGTTCTGCTAGTGGCCCCTGAAATTACGGAACCTCTGGCATGTCATACATTAACAAAGCATCTTACTCAGCCACAACTTATAACACCTAAAGATATAAAATACCTTAGGAATTAAAAAGAGTAGCAGTTTAGTTACCTTGAATTTTATTTTAAATTATTCACTTCCTTAGAATAGTTCGTTTCATTATCAAGTTTTCTTGATTATAAAACGAAATAATCTACTTTCATACAATCAATGATCTACTCTTTCTCTCTTTTTTTTTTTCGTTTCTTTCCTTTAAATTTCATTGAACAAAATCTTAATCTTTCGTGATGGTAATTAATTAGTTGAAATGAACATACTACTTATTAACTGATTTTTATTTTTCATTTTTTTTAAGAAAGAGGTAATTTTCCCTTGGAAATAATCCTTCCCTTTTTTTTCTTTGTGAGTCCAATAGTTGTTTTTATCACTAATTTAGATTTCGTGTTAAATGACAATTAGTTTCCTATGTATGTTTAGACTTTCTCGTATGTAAAGATAATTAAATAGTCTTTAATGGCTCCATAACTGACTCCAATTTGATCGTTTCTGATTACTATAGAAATAATATATGTCGCCAATCCCTTGTATATATAATTATCGAATAGATTTGTGTTGTTGAATAATGGAATTAAATAAGTTAAAAATGAGAATGGATTTTTTGAATACGTATATTTCGTAGAATTGCTGATTGAGATAAACTATTGAAGAAACGAAGTGAAGAAAGATAAGTTTATTTATTTATTTATTTGAACACAAATTTCAGTACAAGTAGGCACCAGATGTGTATGTGCCACACAAAAAAACTGTCACTTCATTTAGTTGTTTTGGGGCTATGATACTGCTCGAGTGCCCAGAATGAAGGAGGTGATTTTCTTAGGGGCCACACCCGGAACCTTTGACTTAATGGTCTAATCCACAAGGCAGTAGAGCATCGTAAGGATATGCATTTCCATGGTAGATGGTGATTGATTTATACGCCATTTGTTCCATCAGGATACCGGAGTCCATGTGCATTATTGGTTTGGAATCAGGGTTTTTCAACTCCCCTAGGTGAACTTTTCGTGTCCACCAACCCGGCTAAAGCATCGGACATTCACTTTTCGTCCTCTCGATTTTGTAAACAATACCCTCACTAGGAGAAGTCAGTGAGTAGGGCTTCCCTGGCAGTGCCTATATACGTGTGGTCGTATGAGAGCATTTCAGAATAGAGAGGGCGAGCTCTCCGCCCTCTCAGCCGTACCAGGGCATTTGGGGGCAAAGAAAGCGAAGAAAAGAGAGCGAAGGGAAATAAAGCGCAGTGGAGAAGTTGTGTTAGCCAACTCGATTTCATCAAGCATAAATCGATATATTTAGCCCAACCAAAAATAAGCAACAGACATGCGATTAACAGGATAAGAAGTGTGTATACATACGCTCACATAAAAAACAGTCAAGGTTGATAAGCGACTAATTAACAAAGTATAAGTTGTGACTCAATAAGAATGGATTAATCGGCATATTCAAAATCTTGAATAATCTATATGGGCTTAACATAGAAACTGACATTACAAGTTAAATAAAGACAAATTAAATGAAGAAATAGCTTAATAAGATAGTTCATAGTAGTTCTATTATTTTACTATCATGTATATTCACCTTTTGTTGAAAGCACACCTCTCACAACAGTTCAAAATCTAAATTTTTGAATCTCATATATGGCACATTTTCAAACTCATATAACTTGCAATGCTTAATGTTGATCAATTAATCTCAATACTGATGATTATAACATGAGCATTAACTCGAAATTGTTGAGATGATCCTGGAAATTACTCGCAATAGACATGACAAGCTCAGGAAACAATAAGAAGCATTTTATCCAATCAGCGTTTGATTAGAAGTTTTGCTAGAAATATCACGAAAATGAAAAAGTCACACGTACAGGTTCTGATTGACTGATTACTAAACTGCTACTATGTTTAGTAGCATTCCAGAATTTTCAGGGAAACCTAAGGATTTCTAAAATACTATAAAAACCCTATATTTTCTGTACATAAATGAATCTTTGGAGTAAAGTGCTTCTCGTATATTTTGTGCCTTTTCTCTCGTGTTCAAGTCGCTGTGTAGTTCTAGCTTAGTGGTTACGAGACTAGCTTAGGATCCGAGTATAGCGTTCTATCGACAAGACTTATCAACAGTGACACAACCTCTTAATAGAAATTTGAAAATGCTTTTGGAAATTAGATACATTAAGTTTTGTAACTGTTAAACGATATTTAATATTTACCGTATTTATTTTTTTTTCTATAATCATATTTAGTTGTTTTTTGGTTAGGTGCCACAACCATTATATGGAGACATTTAGAGATAGCTCAGTGGTAACGTCTTTGACTAATAAGCTGAGTGATACGGGATTGAATCCCTCAGGGAGCACCAGTTCCCTCAAGATTACAGGTACACTTTGCTGACGAGTGCCAAGTAGCACGAAACTCGGGTCCAGGGTTTCCTGTTGACCACATCCAACCACCTTCTTATCACATCTAGAGATTAGCCTGGAATAATCGCTGACCTAGGAACGTAACAGTGAGGGGTTGTAAACATTCAATGCCTACCTATTTTAAATTCCAAAATAATCAATTGTTTGTCTTTTATTTTGATCATAATCGGTCTTCATTTCCTATTGTTGAAATTCATTACTACATTTGATCAATTTCAGTGGACAAACTAGCTCCTTACTAATGAGTATACATATCGTCTGTAAAAACAGGTTGATTATCAAATCAGTAGAAAATAGTAGGGGAATATGAAACTTAAGTTTTGTCACTAATAGTAAAAAGATACAAAACAAGTAGTTTCATGGATATTACGTCGATATTGAGATCTATAAGTGTTAAGTTCAAGCATAAATGTGCTATGCTTGACAAATACTACTAAAATAACTTCAGTAAAATGATACTGTTCAAGATAGTAGAGTTTGAAGGTAAGCTTTTGATGGAGTGAAGTTATCTGAACATGGTGGTTTATTCGTGGAACTTACAATGTTTTTTTCTAGATATCATTGTCATCACAACCTTCCTTTGAAACTGAGAGAATAGGACCACGAAAATCGTCCTCAACTACAAATCTTTTTCATATTGTAAATCATATGAAAAGCGTGACTTTATAATCTTAAAAGTTAATTTCCTATTTCTTAAGTTAAACTGAATATTCGTCTTATATGTTTTATAGTTAAATATGTAGATAAGAGAGTATGGGAGAGGACAAACCAGCTTCCATTTAAAGAGGAAATTAGAAGAGATTTTGGAAGTGGATAGGACATACATTAAGGAAATCACCAAACTGCATCATGAGGCTAGCGATAACATGGAAGGGTGAAGGAAAGCGGAAAAAAGGAAGGCCGAAGAACACATAACTTTGGGAAACAGAAGCAGATATGAAAGGGATGAATGTTAACTGGAAAGAATTGTCGAGGACAGGGTTGAATGGAGAATGCTGATGGGCCTAAGCTCCCCCAAGAAGGGTAACAGGCGTAAGTATGTAGATGAGTGTTATTTTTTTCTCATAACTATGAATTGAAAATTGAAAACGTAATCGAATCTCAGCAATTCAATCCTCTAATTATGTCAACAGTATATCTATGATTGTTAGTGGCTTTATCCAATATTATATTCTTGGTACAATATAGAATTTTCACGATAAACTATTTCAACTAGTCCACTATTCTTTTTTTCTTGATCGACCATTGAGATAAACATTAAGTGGTCATCAGACAGATTTTAGCAGTTCAGCGATCCACATCTGAATAATGTACATTCTGTTCAATGTATATTGCCAACGAACAGGATGTCTCTGATTGGCCTCTTTTGTAATTTGAGCAGCGAAACGTCATAAACATTTGAGAAACGGATCTGAGTAATTTATGCGATTAATAGATAAAATGATGTATTAATACAAACAAACAAACAAACAAGCAAACGAATATTTAATATGGGGTCAATGACTGGCTCCATGAGGTATTTCCTGGAGTTCTAGTGAGAAGCAGTAACCAGTGGAGTTAAACCAGGTCTGTTGGGAGATATCAACTCATTGATGATATTGATGAATGGTTGCTCAACTTCGTGGATTGGTTGAAGTTAACACCGTTGGATGCCGACTAGCTCAGTGGTCTAGTGGTTAAGTGCTCGCGCGCAAAACTGGTAGGTCCTGTGTTCGAATCTTGTGAGGTCGGATAATGAATCCGTACTGCTGTGGAGTCTCACAATAGGACGAGATGTCAGTCCAGTGTTTCCAGGTTTTCCATGGTTGTCTACGTTCAATTGACTCATGTTTTTAGCTATATATAAAAAATGTGATATGTTGAAATATCTAGATGGTAGAAACAGGTAGCTCAGATATTCAAGCAGGCCGCCTTGGCTATAAAGTTTGTTGTATCCCGTTATTGGCAGAACGTGAGAACATTAATTCGTCATTAGTTGGTAAGATTCTATTAGCTAATCGTCGGTATAAAATATGATCATTAAGACAAGTGATAAGACTTAACAATTCATTGTATAATTAGATGCTTATAACACTATACATATATCAAAATAAATATACTAGATTTAACACCTTCCATTTATAGGAACAAAGAATATTCTAACAAACAATTGACCTTATTAACTTATTATTCATTCCTGTTGATGATAAATTCATAGATAGTTTGTGATTGATTGGCATACTTGTTCCACTTAAGTACCATTTTAACAACTTAACGTGAATCACGATGACCTTCAACGAATGTGCTGCACATTCTGAAATATGATAAATAACCTCACATTCTTAAGTTTATTTCCAAGATGAGATTTCTTAGTATAATTATTAGATAATTGGTCTATCGGTCAAGTGCTCAGACACGAGACCGATAGGTCCTGGGTTCGAATCTCGTACGGCAGGATCGTGGATGCGCACTACTGAGGAGTCCTACAATAAGACGAAATGGCCTTCCAGTGCTTCCAGGTTTTCCATGTTGGTCCAGCTTCAATTGACTCATGATTTCAACTATATATAAAGATAATTTATAGTTGATGTGTACCCAAGCTTAGAGTTCGATTTTTTAGTGATCGATTAATTGGCTGCACGTTGAAGACACGATTCTTTATTCCATTAGGGCAGTTGACGATATACAAATCTGAATAGGTAGTATTTTGTCATTTATGGTAGATTGCTATAAGAAAACTTCACTTTTACATGCTATACAAAAGAATAATTGTGCTACAAGTTGAATCAACAGTATCAGTACATGCTTTTTTCAGTAATCACTAAATTTGTATTAAAAATATCAAAATGATTCAGAAGGTTTTCTCCCACTACAAAGAAAGAACAGTGATCAAGCTTCAATTGACTCATGATTTCAACTATGAAAGGAGAGTAACCGAAGCGTTTCACCTAATGCTAAATCCCAATGAACTCAATAGGAAGGAAAGCCTGAAATTTATCCAACCTGAACTGTTTATCCAAACAATTACATTTGACCCTATTTATTTACCTGACAGTCTACATACTTACACATGCTCAATCTCAGCGCCACCACTTTCTATTACAATTGCATACTTTTAACATATCATCATTCTGACGAGGAAATTAATACAGTGACAGGTCATATAAATTCACCATGACCAAGAATAACTAGAAACTAACATTCACATATTCAGGTTGAGGGTAACCCATTTATTTGCCTGTATAACTAGCTGATAGTAGACCAACATTCACCGGAATAAGCCTTAAGATACCGACGCAGCTATAAAATAAAATGGTGTTGTTCACAGGCTTGTAAACCTAAAATAAGAATAATGATGACATGGTTCAGGTGCACACTGATAAAGTTTCGAATTGGGGAAAAACAGTCACTTAACAATCGTTGGTTTTCATTGGTTAGCTGACTTCAGTTAATGGTGAAAATTATTTTTATGAATATCACAGTGTTTATTTTTTTAGACGGCTAAATTAAGTCATCCTCTTTTAAGCTACCTTCTAGTTTATCATTGCTGGGATTTAATGTTAATAAGTGCTCACCATTTGAATGAGAAATCTTAGACGATTGAAGATTATTTGTCGGAAACGATGATCTAAGTATAGTGCTAATTGGCTCTCACCATGAAGGCATTTCTTTGAACTTTGGGGAATCGATGATCCTACAGGTAATCCATATACCCTTCCTTCACTGTAGTTGTCAAAAGGTGTCATTGTTGAGATATTCAAGTTGCTTCTAACAATATGGGTTCGAGTCCCAGAGTGAACATCAACTCTTAAATGCAGGCGCATCCAGCTGACGAATTCCAAATAGGACGAAACGCGCGTTTTGGATTCCACCTCCATTCCACTATCCATCTTTGCTCATAATAAACATTGGTACGTTCTAATCATATACTATCAGTTAAATCATAATACAGCATCACTGAATAGTGACAAACAATATGAAGCCTGGTTCCATCATTCTTCTAATCATTATAAATCTAAACATAATCCACATGATTTCAAGTCACTTAAGCTAGTAATTACATTTTCACTAAGGTCTGCAGTTCCAAAACATAATGAACCTATTACAATAAGTGATATTGTCTATTCAAATTGTCTAACTAATCATTCTATACTTTATACCTTACAATGATCTTAATTATTCCTTCTATAAAATTTTTGCCCAATACCTTCATAATAATTACATTAAAAATAGAAATAGAAATGTTCTTACATTTCAAGTACCATGATCGTACCACTTGAAATCATATATAATTAGGTCTTAACGGATGATCACCCAAGAGGAACACACATATATACATATATAGGTTTAAGTAAACGCGTTTAGTAAATTTCAAGTGGTTTCACTTAAGTAAAATAAACTGTAGCAATAAGAAAAAAATGGAACAAGTGTCGAATTGACACCTGCCTAGTGTGTTTGTTTTCCCTCTCATTACTACAAACACAGGAAAGTCTCTTCAATAATTTTTCTTAAAAGCCTTCCTTTTATATATAAGTAATAAACAGTGAAACCACAACACTTTGATGCTTTAAAAATTTTGTTTTCTTACAAGTTGTTTGAATTTTATTTAAAAATTTAAAAGTATTATATTTTCAAGGTGAGTTGTTATGGCGCCTTGCATGAATATCTGGGCTACCTGTTTGTACTATCTAAATATTTCAATATATTATATATTATTAAATGCCGGCACAGTGGTCTAGAGGTTAAGTGTTCGCGCGCGAGACTGATTGGTCTTAGGTTCGAATCTCGTGAGGTGGGATCGTGGATGTGCACTGCTGAGGAGTCCCACATTAGCATGAAACGGTCGTCAAGTGTTTCCAGGTTTTCCATGATGGTCTAGCTTCAATTAAATCAACTATTTTTTTATATTCAACATGTTATCAAAGTTTTGTCCATTCTCTATACAGTATATATACCTATATATTTTAATTCACTCATTTACTAATTAATATCTATGAATATTAATTATTTCATTTACCAAATGGTTAATTATTTCCTCAATTATTCATAATTAAGAATTTTCTACTCTTAGTTAAACGGTTACTGAAAAATATCAGAGGGGGTTTTTGTGGATATTATAGGAATTTTAAAAGTTGAGATTATGAGTCGATTGAATCTAGAACATCAAGAAAAACCTGGAACCACTGGATGACCGTTTCGTTTTCCTCAGCAGTTCTCCAGTGACCAGTGGATTTCAACCGGTTCTGTTGTGAGATATTAACTCACTGAAGACAATGTGGAATGTGTCACTCGATGTTGTGGATCAGGTGAAGTTAGACATTAACACTGTTGGATGTTGGCTCAGTGGTCTAGAGTTTAAGCGCTCACGTGCGAGACTGATAGGTTATGGGTTCGAATCAGACATTGACGTGATCGTGGATGCGCACTGCTGACGAGTCCGACGATAGGACGAGTTGGCCGTCCAGTGCTTCCAGGTTTTTCAGGGTGGTCTAGCTTCAGTTGACTCATGTTCTTAACTATTGAAGTGACTAAAAATTTGAAATCTAACAATTTCCACAAATATCTTACAAATTATTGAAATTTCATTATTATTATTATTATTATTATTATTATTATTATTATTATCTGAGACATAAGCAGAGTAACATTACTACTCTAATGAGAATGTTTATGGGCGGCCTACGATTTTTCACGAGGGATAACAGGCTTAAGTTACTAAGTATCTGAAACATTACCACTTAAGTGGTGTCGATTTTACTATTATTACTAACCATATATATATATATATATATATTGAGTATCAGTTATACAATTGAAAGTGTTTGTCAGTTTTATCTATTAGGCTTGTATGGTTGCCATCACTTGATAATTGCTGTTCTATTTTGAGCAATAAAAGATATTTGAAACTTATAATATTCTTTACAATTAGTTTGTAAATATGAATACATAATGAAATAATTGTATGTCATTATTACTAAAAGTGGTTTGAGTTTGTGTGATGAATAGACTCTTTGATCTATGATTAAATGAAGTCAAAGAACATATCGATAGCTAAGTTACCGTTTTCTATAACGTTCTCGATTGAAGACATGATGACAGTAGAGCTTTTATAGAGATTTACGTTGTCTCGTTTGTTGACAAGATAAGTGTAATGAAAAGGAATCTATGCATATGTACACATATATACAAATTTGAACGATAAACGTTTATACATTGATCAAATGGTAACGTTTGTCATATAATCATCCTCTTGACTTTTATGAGGAAATAATGTCAGACAATTAGGATAAGTGATTTAAACATTGAATGTGATTGAACTAGATGTAGTATTGACAGCGGAACAGTTGAAAAATTCGAAATTTTGTAAGTATAATGTTCACTTTGTTGTGGTCATCTTGTATGTACGGTGAATCTGTTTAATGGTGGATACACTTAACGAAAATTTATATCCGAACTAATGAAACTATTATGTCCCGATAAGAATAATGAATGGTAGCTTTGGGATCCGGTTATAGACCAATGCTATGCGTATATTTTTTATCGTATGACTGCTAAATGATTAAACTATTCATATTCATCTTCTCCTTGTTATAAGCTTTATTTTGACCAATAAACTATAATTTACCATTCTTGAAATATGCCCTGTCTATCATTTGCTATCTCCCCTATTTACAGCCACATTTTGCGAAAACTTGTATAAATGTTATTTTCTATTTTACTGTACGATGTGGTCAGTTTGATTGGTATATAAACTCAGTACGTTTCAAATATGATGATGAGGCTGTTCTGGACTTAACTAGCTAGAATAGGCAGATAGCAGGACCGACAAGTACTCTAGACTGCTCGTACGTGTTTCGTGCGTCATACATCCGATCGATAATTCACTGCTCTCTGATTAGCGGTCTTATCATGTCATACGTTAACACGGCATCCACTCGGCCACAAGTTATAACAGAAACACAATTCCACTATTAGTATCGTATATCTCATTGATAAAGACGGTAATTAATTAAACTAAGCCAGTGAAAGATCATTTTAATCACAAGCTGGAAATGGTAACATCAATAATTGTATATGTGAATCACAGCTTTATTAAAGACGTTGAATGTCAGTGTTTCGGTTGAAAACATTTTGACCATTACATAAGCTACATCAATCACTTTTAATCTGACTGTCATTGTTTGAATCTATAGTCCATTGTCTTTGACTAAATTAAGTGTTTTGTTTTTAATAATGACTTTTTGGTTTAAAATACTTAAACAATCCAACTTAGGTCAAAATGCAACAAGATTCTACCAAATTTGATATAAGGTTATTGGAAATCGATTACTAGTAAAGGACAAGATAGACATGATATCTGTTACTGCCCAGTGGTCAAGTACTTTAAATATTTTCACAGCTTAGCTCACGAGTCTATCTAAGCTGAACCACCATTGAAAATCTGGAAACACTGGTAAGACGTTTCGTCCTAGCAAGCGACAACTCGGCAGTAAAAATCCACGAGCCCAGACGTCAGACATTAACATTGTTGGATGGCAACTCAGTGGTCTAGATATTAGGCGAGGTGGAAGGTCATGGGTTCGAGTCTCACGCTCGTAATCGTTGGTTTTCATTAATGAGGAGTTCCATATTATGACGATCCGATCGTTCTGTGCTTCCAAGTTTTCAATATTGGTCCAGCTTAAAACGACTCTCAAATTCAACAGATAAACTACTACAATTTTCACAAATCCCTCATACTGATAACTTTAAATATTTCAGTTACACAGATTGTCACTTGAGACATATCTGGATAAACGGTAAAACCTCCTAGTCAATGATGCTGAGTAAAAGAAATTTAAATCTCGCAGAAGTCATCAATTCTCTTTAGATTACAATTATACCATACTGACGACTAGTAATGAATAACAAGTCCAACTCTGTGTTCAAAGCTTTCGTCCTCCTAATTAACATCAAACATCTAATACAACATATCAATCCATACAGTACCTTTGAACTATTGTTATACGATTCTTGAGTTATCATCAGTTTATTGATTACTGTTCCCCCTATTCACAGCCACATTTGGCCAATTATTGTACAAATGTTATTTTCTATTTTATGGTACAATATGGTCTGTTTGGTTGGTATATAAACCCAGTATGTTTGTGAATGATGATTCATATTGCCAAGGCTGTTATTGGTGTTTTGGACTCAACTGGCTGGGCTAGGCAAAATGGGAGGACCAAGTAGTACTCAAGACAGCTACTACAATTTTATGTATCATTGCTCCGATCGATAATTCGCTCTTCTTTCATTGGCAGGAATCAGCACGTTCATATTATCGAATAGGGTAATCACTCATACGATATAACACTGACTATTATTAATGAACACCTTGTCCAACTCTGGGTTCAAAGCTTTCCTCCTCCTAATTAACATGAAACATCTAATACAATACATACAGTACATTATATCATTTAACCAATTCACTTACCTATAATAAATAATAATTCAACAATAATATCACATATAATTAAATCTTTTTCATCACCCCCCTGAGAAAATGCTGCATTATATGGTACCATTATAGCTATATAAAATGTACATAATAATATCATCCAATCCCATATAATTTTAAATAAACTATAATGTAATAATATAAATCTTGATGCTTGTACATCTTGAACTTTATATTCAGGTATTGCTTCTTTGCCAGAAATACGTTGAAACTATAAAAAAAGGTTTTTTTTTGAAAGAGAAAACGGAACAATTTTTTAGTAAAAGTATAGGGGTGGGGAGGGAAAGGCATTGAAATAAGTCACTTAGACGAATTGTGCTTCATTATTAAGGAAACCAACACTCTGCAAAAAGTATATTCAGTATATCAGTGGATCAATGTACAAGATATCTTATTAAATGAAGTCATATTGAAATAGTACTAGGAATATTTGAGATATTGGTAATAGTGAAAAGTAAATTTATTACTTATTTACTTACATCTGTTACCCTTCGTGTAGGAGTATAGGCCAACCACCAGCATTCTCCATCTAACTCTGTCCTATGCAATCCTTTCCACATATTTACAGTTAACATTCATTCTTTTCATATCTGCTTCTATTTCTCAAAGTAATGTGTTGTTTGGACTACCACTTTTCTACTTCCCTTCAGGATTCCAAGTTAGTGATTGTCTCGTGATGCGGTTTGGTGATTTCCTCAATGTATGTCCTATCCACTTCCAATGTCTTTTACTAATTTCCTCTTCAGCTGGAAGCTAGTTTGTCCTCTCCCATAAAACTCTGTTGCTGATAGTATACAACCAGTTATTGTTGAGTATTTCTGTTTTTTTTAATAAATAGTTGTACCATATTGATGATGGCCGTAGTAGTTCTCCACTTTTCAGCTGCGTTCAGTAAGACTGTCTTGACATTCGTATTGAAGATTTTCATTTTGAAATTAGTTGAGAGTTGTTTTGAGTTTCATATATTCTTCTTCAATTGTAGAAATGCGGTCGTTGCTTTTCCAATCCTCACCTTTACATCTGCATCCAATCCTCCTTGTTCATCAATGATGCTTTCTAGATACGTGAATGTTTCCACCTCTTCTAAAGTTTTTCCATCAAGTGTGATTGGGTTGGCGTTCTTCGTGTTGAATTTGAGAATCTTGCTTTTCCTTTGTGAATGTTAAGGCCTATCGATGCAAATGTTACTGCAACATTTGTTGTCTTCATCTGTATTTGTTCGTGTGTATGAGATAGGAGGGCTAGATCATCTGTTATTAATATAAATTATATTAAATAAATAGATTACGACTTTCAGTGTAAATTGTCAGAGATGGATTTAGCTGAACCTTTGTTGATGTTTACTCCGAGAATTAGATCAAGTATCTATTGATTCAATTACTCAATACCGTTATCCACTAACCTATTGAATTCAGATAGTCATTAGCATGTTTAGAGAGGTATAATAACAAGAATGAGTTCAGATTATATGGTTATTGATTTTATAATTATGAAAGAAGTTTGTTTTCAGATAAGGATAAATTTACAATATATTTGGATCAAACGTTTAATATCATTTCAATTCACTATGATTTCAAATGATAACTATTGATAATCAGAAGAGCGTTTAGTAATTTAGTAATTTTATATAGTTTAAATCATTAGTCAATTAAAGCTGAAGGACCATGGAAAGCCGGGAATCACCGGATGACCGTTTCGTCCTATTGTGGGACATATGCTGATTTGCTCACTAGTGACTGGCTCCAAAAGGTATCTCTTGGAGTTCTAGTGAGAAGCGGTAACCAGATAAGTTCAACTATGTCTGTTGGGTGATATCAACTCACTGAAGACATTGGTGAATGGTTGCTCAATTTCGTGGATTGGTTAAAGTTCGAGATTAACACCGTTGGATAGCGGCCGGCTTAGTGGTCTAATGATTAAGCGCTCGCACGCGAGACTGGTAGGTCCTTGTTTCGAATCTCGCAAGGCGGGATCGTGGATGCACACTGCTGAGGAGTCCCATACTGGGACGAAATGGCCTTCCAGTGTTTCCATGTTTTCCATGGTGGTCTAGCTTCAATGGACTCATGATTTCAACTATATAAAATTATTGATAATGGTAAATAATACATCTAATATCTGTGGATAGTATTATTATTGTTATTATTATTTAGTGGGTAAGAATATACCTGACAGCAAAGTAAACAATATCATTGGGAGGTGTATTACCGTAACACTTGAATCCTATGCTTAATTATATGTTTATTCCAGAAGAATGTTTTTGTGAAGGTAATGGTGAATGTCAATTGGTAATTTTGTTTAAGAGATCACTTCTGAAACAATTTCATGTCAACATTGAAGTTTGCAATTGCAATATCACAAATTTAGTTTGACAGTTTAAATTACTACTTTCAGGATTATGTAGTAATTAAGGAAAATACAATGAAAGAATAAAGAGATGATGCTCGTTCGTATCCTTTTGGAAGTCAGTTGTCGTTAGCTAGAAAAAGATGTCTACCCCAGACAACAGATGATCGCGCAATTTTGGGAATCGGTTAAATTTAGGCATTAACAACATCGAATACCGGTTCAGAGGTCTGGAGGTTAAGCGTCCTTGAACGAGACAGAAAGTCATGGGTTCGAATCCAGAGTGCGGTATCGTTGTCAAGCACTACTGAGGAGTTCTCTACTAGGACTAAACGACCTTTCAAATTATCAATGGTAATCTAACCTCGATCGATTTATGATCTCAATTAAAGGATCTGAAGAATCCTTTTTTAATGTGATAAGAGCTGAAGCATAACTCGTGAAAAAGGTTAACACCTTATCATTCTTATCTGTTATCTTTCTAATGGTTGTCATGTTATGTTACATAAATGAACATTCAAACATCTGTAATAATTCACAGCAAAGAAATACAAGAAAAATCATATTATTATATATGAATAATATTACTGATATAAAGAATATATTCAATAATGTAGCCATTAGTATAACACAAAATAGACTATTTTTCATTTCTAAGGTCCTCATACTATCAAGATTTTTAACAGTATTTATCAAGGTGCGAATCAGCGACATTTACATCAGTTCAAATACATATTAGTAACAGACATCATCCGAATAGTCAATTCCTTCCTTATTTCCTTAAATACATCTGTTACCCCTCGTACAGGAGCATAGATCAATCATAAACATTCTCCATTCAACTCTGTCCTCAACAATCCTCTCGAATTCTTTACAGTAACTATTCATTTTTTCCATGTTTGATTGCAATTATCTACCCGGTGTATTCTTCGACATTCTTCTTTTCCGTTTCCTTTCACCATTCCATGTTAGCGCTTGCCTTATATACAGTTTTATGATTTCCATAATGTATGTCGCTTTCACTTACAACATACTTTACCAACATCTTCTTCAGTTGAAAACTCGTTCGTTCTCTCCCATAGTAGGGTGTTGCTGATGTTATCCGATCAAACGATAATGAGTATCTTGTGTAGATACCTGCTTATACATACTTGTACTATTATGATGATGGATGTAGTAGTTAATCTAGCTTCAGCTTTGTACACTGGAATTAACTGTTTCTATATTCATATTGAAGATTGTGACTTTGATGTAATCTTACAGTTCTATATGTTTTTCAATTCCTACTTACTTACTTACTTACTTACTTACTCCTGTTACTCCCAATCGAGCATAGCCCGCCGACCGGCTTTCTCCAACCCACTCTGTCCTGGGCCTTCTTTTCTAGTTCTAACCATTTTATATTCATTCTTCTCATGTCTGTCTCCATTTCTTGGTTTTCCTCTTCTCCTTCGAACTTCAGGATTCCATGTGACGGCTTGTGTAGTGACGCAGTTGGGTGATTTTCTCAAGGTGTGCCCAATCCACTTACAGCGCTTCTTCTGATTTCTTCCTCCGCTGGAAAATGGTTTGTTGTCCCCCACAGAACATTTATTCATTTTAAGCCCCTTTAAAATGACATAATTAATGGCTGCAGTGAACTGACGTAAATATCATGGATTACCGAGCTGATGATGACTGTTACAAAAGTTTACAGGAAATATCAGTTATCTTTGATTTAGATATATATCTTAATGTTAAATGTTATTTATATATAGTATTCTATTATAACATTGTTTAATTTCTTTCCATTCCGTGCAGTCTTCACATACAATACTACTAATAAAGTTCATGATATGTAATAATGCGCACTGTTGAGAAGTCCTACATTAGGACGAAACGGCCGTCCAGTGCGCCACAGTTTTCCTTTATGGTCTAGCTTCAATTGATTCGTACTTTCAACTATGAAAATAGTATACTAATAAATAATGAAATTTTTGTCTCACCTTTTTAAATGGTAATTTATGCTTGGATTTTTGATCAAATCGTCCAGATAAATGATACAATACAGCACGACTTCGTCTTCGTTGAAATTTATAAACCGTTGATGGATCATTAGTTAGATTACTTGATTCATCACTTGATGTATCAGTTGACTCAGATTCATGAACTATCAACCGACTGGGAGTCAATAATTTACTACTGTTATTATTACTATTATTATTATTACTTTTATATTCTGATATTAAAAGTGGACCACTTTCCACATCGATTGGATCCAAAAGATTATTTTGTTTTGGGCTATTGATAACACTACTTGTTGAAGAATATTTCGACAAGGATTTATTTGAATCCACAGAACCACGATCTGGAAACTTTCTATTTACAATTGAAGTATTTCTATCCAGTTTATTATGAGTAATGACATTATTTTCTGTTGTTGTAGTGGTTGGTGGTGGTGGTGTTGTTGTGGTATCCTTTCTAGCACTTAAATAATCTAATAATTTATTACTTCGAAATCCAGTTGAACCTAAAACTGCTGCTGTTATTGTTGTTGCTAATCCCATTGTTAATAAATTTGGTGTTTTGTTTGATGGTGATGTACCAGTTAAATGTTGAGCAGATAACATATATGGTACTTTTAAACTTGATTCAGGTATACTGCAATTAGCTTTATCTAGAATTTATAAATGAAATTATATAAAGAAAACATTGCTGATAACAGTAAGCATTTAGTGTGATAATGAAATACTAAAATGACTACTAAGTAAACTTGTTATTTCATGTCACAACAGCGAATTTATTGCGAAATAATACAATGAAACCTCATGTACTTAACCTGATTGATCACCTTGTTTAGTTCCCGGTGAAGTGAACAAGACGACGAGTTAGGATAATCGAATGCATTCGACGCGAAAATTACAGATTATCTCACTAAAATCTGACAACCATACAGTAAACAGTTAATTTACTAACTATCAATTGATTGTCTCAATCTTGACTGTTCCTTCTGCTAATATCAGTCCATCGTCTCTGATTTCATTGTTCGTGATTTTTCATACCGATTACATTCCGTTCCTGTTCTTTCTTTTTCGACCTTCTACTGAAATATATTCAATGCCAGACCATCGTAATATACTACTTATGTGGATATAAGTAGCCAACACCATATTAGTATCGATGTTATCGGTTACAAGTCAGTTTTCAAATAATGAATATCTCTAAGGCTCAGTGGAAATAATTTGGTACACGATAAGCTTAATAATCACATATAAAACTGTGATACTGAGTAATTCTGTAGGAAACGTAATCTCCATGACGATGTCAAGAACAGTGTACTCACTTATGCCAAGTAACACAAAGGTTAAATCGAAGGATTAGTGATGATTACTCCCAGACATGTAAGCTCTTCAAGATATTAGAGCACAACTGAATAAATAACAAAGATGATAGATGAATAATTTTACAATATAAGATGGTGGTTGGAGGTGGTCAACAGGAAACTCTGTACCCTGTTAACCACCTACAACCACTATCTTATCTCAATATAGTGCACTCAATGTCGAGCCACCTAGACTAATGGCCACATTGCAACTTGATCGATAGCATTCGATCAGCTTTAAGAAGGAATTGACACGCATGACAATTATCACCACCCAGTGATCAATCAATTATAATTTTACAATATCTTTGGTAATTCATGTAATACCGGCGGGTATCTTTTTGTTTATACAAATATAACATATAAAATAGTTAAATAGTATTTTTTTTGGATCTACAACTACCAAATAAGTGTAACCAGATACCAACTGCTATAGCTTTATCAATTTAATGAGTTAAATTTGTTCATAACTACCTGTGTTGTTCAAACAATCAGTTTGATGCAACAATACTAGTTGCGTCTATGGAAGAAATTATACTTTGATAACGTATACACATTGTTAAGTTTTTATCAACATACACCGTATATACGGTTGGATGTATTGTCAATGGTTCCAAAATGTATGTTTTGTATTAATAGTGAAATGTAAACATTTAATCGGAATTCCTACTAGAGATGTAACAATTAATATCTTATTAGAGTGAGAATTCGTGGAGATTGTAATAATTTCATTAGTTGAACCCATTAGTCAATCTAAGCAAGAGCACCACTGAAAACCTGGAAGCACTGGGTGACCATTTCGTCCAAGTATGAGACACCTCAACAGTGCTCATCAGCAATCTCGCACGTGAGACTTGAATCTAGGATCGAAATATGACACCATTGCTGAATGTCGAATTCCCTCTGTAATAAGAATTATCACATCTACAATTAATTTCTTTAACCAACTGATATCAGTTGGAAGTGATTGAAAATCTTAATTCTAGACAATACATCAGTGAATGTCAACTAACTCAAGCCATCGAAAATTCAGTTTTCTCAGTTGCATCAATTAATCTGATTGCTTGTAACCAGGAATTCAGTTTGAATGGTTGTACAGACGGCATTAAGGTTTAAATTATTTTGAAAATGGACTCAATTCTATTACCGAAAATTCTTTACACCCAACATTGAACAGATATGTTGAAATTCAGTCAATTTACGATATTCTGTGATCATCTGTTAAATCATCAAGTTTAAAATTTTTAGAATTCATTCACTTACAGCCTTAAAATCCTTGTATAAGATTCTTAGTCCAATAATTTCTACTTCTTCACTTACTTACGCCTGTTAACCCCAATAGAGCATAGGCCACTGACCAACATTCTCCCACACATTCTGTCCTCGACCTCTCTTTCTAATTCTATACAATTCCCTCTCTCCATTTTTCGGCTTAATGTGTTCTTCGGTTTTCCTCTTTTCCTTTGGCCTTCAGAATTTCATGCGAGAACTTGCCTTGTGACGTAGTTAGGTGATTTCCACAATATGTGTCCTATTAACTTCCAACACTTCTTCCTCCACTGAAATCTGTTTTGTTCTCTCTCACAGTCGGTTAATTGTGATAGTGTATTGTCAACGGATCCGAAACATTTTGCCTAGACAACTGTTAATAAGCGCCTGTATCTTCTGTATGATGGCTTTCGTAGTTCTCCAAGTTTTCGTCCCATACAGCAGAACTGTCTTGACATTTTTATTGAAAATTCTGATCTTGATGTTGGTTGACAATTGTTTTGAGTTTCAGATGTTCTTCAGTTGTAAATATACTGCTCTTGCTTTGCCGATCCGCAATTTCACATCTGCATCAGATGCACGGTGTACATCATTGATGCTGCCCTGTTATAGAAAGGTTTTTACATCCTCCAAAGCTTCTCCGTCAAGTGTGATTTGATTGGTGCATATTGTGTTGTTCATGTTGAGACCAACTGCTGTTGAGGCTGCTGCTACACTGGTCGTCTTCTCCTACATTTGTTGTTGCGTGTGTGATATAAGAGCCAGGTCATCTTCGATGCCTAAATCGTCCAGCTGCATCTTACTTGTCCACTGTATCCCGTGCTTTCCTTCAGATGTTGATGTCTTCATTATCCAGTCGATCAGCAGGAGAAGGGGAAAGGGTGAGAGTAAGCCACCTTGCCTAACGTCGGTCTTTACCTCGATCGAGTATGTCAACTGTCATCAAAGGAATTCATTATTATATTAACTATCTTCTCAGGCACGACATCGTGTCGAAGAACCCTCCGTAATGTTGTCCTGTCCACGCAATCAAATACTTTCTCGTAGTCATTGAAGTTGATGTAAAGTGACGAATTCCATTTAATTGATAGTTCCGCAATGATCCGTAGAGTTCGATTTGGTCTGTACACAATCGATCCTTACGAAATCCAGCCTGTTGAAATCGAAGTTTAGGATCTATGGAATCATTCATTCTGTTTAACAATATCCTGTCAGAGACTTTTCTTGGTATTCAGAGAAAAGTGATGCCTCTGTAATTCACGCACCTACTATAATTACCTTTCTTTGATTTCTTGATCAAGTGTCTTATATTTCAATCTGTTGATACTTGTTCTTTATCTTAAATTTTACTAAAGAGCATCTGGAGTATCTTTGTAGTTATTGCTACGTCTACTTTCAGTGCTTCTACTGAAATATTGTCTAGTTCTGCTGCTTTAGCGCTTATGATTTATTTTCTACTTACTGTAAGCTTTATATTTGAATAAAAATTTGTTTTCAAATTTTTCCTGATCTTTAATATCGGTTTAGTCATTTTACAAATATAATAGAAACTATGATCGAAATACATAGTGATATGTTCAAATTAAAATAAATAGTACAGTTGATTGGACTATTCTAAGATGTTGATAATGATGAATAAGAGAAGTAAACTGCTGAGGAGTCCCATAATAGGACGAAACGGCCGTCCAGTGTTTCCAGGTTTTCCATGGTGGTCTAGCTTCAATTGACTCACGCTTTCAACTATAATTTCTTATTGTTTAGTGACGAAACATAATCACCATATCCTTAGAAACAAAACAAAAAATTAGTAAATCATTTACTGAAAATTCATTTAGTAAAACAAACAATTTCAATAGTCTAGTTTTAAATAGCTATAGGTAATCAAAAACTATAGCTTAACTCGATGTAAGTTATTTGCTTGATTGGACATAACAACAATTGACGACTCTACATAATAGACTTATTGACGAAACTTTAGAAAATAATTACTTATCTAAAGATTCATTTTTTTAATATACGTCAACAAAAAGTAAGCAATGTGATGATATGAATTGTAATATTTACCTTGGATGATAAACGATAGTCATAGTGTTTTTATTTATTTCTAATTGATAGAAAAATGTGTTAGTATAGAGTTATGGAGAACACTAATGAAAGCCTGAAAGCGTTGGATGACCGTTTTGCCAAATTATGGGACTCATCGACAGTGCACATCTACGACTTCATAGACAGGATTCGATCCCATGACTTTCGGTCTTATGCGCAAACTCTTAGCCAGTAGACCATTGAGCCGGCATCCAAAGATGTTAATGTCTAACTACAACCAATCCACGAGATTGCTCCACCGTCTACCGTTGTGTTCAGTGAGTAACTCCACTGGCCACGGCTTTTTAATAAAACTCCAAGAAATTTATCTGAAGCTATTCAACGTTGGATGACGGCTCAGTAGTCCACAGATTAAGCGATTGCGCGAGAGACTGGAGGTCATGGGTTCGAGTTTCACGTGAAAGGTTAGTGGATGTGTATTGCTGATGAGTCTTGTCCCTGGACGGGACGGTTGTCTAATGCTTCCAGGTTTTCAGTGGTGTTCTAACATCGATCCATTCATGATATCAATCTAAAGAAAATATGTATCAAACGATTTCGTAGTCAGTGAGCAATACACTATGCACTTTACTAAACAAATTCCAGCACAGAATATAGATGAAAACGATGAGTAATCGTAAATAAAGAAATTTCAATTTGGAAATCATTATAAGTTTATACCAATATACTAGTCTTATCTGGTTCATACAGTAAGCATCTCATTGTGGGACTGACAGGTCTTGAGTTCAAATCTTGCGAGGCAGAATCTTGGATGAGCAATGCTCAGGAGTCCCACAATAGAACGAAACGGTTATTATTATTATTATTTAAACACATAAATATTGGTACAAGGAAGCACCATATATATGTGCGCCGCACAAATCTCATTCGATTTGTGTGAGGGCTTTGATACTGCTCAGGTGCCCAAACTGAAATAGGTGGTTTTCTTAGGGGACCACACTCGGAGCCTTTGACCTAAAGATCTCATCCACAAGGCAGTGGAGCATCGTGAGGATATGCAGTCTAATGGTAGACGGTGACCAACGATTGATTCATTTGCCATTTGTTCCCTCAGGATACTGAGGCCCATGTACACCATCGGTTTAGAATCACGTTTTTCCAACTCCCTTAGGTCAACTTTCCGTGTCCACGAACCCAGTTAAAGCTCCTGCCGGACATTCGCTTTTCGTCCTCTCACTTTCGTGAACAACACTCAAGGTAAGAGAAGGCAGTGAGTAGGACTACGCTGACAGAAGCTTTATACGCGTGGCCATGTGAGAGCATTTGGAGAGGGAGAGCGGACTCTCCCAACTGTCGACCGTACCAGGGCATTTAGAGGCACGAAACTGTCATCCAATGCTTCTAGGTGGTCTAGTTTCAATTAACTCATGATATCAACTATTGAAAACATAATTCTTCTTTGTTTCATAGAGAATATGAGAAACAAATTATGGTAATTAAAGTTTTCTAACATTTAAAAAAATGAATTTTTAATCAATCAAACTACTTTTTTGTCACATACTAATTAAATCAACTTCATTTAGTGTTTGTTGTTGATTATGTCAACTTATACTCTTTGTTTTTATAATTAAAAGTCGACATTATTTTATTATATCACAATTGTATTGAGTAGTATAATTAATTTGAGTTATGATTTTCAGTGTACGGAACATTAATGAATCTAACTGAATTAACGAGATGGTGGAAAAGATTTTTAGCTACAAATCACCTATACCATCTCAAAATCATATGAGCGTAGTACGCTTCTAGTTGTTTTGAAATGGGAGAATTTCGGCCAAAAGGCAGGCTTCTACTTGAGAACAACTGTATTTTCTTGACCAGAATGTTGTGTCAACAAGTGTAAGATACAGAATTTCAATCAACTGCCTGATATGATGGAGAATAGTTGAGCAAAGTGGAAGAGAAATGATATCCCTTCTGATAAATAATGCACACTACAGGATTAACAAATACCAACACGTCACAGATGAATAAAAGAGGAAACTACAAAGGATAATCACATCAAAACATTTGGAAATCCTGACAACGGCCATCGAGATATCATACAGACGACACAGAGAACAAAGAAGAAACACCTTAAAGAAGAACCTAACTAAATGAATATGACATTACAAATAAATGAAGAATGTTCATTACCATTTCATTGATAAATCAGAAATGCTGTGTTGTGTGATACATAACATTGTGTATACTTTTTTACAATTCCAGTTTATTTTGAGGACTCACAAAATTAAATGTTGTAAGATCGAAAACAATGAAATGAGGTACTTTACTCCAGTTTTCAAAGTTGTTAATGAATGTTATTTCAAGCAGTCGACAAGTAGTTTTTATAAAATATCTTCACTTACTGATTCAAATATTAGTTCTCGGTGGTAATCAAATATTATCATCATACATTATGTATTGACATATTTTATATGGTTCAGATCATGATTCAATCGAAGCTAGACCACCACGGGAAACCTAGAAACACTGGACGGCCAATTCGTCCTATTACAGAAATCCTCATCAGTGCACATTCACGATCCTGTTCATGAGATTTGAACACAGGACCTACCAGTTTCGCGCGTGGGCACTAAACCGATAGACCACCCTGCCGGTCGGCATCCAAAGGTGTTAATGTCTAACTTCAACCAATCCACGAAGTTGAGCAACCATTCACTACTGTCTTCAGTCACTTGATATCACTCAACAGACCTGGTTGAACTTCACTGGTCACTGCTTCTCACAAGAACTCCAAGTAATACCTCATGGAGCCAGTCACTAGTGAGCATATGTTGATTACTATTATATCCAAAAAAACCCTTCTCCAATTGACTCATGATTTCATCTATGTAAAAAATATGTATTTATACTTTAACACTTTACAGCAGCACTATCATACTACGGATTTTGAATGGATGATGTCAAGACATTTGATAAATATTTAGATAATAAAGATCAGTAATACATTATCAGGCTAGAAGTTTGCTGTCTTCCATAGATACTCAAAACACTTAATTCATTATTCAATAATATGATGCACCACTTCTATTGAACTACACCTTGTTTCTTTGTATCATTTTTTTTACAAATATGTCTTACCATACTGAATTAGAAATAGATTAAAACGTTACTTGAATCAATTCACTCCATTGAGAATGAAAATATTGTTTTTTCAGTTGTTTGTTTATTCCTACAGTAACATATAAATCTAATTCAAAATACTGTAATAGATATCAAAATAAAAGCGTTCAAGCAAAAGTGTTATTAAACTGGGAGTTGACTATTCATCGTGGAGGAAGGTTGTCAATCAGAAATCATTTGATCACTGTTTTGTCCTAGTTTCAGTGTTTTTTATTAACGTATGCTAAACTACATCAAATAACAGTTCCTATAAAGAGTAAGATATCCTTAGATCACTGAGTACTGATTGAGTAATATTTGTTTTTCATAGTTGAAATCATAAGTCAATTGAAGCTAGACCACCATGGAAAACCTGGATGCACTGGACGGCCGTTTCGTCTTATTATGCGAATCCACGATCGCATTCACGAGATTCGATACCAGGACCTGCCAGTTTCGCGCCAGAGCACTTGACCGATAGACCACTGATCGTGGATGCGCACTGCTGAGAAGTCCCATAATAGGACGAAACGGCCGTCCAGTGCATCCAGGTTTTCCATGGTGGTCTAGCTGCAATTGACTTATGATTTCAACTATGAAAACTAGTTTTGTAATAATAAGTAGCATATACAACTGTATGAACATTTGTGAATATTAAGTGGCTCGCAAATGCCCTGGTACGGCCGATTGTGGGAATTGTCAGATCTCACACTCCAAATGCTTTCACATGACCAAGGGTATACAGCCACTCACACGGAGATCTGGCTCACTGCCTTCTACTAGCAAGGAAGAGAATATCCAGTGCCTCAACCAGGTTGGTGGACATTGAGGGCCATCTAGGGGAGTTGGTAGACCCTAATTCCAAACCAATGATGCATATAGGCTCCAAGATCCTGAATGAACAAATGGCGTATGAACCAATCGTTGATCTCCGGCTGCCATGAGACTGCATCTCCTGACGTTGCTTCACTGTCTGTGGATCAGACCTATAGGTCGAAAGCTCCGGGAGTGACCCTTTACTAAAACCACCTGTTTCTGTTTGGGCACCCAGGCAGTATCACAGCCTACACACAAATCAAGTGTAGCATATTTAACCAGTGTCCTTTTGCATTAGTATCTGTTCAAATAATGATAATAATAACCATAATATCACTTTAGGAATGATTCTGCGGTGAAATGAAGTATCTAAACATAAAATTAAATATGTCAATACTTCTGTTTTTTCATAAATAATTTCTACATTGTATGAATCCTTTCTGTATTTTCATATGTATCCAAGAAAAAAAACGATCACATCAAATGTCATAAAAATATCAACAACAGACTATTATTAGTATCCATAGTTGTTGTATGAACCACACACACACACACACATTACATTCTCCAATTGGTAACGTTTGAACAACTTATTATGAATGAATAAAGTAGTACATTTTTTCTATCAAGATATGTTTATATGTATATATACTCACTTCGTCCATGTCGATCAGGCGATAGCTCTTTGTGAGATACCAGAAATAGAACAACTTGTGATTTATCATTTTTAATTGGTACAATATCCAATAAACAAAGAAATGGTTCACCTTTAAAATAAAAAAAAGAAAAATTGTGATATAATGATATTATTATCAATAATAATGATGATTAATTTGATTGTAGATACCATAGAATGTTATCACTAATCATGAATTACTTACGCTTGTAACCTCTCCTAAAAAAGCATAAGCTAACCATCCGCATTCTCCTCCAATCCAGTCGTCGACAATCCTTTCTAATTATTTTCAATTAACATTCATCCTTTTCATATCTGCTTCTAATTCCCAAAATAATGTGTTCTTTGACCTTCCTCTTTCTTTCACCATTACAAGTCAGGACTTGCCTCATGATGCAATTTTGTGATTTCCTTAATATATGTCCTATCCACTTCCAACATCTTTTCCTAATTTCCTCTTCATTTGGAAGCAGGTTTGTCCTCTCCCATAAAACGCTGTTGCTGATAGTATCCAGCCAATGAATGTTGAGTATTTTGTGCAAAAAACTGTTTATAAATACTTGTACCTTCTTGACAATGGATGTAGTAGTTCTCCACGTTTCAGCTCCATACAGTAAGACTGTCTTGACATTCATATTGAGAATTCTGAATTTAAAATTTGTTGAGATTTGTTTTGAGTTCGATATGTTGTTCAATTGTAGGAATGCGGTCCTTGCTTGGACAATATCACCTTTACTGGTAGTTTGTTTAAAAATGTTTATTCATTTGCTAATAACTACTCAAAATTACAGTTTTTTGTTGATCATAATGGGACACGATTTGAACAAAAGGAGGATATATATTCTATCTGACTTTATGTAATAAAATAAAGAGAAATGATATTTGATTGAGATCATGAACTGATTAATGCTAAACTACCACTGAAAATCTGGAAGTACAGGACAGTAGTTTTGTTCTAGTATGAAACTCCTTAGCAGTGTACATCCACGATTCCATACGCGGGACTTGCGCTTGGATATTTAATCTCCAGACCATTTAGCTACTTAGTGTAACATTCTCAGACGTTAAACTCAGACACTTAGTGTAAGTCTGTTCTTCAAAGAAAATTAATGACCGAATTGAGTTCAATTACTTATTTACTTTAATGAAATGTCTGACACTAAGTCACGAAACATGAGAAATATAGTTTTTCTACTCTTTAGAATATAACAAAAAAAACATACTTATTATTGGCATTCTAGACCATTCTTGATTAATTTGCAACTATCAAGTCCAACTTAGGGAACGATACCTGTTTGATGATGATAGTAGTAGTATATAATATATGGTATAGTAGTAGTAGTAGTAGTAGTAGAATTCCACTTGAAGTTAGCATATTTCACAAGTGTAACTTTAACGTAGAATTGAACTTGGGGAACTTTGTAAATTATTTTAACGTTCGAACTGACTAATTCACGGAAATGAGCATTACTAAAACAATTCTTAATGTTATAGGGCATTTGTGGTGATTAATAAGTTTATAAATTTTATTACAGACTAACTCTAGTTTGGCAATCGTTAAATATCAAGAAGCAAAAGACAATTATTATTATTATTATTATTATTATTATTATTATTATAAGTAAGGTATAGCTAAGCAAAATTGAATTGTCATTTGATGAATAGTGAGATGTTAATCAAGCTATCTTGATAATCAAATAGATTAGGTTAAATTAGTGTACTGAAATCCATAAACAAGAGAACTGTGACTGCTTATTTATCTTATTCTTTGTGTCCGCGTATGTGAGAAAATAATCCATTAAACGTTTCTAAATGCTAGGTATGTATCAATCTCATTAACCTTCTTGTGTAATTGCCTTACTTATTTACCCCTGTCACCCCTCGTGGAGAAACATCGGCCGTACACCAGAATTCTCCATCCAACCCTATCCTGAGCAATCCTTTCTACTTCTTTCCAGTTAACATTCATCCTTTTCATATATGCTTCTATTTTTAAAAGTAATGTGTTCTTTGGCCTTCCTCTTTTACGCTTCCCTTCTGGATTCTTAGTTAGCGCCTGCTTCGTGATGCAGTTTGGTGATTTACTCAACCAATGCCCTATCCACTACAAAAATCTTCTAATTTCCTTTTCAGATGGAAGCTGGTTTGTCATCTTTCATAAAGCGCTGTTGCTGATGGTATCCGGTCAATGGACATTCAGTATCTTACATAGACAACTGTTTATAAATACTTGTACCTTCTTGACAATGGTTGTAGTAGTCCTCCACATTTTATCTGTCTTAACGTATGTACAGAAGATTCTGACTTTGAAATTAGTTGAGATTTGTTTTGAGTTTCATAAGTTCTTCAATTGTAGGAATGCGGCCGTTACTTTGCCATTCCTCACCTTCGCAACTGCATCAGATCCTCTTTTTTCACCAATGATGACTGTAAACGCTTGGCTATGTGAGAGGATTTGGAGAGTAACAGCTGATACTTCCAAATCTCGTCCGTACCAGGGTATTTTGGGGCCAGGCTAAATAAAATCATTACCTGCCAAACATTTTTTTTTAATTTTTATCATATAAATCTCATTTCTTTCTTATTGAAAATATCGATTTTGGCGGTTATTTTAAAAATGTTTTTGATGACATAGAAACTGACCTGAATTTTAATGTTTCAAACGAATTCACATTTTGAAATTTTCACTTTGGTAAAATTTTTTGCTGTTTGTTTGAAATCTATTTTGGAATAACATATGTTCATATCACATTTACAATCCTATGTCAATGTTATACCCTTTTTATCCAATTTTTATAAAATATGATATATTCCTTCGTTTCTTCTAAACTGATATGTTGATGCCTAATAACATTCCATAAAGTTAGATTCAATCTATAATCGTCAAGTTGCCTGAATCAATTCTTGAATAGTTTCAGATATTATCTATCTTTTTTATAAATTCATATATCGATAAACAAGTTATCAGAATAGAGATTTGTGGAGATTATAGTATAGTGTGGTCTACTTATATCCATATAAGTAGTAGATGGTGAGGGTCAGTCATAGAATGTATTTTGGCAGAAGATCGGTAAGGAAAGAACTGAAATGAAGTCCAATGGGTAGAAAATTGTATGAAAAATGAAATTAGAAAAGATGAACTTATATTTATAAAAGGAACAGTGAAGATTGAGACAACTGGTTGTTATTTTGCAAATTAATTGTTGACTGTATGGTTAACAGAATTTAGTGAGATACTCAGTAATTTTTATCTAAATACGTTCGGTTGTATCCAACTGTTGTTTTATTCACTACAATAGTATCGTAACGGTTGAAACTATGAATCAATTTGAGTTAGATCACCATTTGAAACCAGTAATAACTGGATTGCCATTTCGTCCTAGTAAAGGAGCATCCATGATTCCTCAACGCGAGATTCTAACTCAAGACCTACGGTTTCACAGGCGAATGCTTAACCTTTGGACTACTGAGCTGACATCCAATGGTTTTGAAGGTCAACTTCAATTGATCCATACTCTCGCATAACTCTTCATCCACTGTCTGTGATGGATAGCGTTCGCAAGCACGACTGAAAGTCCTAGGTTTGAATCCCTCATTCAAAATCGTAGATGCGCATTATTGAGGAGTCCCATACTAAGTCGAAATTGTCGTCTGATACTTTTAGGTTTACAATAGTGATGTAACATTGATCAATTCATACTTTCAATTTTTTCATCCTTCAAATGAATAACTCATTCATTTAAACAATCATAAATTATTTTAAAGTCAAGAATTTCATTTTTGTTATTATTAGTTCACTTTTGTTCCTTTAATCCCCTTATTCAAAGTTCAATAATGAGGTTTAATTAAAAGTTATTAATTTTAATAAAATGAATTCAGTTGTTCATTCACTGTTTAAATAATCGTTAAGTTGCCTGTTGACTTAAATGAATAATAATGACTTTTCTTTGTGGGTGGAATACTACTACTATTACTCCTCCTCCTCCTCCTCCTACTACTACTATTACTACTACTACTACTCCTACTCCTACTACTACTACTACTACTCCTACTACTCCTACTACTACTACTACTACTACTACTACTACTACTACTAACTACTACTACTACTACTAACTACTACTACAAACATTACTAGTAGTAATAATAATAAAGTGATTAGACCACTTCATTATATTCAAATTTTGGCTAATATTTGAATAGATGATAAAGTTTCAATTGTTCACACATTACTGTACATAGATGTTGATCACATGTCTACCTGGATTGTTTGACATACATGCACATATTGGTATATATGGATGGATACATAATGGATAAACCAGAATATAAACAACTGAATGTTTCCAATAGGAAAATTCTATTGGGTCATAATTTTTTTAAATAAAAATTTCAATTTCTTGCTTATATATCGGTCAATCTAACAAAAATTAAGTAGTGTATAATGAAATTGAAATTTCATGTTCAGAGGGTTGAACCTTGTTTTATGTTTTAACATAATTTTGTTCTAATTATAAGTATGTATGCCACAGCAATTCGCTTTGTTCTACTTAACGTCTGTGAAACGTGGACATTAGGAGTAGAAGATACTAGTAAGTTACTAGTATTTAACCACATCTGCTGGCATCACGGTGTAAGTAATAGTGAGGTTAGACACAGGGTATTAGGGAATGATGGTAAATCAGTTGATGAGGTCATGAATATTCGTCGACTGAGATGGTTGGGCCACATGTTACGTATGCCTCAACGCTGATTACCACGATGTGCTATGCTGATTAGTATTGGTGATGGTTGGAAGAAAGTTAGGAGTGGCCCAATCAAAACTTGACATCAGTGCTTGAAGTCACTAACTTGTGTTCTGAGCCATGTTGATAGATGCAGCCTGATTGGTTGAGGTGCGCGTGACTATCTTAACCAATGGTTGGAGACTCTAGGTGGCATGGCTCAGAATCGATTACAATGGCTTACGTGTATACACTCTTTATCTTACCTTAAACCGTCAGATTACAGTTGTTTCATAACTGTCTTTCTTCCTGTATTATATCTTCATATACAACCTATCTTTTATATACTATCAACACTTAATTAACTGCTTCTCTGTTCATTTTGTTGTGTTGATGAGGTATGGCAACTTGGAACGATGCATATATGTGCTTGGTCCTACCTTGTAGCTGACTGACAGATGTATGTATGTATCACCAAGCTGTATCATAAGCTCAGATCTAATTTGGTATCCTGTAGGGAAAAGAAAAAGTGGAAGACCAAGGGACCAGTCGCGTCGGGAATAAATGAATAACAAAGGGGAAGGAACTGGAAATGATCGCACAGGACAGAGTTGGATAGAGAATTCTGGTGATTAGCCTATGCTTCTCCATGAGAAATCCTGATCAGTAAACGATTCCTAAAATGGAGTTTTTTCCCTACACATTGATATAAGAAAAGAAATTAATGAAATCTAGGCTTGATTAAACATTTGATAATGTATAATTACATAATAGATTAAGCGATGAACATTTAAACCTGCTTACAAGTACGTTATTATTCAGTCTATGAATCTAAATGTCATTATATATATATATATGTATATATTAACTTCAGTCGATTCATAATCTTGCACGTTAATTATGGGTATTTAGCTTACAGGCAGTAAAACCAACTATTTGGGATATGTATATTAGGCTTTTTAATGTGTTAACATGATGGAATATTATCTGTTAAAGCGTTAATCCATTTGGTAACCATGATTTTTTTTTGGTACTTTTGTGCATCAATATGTTCGAAATATGTGTACAAATCGCTTTTCTTCTTTTTCTACCTGAATAGTTACTAATAATCTGGTTTCCGTGGGAATTCAACCTTCAATTATTCACACATTATATTAGGCAATCAATCACGGGCGGTAAATACATAATACTTTACTGATTCAGAAGAACACTTATGAAAAAAACATTTTTTAACCATTCATTCATATAAGAAATAATGGTTGCTATATTCAACAACAAGCCTAAGAAGCAGCAGGTCTCAATATAAACAGAGGGAAAATTCAAGATTCTCCGATAAAATACAGTATGCACCTATCGAATTACACTTGATGGAGAAGCAATGAAGGATGTGAAAACCTTCACATATCTGGGCAGCATCAACGATAAACACAATGGATCTGATGCAGATATGAGTGTGCGGATCGGTAAAGCAAGAGCAGCATATTTACAACTGAAGAACATCTGGAACTCAAAACAATTGTCAACCAACATCAAGATCAGAATTTTCAATACAAATGTCAAGACAGTTCTACTATATGAGGCAAGAACTTGGAGAATTTCGAATACCATCATCCAGAAGATACAAGTGTTTATTAACAGTTGTCTACATAAGATAATTCGGATCCGTTGACCAGACATTATCAGCAACAAGTTACTGTGGGAGACAACAAACCAGATTTCAGCGGAGGAAGTAATGAGGAAGAAGCGCTTGAAGTGGATAGGACACACATTGAGGAAATCACCAAACTGAGTCACAAGACAAACACTCACATGGAATCTGGAAGGTCAAAGGAGAAGAGGAATACCGAAGAACACAATACAACGAGAAATGGAGACAGGTATGAGAAGAATGAACAAGAATTGGATTGAACTAGAAAGGGAGGCCCAGGACAGAGTGAGTTGGAGAATGCTGGATGGCGGGCTATGCTCTATTGGGAGTAACAGGCGTAAGTAAATAAGTAAGTAATATTCAACAACAACAACAACAAACACATCAAAAAAATATATTTCAATAACCATGGAGATTAATCGCTTACTTGTTTTCTTATGAAACTGTATTTCAATTTGTAATTCAGATTTCTTTTCTAATGTATTTAATATTGATTGTTTAGCATTATCATCAGTTCGTTCACCCCATAGAAAACTGCATGAACAACATTTTGACATAATTTGTGATCTATTATAACCAGTTAATTCAACAAATCCATCAGAACAATATACAATAGGATAATCATGTACTTGTGCATTACCCAGTACAAAATTACTATCTGTAATTGATAAATTAGTGAAGATTGTAGATATCAATATATTATAAGTATAATAGAATTAAAAAAAAATAGTGAATGCTTTATTCTGAAGGTTATATCATTTACCGATCGTAGCTAGACTGAGAACTACGAGCCACTGGAAAGCTGTCTGGTCCCAATATAGAAATCTTTAGAAGTGGCCATTAACGATCTTACGGAGGATCGAATGCTTGATCTTCAGGTTTTGTAGTAGATACTTAACTTTTCAATCACTGGGTTGGTATTCAGTGACTTAGAGTTCAACTGTCGATCAATATTTTATTATTATTGGTGGGTAAGTGTGGTGTGGTCTACTTATATCCATATAAGTAGTATATGTTGTTGAACAGACTAGAATGCATTTTGGCAGAAGACCGATGAAGAAAGAACTGAAACGAAGCTCAATCGGTAGGAAAATGCACGAACAATGGAATGAAAGAAGAAACAGTGAAGATTGAGACTATTAGTTGTTAATTTGCAAATTAACTGTTCATTGTATGGTTATTAGAATTTACTGAGATAGTCTGTAATTTTAGCTTAAATACATTCGATTGTCCTCAGTCGTGTTCTGTTCACTACATAAGTACTCTACTCTCAAAATGGCTTAACTCCAATAACTAAGGGTCCCTTTTATAAATCTAGTAATTAGCTTTCAAAAAAGATATTTTGTTTGCTTTTTAAAATACACTTTCAGTTTTATATTATTTTAATCACATCATTTAGATAAGTGATGGATATGACTAAATAAGGTGGGAATGTTTATTAACTGACATGAAATATCAAGCCATGTTTCTTTGAAAATGAATTGTAATAGTGTATACACATATGGGATGGATACTTAAGACTTAGTTAATTAGTAATTAGTTCAGAATGATAGTTGCCAAGTAAAAGGGAATTAATTTTACTTATTAGATGAAAATATTACTGATAGTAAGAAATAACTAGAAGACTGTTTGAACCTACTTTCATACTACACTGGATAAAATCAGGTGCTTTTAGTTTTCTTGGCAAATATGATACTTTCAAGTCATTGATTTAAAATTCAGTAAACCATATGTTTACTCAAAACTTAGAATAGACCAACAAATCTTATTCCCTGGGTGATTATCTATACAGATTATACTTTTTCGTTAAAACATCCGGTAAAATGTTCATGTTAGCCTAATAGTAAGCTACCCGTAAAAAGAGAATTTTCTTTTCAATGATATATCGTGAATAGCATTTATAATTTCAGCAAAATGTCTCACAAATACTAATATACAAAAGTATACAAAACCAGTCTTGTCGTTCATAAGTTACAATCGACATATAGGATGGTAGTTGGAGGAAATCAAAAAGAAACTCTTGACCTTGGTTTCGTGCTATTTGGTACTCGTCAGCAAAGTGTACCTGTAATCTTGAGGACAGTGATGCTCTCTGGTAACACGGCAACATGGTCAATAGCATTCGATTTACACTAAGAAGGACCTGACATATATGACTTTGATCACTACCCAGTAATCAGTGAGTTGTAAATATATGTCAGTCCTTCAGGAGGGTCAGTCAGCGCCCAGATAGCTCAGTGTTAACGTCTCTGACCGTGAAGATGGGTGACACGGAATCGAATCGGTCAGGGTTCATCAGTCCCCTCAAGATTACTGGTACACTTTGCTGACGAGTGGCAATTAATATGAAACCTAAGTCCAGAGTTTCCTGTTGAATACCTCCAACCACCATCTTATCTCAACATAATATACGCAATATCCGGTCACCTATACTAGTGGCCTTATTGATCGATAGGATTCGATCTGCACTCAGAAGTACCTGACACACATGACATTGATCACCATCCAGTGATCAATCAACTGTAAATAGTTATGATTATTTTGCATTCCATGTAAACCTTGACTCTATGTTATTTTTTCAGTTTAGAAGTTTATCAAACAATCAATGGATTAAAATAGTAGGTAACAATTTTCAGAAATGGAAAATGCATATAACTTGTCTTATGCAATTCAGTCAAGGGATTTTGCTTTCGTCATTTTCCGACATTAGATTTATAGATTTATGACAAACAAAATGAATTCGTACATAACAACATCGTAGATAATAATCTGATAAAATGATAATCTTAAATCTCTTACTACAAATTATGTTCATCTTGCAGCTTTCGTCACTGACTGATCTAAATTAAACGAAGAAGCGTCTCAAAGTCTTTTCAACCTGGTAAAGGATTCTGCAGTAGTGAACATCCACAACTCTCTTAAAGATCTCACTCAAGATCGCCAGATAATGACGAGATAGCACAACGTTTGGACTATTGAGTCGAAATCCGATGATTTACATGTTTAACTTCAGTCAGTTAGCGATATTATGCAGGCGGTCCTGTTTAAAAACTTTTAAAACTCCGAGGACCAAACGCTCAACCCTCCTTGAACAGTGTAATTATCCTACCATTGAGCTACATCACCTCCAAGTAGTATTGTGGTGAAGATATTGTTGACATATGACTCAATGACTTAAATGTTAAGAGTTTACTAAGAGACTTGGAGGTCATGAGTTTAACCACTGCCAAGCAATCCAAAAGCATAAAGAAAAAGTCTAAGATTTCTAATTGGATTTCAGTATTTGTCTCATATAAGTCAGTTCATGATCTAGACTATAAAATTTGAGGATCTCCGAAAATCCTCTACGCTGATATTTTCACCGTTTGGATTAAACATTAAAGAAATAAATCTGCGTGACATATTTGAAAGCTCTATTTTAAAATGAATTGTATGCCATTCAATAAGATAACCTCAGTTCAGTTTCAGTTACCTTCTCAGATATGTCAGTCAGATAGTAGTATTCAAGTAGTACTTATGATTATAGTATTAAAGACGATTACAATCACGCTGACATGATTAAAGAAATTAAGAAAATATGTAATGAGAATTGAATTAATTGTTGTATAACAGTCCTGGATTCCACTGCTAGTCACTATCCATCTCTGCTTATAATGCTTGTGACTTAAGGCAATATCGAGGCGATACGTACAGTATGCACATATGGCAATTAAAGACTGACGAGTTGCAGTCCTAACACATCGATGGGAAGATTCAAACAAACAATACTAAGTGAATTCAAATTTATATTTAACGACTTATTTTTGAAGAAAGGGAACTGTTGCCAAGGTTCTGTGTTTAATTAGATCAGACAAATGATTGTTATTGAAATATACATGTCACCAATCCTCGTATAACCGAATTAAATAAGTCAAATACGAAAATGTAGTTTGAATGCTTATATATCGTATAATCAGAAAACCAAGCAAGATACGATATGACGTGCAATGGAGAGAGAAGGTGAGTGAGCCAAGTCAATTTACTCAAATGTTAATCGATATTTATAGTCAGACCAAAAATAAGTTACAGACATGTGATGAATAAGGTAAACAATAAACGCATATACAACATATACAAAATAGTCAGGATTAATAAGTGAATAATTGACAAGATGAACGTGTAGCTTAAGTCGAATGAATAGACTGATCTGTCCAGAGATTGGAATAACCATCTATGTCGGCTTAACATAGTAACCGATACTATAGAACAAATGTTTACTTTTATTAGACAAAAAAAGTATAACCAACTGATACTTTTAAATCTTATGCTTAGTCTGATTTAATTAATTCCCGAGAGATTAATTACCTATTGTTTCACAATATGTTAAATAGATATGATGAATTATACTGATCACTTATAAAGTAGATCAATCAGTTATCTTAACCATCATTTTTGTAGTAGTTCATATTCACTTGGTGTTGTATAATTGTATCATCCCATTGTTATTTAGGACTGAAATTGATCAGTCTCTTATTGGTATATGTGCATACTGTACGGACTACCTCGATATTACCTGAAGTCACAAGCTTTATAAACAAAGATGTATAATGATTAGCACTGGAATCCTGAAAGCGCGTTTCGTCCCATTCGGGATTCGTCAGCTGGATGTACCTTCATCTTAAAGTTGATGTTCACTCTGGGACTTGAACCCGGTACCCTTCGTTTCAAGAGAATTTAAACTTCACCCTATTGCACAAGTGAATGGCTATCAAGACTCAGTAGCTAAGTGGATAACGCAATTGTATTCGAAGCGAACAGTACTGTGCTGAAGTCTTAGAGTGAACACCAACTTTGAGATGCGTGTACATCAAGATGACGAGTCTCAAATAGGACGAAACGCGTTTCCTGGATTCTACCGCTACCCACTGTCCATCTTTACTTATAAAACCGCTAGACTAAAACAATTATGAAATCAAACCATTCAATATTCCTTGATAAATATCAACAATAGAATGACTTCAACCCATTTTAAATCATACTATAATTAAGTTATCTAGTAATTTAAAAGTTCTAATTCTATGTACAAGGAAGCGATTGAATTTCAAATTTCAAAACTTCAGTTTTGATTCTGTCAAAATTTAAATGGATAACACACGTTCCTAATTCACTTTATGATGTTTCTATGTTAAAACATTTTAACATGGTTGACAATAAAAAAAAAAACGAAAAAAAGTAAAACATAAGTAGGTTGCATTTTTAAAATAGTAACGTAGATATTCTATATTGATATCATATACAGATGAAAACATGTACACAGAGGGTACGCATATATTTAAAGTTGCCATGGTGACAAAAAAATATACACTTTGTTGAATATATATATATATATATATATATATAGAGAGAGAGATTCTAGTTAGGGGTGACGTAAATAAATTAATTTTACGTATGTAAGAAATATAAATGATTTTTTTTTGAAGCAAAAACATCAAACATATATGCGATACAATTTGTTTCACTTGAATACACTTATACCATATTTAGTAAATAATTTTAAGTGGGCAAATGGTGAGTGTTCAACATGTGGCTCACCATCTTTATGATGAGTTAAGATCTGATTCATCCATCGTGAAGATGGTACAAGTATAAAAATGGACAGAACACAACTTGACGACAATTGAATGTATCTAGACACAAATTGCAGACTATCTCACTTAATTCTGATAATCATACAATGAACAGTTGATTTGCAAATTAACAACGAATTGTCCTAATTTTCACTGTTCCTTCTGTAAATATTAATTCATCTCTTCTCTAATTCTATTGTTTATGCATTTTCCTACCAATTGCGCATCATTTCAGTTCTTTTCATATCGGTCTTCTGACGTCTGACCATCATCATATACTACTTATATGGATATAAGTAGACCATACTACAGTATTTATAAACAGTTGGATCGTGGATGCGCACTGCTGAGGAGTCCCATAATAGGACGAAACAGTCATGCAGTGCTTCCAGGTTTTCAATAGTGTTCTAGCTTCAACTGACTCATGATTTCAACTGTATAAAAAATAGAATACTTTGTTCTATATGCATTTTTAGTAGGTAAATGATACGTGTTCCAAATGCGGATCACCATTTTAATGGTGAGTTAAGATCTGACTCCAATTTAGTTCATATGAATTGTTGATTGTCAAAATATACATCCTATCTATCCTCGTATGTGATAAAATAACGGAGCTAAATAAGTCAAATACAAGACTGGATTTTCGAATACATATATTTTGAACACTCATTGATCTGAAGAGGAAATCAGGGGGATGGAGCGAATAGAAGAGAGCGAAGCAAAAATGATGCTCATCGAAGGTGGCGGATAAGCCAACTCCAGAGAACGAAGCAAAATCGACACTCACTGGAGATAGTGGGTTAGCCAACTCACTTCAACCAAGAGTTAATCGATATTTATAGTTAGATAAAAAATAAGTTAAAGACATTAGGAATAGAAGTGTACACACATACACCCATATAAAAAAAGTCAGGTTTAATAAGTGAATAATTAACAAGATCAAATAAGGGTATATGGGCTAAACATATCAACTGACACTTCACATTCTGTCGTAATGTTATATATACATAGATATGATAAGTTTCGTTTAAATCTGATCGAATAGTATCACAGTATTTGGGTGCCGAGTTGATATGAAACATAAAGAAGGAGGAATGTATTTTTAAGATCTTAGTGAATGAATTCATCTGACAATCTGTTCTAAGCTTTTTCAAGGAATTATAATCAAACATCAAAATGAATAGGCACATGGTTCTCTAGTTCACTGTCTGCTTAATAGGTCATCCAATCAATGTTGACAATCTTTGAAGTATGTATCTGCTTTAGTGTGTATGCGTTGTGTGGTGTGAAACAAAAAGTGTATTAACATAACAGTTTATTTGTTTTCGTAAGTAGATTTAAGATGTGAGAAAGAATTTCATTCACTATTTATCGCCTCAGAGGAAGGTCAAAGAACACATTACTTTGAGAAATAGAAGCAGATATGAAAAGGATGAATATTAACTGGAAAGAACTAGGAAAGATTATCTAGGACAGTGTTGAATGGCGAATACTTGTGTGTGGCCTATGCTATTTTCATTACTTATTATATAGAGGCACACTAAAGCTTTTTTAAGAACATTTCTGTTTTTAAACAGCAAATCAGAATGGATTCATGATTAAAATTGGTGGCCTATAAGAGACATTTGGTGAGACTAAAGAACATGGACGACCTTTGAACGAATCTTAAATGACCTTGAAAAATATTAGCCAATCAGAAGACAGTTAGCATGCAGTAAAAGTATATTATACAAAACTTAAAAATTAAAGGGGATACTGTTCTTTTACATGACTCAAAAACTTATCAAGGTCAGATATAGGTTCAGAAGTTCTAAAATCATAGTGCATCCGGCACAGGAACTCATCCCTGTGGCTCCATAGTAGTCGACCTCTAGAACCATTATAAAGTCCCGAAAATTCTTTCAGCCTCGACCACATAGTTTCAGTGTTGTCGGTATGTTGGTATGGTTTAGGGTTTAGGATTAGTATTAAGGTTTACGGTTACGGTTTAGGGTTAAAGTTGAGACAATAAATTATGGACGACATTTGAGCAACGGTAGAGTGAATCTCAGAATGTCAACGTAATAACTAAGACTAAATGAGGGTTATAAACCTGTGTGAAGAATTCAAATTATGATTTACAGTTCATGGTTAAGGTTAGGAATTATACTTAGGGTTTTCATCACGAACTGACATCAGCTATAATGCCACAATTCTATCCAAAATGTATAATTGAATTTTGCGCCAAAATCTTATGATAACTTATCTTGTAGACGCTTAGTTATCATGTTTTCTCTAAAATCCCTTGTAAACCGACCGTACGTAAGCGTCTGGTACCGAACTTAGCGCCGTGACCTTGAAAACCCGCGAAAGCTTCTGATTGGCTCGTCCATGTTCCTTAGTCTCACCAGACATTTTACTAAGATATTATATAATAATAACGTAATCTTCGATGGACTGTTCTTTTTGAAATTATACACAAAAGACTTGAATTCAACAGAATTATTAGAAACATGGTACTGAAGTAATTTTTATGATGCGTGAGATGGATGGAATAAAAATTTAAATGTAAGAAAATGTCTATAGCGAATAATTATTGAGAAGTGATGAGTGTTAAACTTATCTAATCTTTAGGGCTAGCTGAATTCTATTGACCAAGTTTCAGGGGGATCATAAGTCTGAGTAACTCGATATCGCTTGTACTGATGTTGAGATGCTAGATGGTCATAGATTAGTTGGCACTTGTCAGTATGATGTAACTCTTAAGTTGACAAAGTTTATGAGTTTTAATCAGTTTCACAGTCTTTTCTGAATAGTTGAAGAACAGTGAAACCACCTATCAAACTTGGTTTCAGGGGTCAATAACGGAAAATCGCAAGACATATTCGTCACATTGTAGCCGTTTGTTTTTTGTGTAAGAAAAATTTTTTTAACCTTACAATGATATCATAATATTTTTTTCTATTATTACGACACTTTGAGAAGGCAACTTGTTTTCCCATTTATAACAAAGACAGGGAAATACATTGGGAAAGAACATGGAAACAATTTACACTGAAGAAAGTTATTTGTAATGTTGTTAGAAAACGTTATAGACATAACCTTTTCGATTAAACAATAATTGTCGGATTCCTCAGCAGTGCTCATCCACGATCCTACTTCACAAGATTCAAACACTGGACCTACCATTCTCGCGCCAGAGCACATAACCTCTAGACAACTGAGCCGGCATTCAATGGTGTTAATGTCTAACTTCAACCAAACCACGAAGTTGAGCAACCGTTCACCAATTATCTTATTTAATTATAACATTACAACAAAAACTAAGTTTGTTGTAGTTGATGCAATCATTACACGAAAATTTATCTTATCTATGCAATTTTATATCTTAAGGTTCATTAGATCATCTAAACTAACTATTGTTACAACTTGTGGCCTTGTGCCCCTATCAATATATGATGTCATGATACCGCCAATTAGAGAACAGTGAATAATCGACCGGATCAATGACTCATAAAACCTGTATGGGACTCCTTAGCAGAAAAAAAGTTAACAGTAATCATTCCAGATCAACTTTAACAAGTAAAGCTGTCAGTCATATATGTCGAATTCCGGATAGATTATTTTTATATAAAGTTTATACTGATCATGGTGTCCTAAAAGAAAACGAATGCTACGTGTAACTCCATCATTACACTATTCTTAAAAATAACAATAAGTTCTAATTTATAGGCTTACTTAATAGACATGTTCTGTTGTTAATAATGACAAGTTGTTACTATCAATGGTGCTCTGGAGCGAGACTGATAAGTCCTGGGTTCGAATCGTGGGGGAGTCCCATAATAAGACGAAACGACCGTCCAATGCTTCCAGGTTTTCCATAGTGGTCTAACTTCAATTGACTCATGATTTTAACTATGAAATTGCTGAAATCTCCACAAAACCCCTTCTGATGTAGAAATTGTTGAATTTTTTTTTCTAGAATCAAACTCCCCTGCAGTATATATAATAATAATATCAGTAGCTACATGATTATAATTCCTATGGATTGTTAAATTTCACAATTTACATAATATACTGTACTTAGTTACTGAATAATTGTTGCGTGGGTGGTGGTGGGGAAATTATCAATTTATCCATGCTAGATATCTCTTAACGATATCACTTGTGACGTCATAGATAATTAGTGTAAATAATGAACAGTTGTCATATTGTAATACATAAAAAGGTATCCTACATTATTTCTTATTAAAGAAGTACGTAAACATTAAAATGTAATTTTTTTTTTGGTTCCATTAACTGAACCTAGTAACAATGATATAGATAGTAGGTGTAATTGATAATGCAATTCAATATCTTTTAAACAACCACTGAACAAATGTATCTATAACTAGTCATATATAAATCTTTTACACTGAACCGTTATTTATGTGATTACTCAGTGTAATATAATATGTAAATGAATAATCCATTATTCTGAGTTTTATCTTTAAATCACTTATTTTAACTTAGTAACAAAATTTATTAGTCTTTTAAATATTAACAAGATCACAGATAGTCAACCGGTTCATATATGAAGTAAATTTCAATATTTGAATTGATGATTCGATGTAAGCTAGACCATTATTGAAAACCTGGAAGTACTGGACGGTCATTTCGTGCTAGTATGGAACTCTTCGGCAGTGCTTATGCACTATTCCGAATGTGGGATTCAAACCCTAGGACCTTCGGTCGCACGTGTGAACGCTTAAACTCTAGACCATTGAGCCATTATCCAAATGTGTTAATAATTAACTTCAACAAATTGATGATCTTGTAAAACGTTCCATCCCTTGTTTGAGTTATATACCTGTCCTTACCCGAAACGGATTGGACTCCATTGGTCATGGCTTCTCACTAGAACTTCTTTGATCATCTTGGAGACAGTCACCAGTGAGCACATGATGATGACGTTTGTGGAGATTGTAATAATTTTCATAGTTGGATTTATAAGTTAATATAAGCTAGATTTATAACTAAATTTCAAACATTCTACGTATTTTGATACTTTAGAACATGCTGATCTACTTTGCATTTATTAATTAAATGAATTAACTACTTTAATTAACTGTACCTAATTAGTAACCATATCAATACATAAACATATAAATGAATCTGCTACACGTTTTCAGTGGTAGCGAACATCAGAATAGATTCTGGAATGACTTAATGGAAAAAAATTTCTTCACCGTAGTCAATAATCATAAGACGAATCCAAATACCCATTTACAGCAACGAATTTTATTGGCGGCATATAAAAAATTGCTTGAATATATATAGATATATATAGAACCAATTAGGAACTCCGTTTGTAGCACTTCTAGAGTTACTGCCGGTCTCAAGCCTGAGTAAACGAAGAGGGTTGAGCATGGCTTTAGCGACCCCATTACATAGAAAACTAACTCGATAAAAAAGGCTAACTTAAGCCTGTTAGCCTTCCTAAAGCAGCATAGGCAGCCCACCAACAATTTCCAACCAACTCTGTCCTGGGCAATCCTTTTCAGTTCTTTCTAGTTAACATTCATCCTTTTCATATCTGCTTCTATTTCCCAAAGTAATTTGTTCTTTGACCTCCCTTCTTTCCCCCAGTCTTTCAGACTCCAAGTAAGGGATTGTCTTGTGATGCAGTTTGATAATTTCTTTAATGTATGTCCTATCCACTTCCAACGTCTGGTAGCTGGTTTGTCCTCTCCCATAAAACGCTGTTACTGATGTTATCCGGTCAGTGAACGTTGAGTATTTTGCGTAGACCCCTGTTTGTAAATACATATACCATTTAGACGATGGATTTAGTAGTTCTCCACGCTTCGGCTCCGTACAGTCTTGCTGACTGTCTTGACGTTCATATTGAAGATTCTCATTTTGAAATTAGTTGAGATTTGTTTTGAGTTCCATATGTTCTTCAGTTGTAGGAATGCTGTCCGTGCTTTGCCAATCTTCGCCTTCACATCTGCATCAGATCCTTCTTGTTCATCAATGACGCTTCTCAGATACGTGAATGTTTCCACGTCTTCCAGAGTTTCGCCATCAAGTGTGATTAAGTTGGTGTTCTCCGTGTTGTATTCGAGAATCTTGCTTTTTTTTCTTTGTGTATGTTGAGAGTTAGAAATAGAAGCCGATGTTGAAAGGCTGAATAGTAACTGGAAAGAACTGGAAAGGAAGGCTCAGGACAGAGCTGGATGGAGAATGCTGGTGAGCGGCCTATGCTCCTCGACGAGGGGTAACAGGCGTAAGTAAGTAAGTAAGTAAGTATGTTGAGACCTATTGATGCAGAGGATGTTGCTACATTCGTTGTCTTCATCTGTATTTGTTTGTGTGTATGGGATAGCAGGGCAAGGTCATATGCGAAGTCCAAATTGTCTAATTGGAAAAAAACTCTCACCAGAAAAAATGATTCAAACCATTTAGGACATTTTATATGAATAAATCATTTCATTTGGTAAGCATGTATTAAAACACATCTATATTGACATAATTACCGCAAAAACCATTTAAAATTAACCCCAAAAAATATATTTTTTACTCAATTTTTGTCATCGGGGAGATAATTCATAAAAAATATTCATATTCATGATTTACAATAGTATAGAAAAGGGGTTTCTTGGGAAAGAAACTAAATTTTCGTCAAATCCGCCTGTAGCTCTTCTAGATTTACTGCCGGTCCCAAGCGCGGGTAAAGGAGGAGGTTTAGGCATGGGGTTAGCGACCCCATACCGTAGAAAAACTAACTCGCTAAACAGAAAAAAAATCATTCACACTATTTGCACTGTACCCTGAAAGTTGAAGAAAGAATTATAACGCCTGATAATGAAAGCCGAGATTTTTCGGAAGTCACGTGGTCGATGCCCTTGTAACAACTAGAGCAACACACTTTATGGAATCCTGAAGGGAAGCGGGATAGAGGAATGACAAAGAACACATTACGCCGGGAAATAGAAGCAGATATGAAAAGGATGAATAACAACTGGAAAGAACTGGAAAGGACTGTCCAGGACAGATTTGGATGGAGAATGCTGGTGGGGGCCCATGTTCATTTAGGAGGGAGTAACAAGCGTATGTAAGTAAAGTAAATTTTCGTCACTTAATGACATTGGAAAAACAAAAAAAAATCATAGAAATGCCTTCTGACCAGTTTTCGAATAATTCAACATACAATGCACTTAAGTTTCTTAAAATCTTGACAAATTTAGACCATTGAGTAGATCATCAGTTGATCATACTTCGAAATTCGATCAATTTTTTCATATGGAGTTCTAAATGGGTAGTTGAATTTGTCTTATCATTATTGACTACGGTGATGAAATGTTTCCCGACTAAGTAATTTCAGAATTTACTCCAACGTTCACTACTACTGAAAACGTGCATCATGTTTCTTTATTTGTCTATGTAGTAGTATGGTTATTAATTAAGTACAGTCAACTACAATTACTGAATCCAAACGTATTTCTTAGACATTTTATAAGTATGCATGGTAAGATAATTGGAATTTGTAAAAAATATGACAAATTTTGATATGCTTAGTCAAACTAATACATCAGCTTAGTGGGCTGAAAATTAAGCTTTCACAAGATAGACAGAAGGCCATATGTTCGATACCCGAATGCACGATTGTGGATAGAGACTACTGAGAAGTTCTAAATCAGAACTAAACGGCTGTTCATTGCTTCCAGGTTTTCAACGGTGATTGAACCAAGATCAGTTAATGAGCTGAAAACTGTGAACATTCGAAAATCCGCATAAAACACTATGCTGATAACAACGCGTTAATACTAAACATTTCAAAAACTCCAATTGGCCTAGTGAACGAAAGCACTTTTAACATTGCAAACAGAACAAAAAAGTTGATTAATACCTAATAAGTTTAAATCTTTCATATCTATGATAAAAGAACTTCCTTCAACCAAGCATTGAAATAATCTATTAACTAATCAGATGAAGAGAATTAACTTGGCTAACAGGAATTATAGATCAGAAGGAGTTTTTGGAGAATTTAGTATTTTCATAGTTGAAATCATGAGTTATTTGAAACTAGACCACCATGGAAAACCCGGAAGCACTGTAAGGCACTTTTCGAGCTATTATGGGACTCGAGATCGTGGATACGCACTGCTGAGGAGTCACACAATAGGATGAAACGGCCTTCCAGTGCTTCCAGGTTTTCCATGGTGGTCGGGCTTCAATTGACTAATGATCTCAACTGTGAGGAATCAGCTAAAAAGTAAAATTTGTCCCAGTGGATCTCAGTGAATTTCGTTGTCAAACATTGTGATACAACGAATGCACGAGAGTTTAATTAAAACTCTCAGTGTAAGAAACTTTATAGAAAAAAATTTCGTTTCAATTAAATCAAAAGTTTTTCTTCGGTCAGTAAAACGTATAACATGAAAGAGAGATTACTATCAAACGTCTGTGCTGATGAATGTTCAGAGCTACTTTTGCTGTTAACTCCATGTAAGTTAAAAAGCCAAAAAGTTCATAGTGTCGTATGTGCTACTGATGTTGACATATATAAGTAGTATGTATCACCAGTTGAAAGTAGAATGCTTGGATTCGAAATGTTGGGAAGATTGAATAGAAGAGAAGGAGGACAGAGAGTGACTGATACAGAAAGGAAAGAACAACAAAGTCTGAGACATTTGAGGGATATTTTGCAAATGAAGTATTTACTGTATAGCTCTCAGTATTTACTAAGAGATTCTATAATTTAGTATTCAAATACATTCCGTTACCCCCTCATTTATGGTCTCGTTCAATGCAATCGTTACACAAAAACTGTAAAATGATACACCATCTGAAAAGTGTAATATCTGACATGGTTAACAATTGCTTTAAACATGTATCATATACATGTGTTTCCAAAAGTGTGAATGATATGAAAGATTATATGTAATTGACCTATATAAAAGCTTGGAAAAGAATGATTGTTTTTGTCTGATATTTTGTAGATATATCAATAACATGTGTATGTGCTATAATAGGTGAGGTAACTGTATATAAACAGTATGCTAAGGAATACCGTTGATCATCATAATCATCCGAATCATCATCATCATCATCATCATCATCATCATCATCATCATCATCATCATCATCATCATCATCATCATCATCATCATCATCATCATCATCATCATCATCATCATCATCATCATCATCATCATCATCATCATCATCATCATCATCATCATCATCATCATCGCCATTTATCCTTGCATCATGAATCCCTATAACATAATCAGTCATGACATTAAAGTATGTTATATATTCAAAAAGATTCACGTGTTTCAAAATATAAATGAATACAATTCTGTTCCCTTTTTATCGACGGGAACAAAAAGGAGGAAAAGAATTTAAGTTACTATCTCTTAACATTAAACAAAATAAATGGTTGTGACAAAAGACAGGTGGTAAACAAATGCTTTTCCTTATACATCAAGATAAACAAATAGAGGGTAATCATGAAAGTAAATAAATGAATGAAATGTCACGTTGAATCATCTTCGTCATCATCATCATCATCATCATCATCATCGTCATCATTATGATTATCACTGGGTAAGCAGTTTCATGTTGATCGTACGACTGTCATTGTTTGGCCTAACTATTCAGTGAAGAACACTTTTGTAAAGATAAATAATATGAAACGAAGATAAACAATTACTTAATTGATATATATCAACAAATGAGATTTGAAGGTTTTTGGCAGAAAGTGAGAAATGATACCCAGTTACTTCGTTAAATAAATAAAAAGAGCATGACACTTTAAAGCAGTAGAAAATAATGAATCATTTGTTTCTTATTCTCTATTATTCATTGTTTTGTCACGACATAGAATAAATTAATGATTTCAGCAAACGGCTATGGTGTATGCTACTGATATCAACAAATATTAGTAGTATGTATCATCATTGTTGATGAACACGGTGGATCTAATATAGATGTGAGAGCGAGGATCGGCAAAGCAAGAGCAGCATTTTTACAACTGTAGAACATTTAGAATTCAAAACATTTGTCAAACAACACCAAGATCAGAATTTTCAATACAAATAAAAAGACAGTTCTACTGTATGGGGCGGAAACCTGGAGAACTACGAAAACCATCATCCAGAAGATACAGGTGTTTTTTAACAGTTGTCTACGCAAAATACTTCGGATCCGTTGACCAGACATTATCAGCAACAAGTTACTGTGGGAGACAACAAACCAGATTCCATTCAGCGGAGGAAGCGATCAAGATGAAATGCTAGAAGTGAGTAGGATACATGATAAGGAAAGCAATCATCTGTGTCAGAAGTCAAGCCCTCACATGGAATCGTGAAGGTCAAAGGAGAAAAGGAAGACCGAAGAACACAACACTCTGAGAAAAGGTGATAGACATGAGAAAAACGAACAAGAATTGGATAGAACTAGAAAGGAAGGCCGAGAATAGAGTGAGTTGGAAAATGCTGTTGGCGGCCTATGCTCCATTGGTAGTAACAGGTGTAAGTATGTAAGTTAATCACCAATGGAAAGTAAAATACCTGGTGTTTGAAGGCTAAGAAAATCGAAGAATAAAGAACGAAAACAAAGAATGATTGGTATGGAAATGAAGAAACAATCAGGTCTGAGACAATTGAGGGATATTTTTCAAATGAATTATTTACAGTATGGTTTTTATACTTTACTATGATGTTGTGTAACTTAGTGTCTAAATACATTTGGTTGCCTAAACTTGTATTCTTGTTTACTACAATCCCTCTCTGTTAACTTCATATACATAGATAGGATCTGTGTAAGTAATTTAATAAGATTTGTAAACAGGTAAACATTAAACAACAACATGAACAAGATATGAAGAGAAAGAAAACAACCTTAATGGGTTGTATTACATTTACAATATCGTTTGTTTATTTTTGTATTTTACCGTCTGGAAGTAAACAAATTTAGATAGTTGGCATTCATAAACAAGTTTGTAGATGATAATCAAAGTTTTCTTTCACTTTTTATAGTCATGTTTATCTGAAATATGTACATATATATAATTGAATAATCTATTTGTAATAGTTTATTTGGAATGATCATATTGTTTATAAGTAAAGATGGATAGTGACTAGTAGTGGAATCAAGGATATGCGTTTCGTCCTATTTAAGACTCGTCAGTTGGATATACTTGCATACCAGATTTGATGTTCACTGTGAAACTTGAACCCAGTACCATTGACTTCAAAAGTCAATGCGTTATCCACTTAACTACTCAGTTATGATAGCCATCTGCTTGTGCAGTTTAAATTCACTTGATAACAACAGACTGATCAATAGCAATCGTAAACAATAATGGGAAGATACAATCGAATAATATAAAGTGGACCCTATTGTTTGTTGATGTTTTTCACTTAACGTTTTTTCTTAGAAAGAAAGTGAACTGCAGGGAAGCAACAAATATCAGTATAAGGATTTGTGGAGATTGTAGTATTTTCATAGTTGTCCAATGCTTTCAAGTTTTCAATAATGATCTAGATTAGATTGACTAGTGAATTAAATTGTGAAAATGACAATTACTCAGAAAGTCTACTATTTATCATTGGATCTTATTGATACGGATTTTAGCCGATAATAATTCAAGGTTTAAGCTAACTAATTCTGCGTTACTAAATTATCATGATACATTTTGACGACTGAAATAAGATCCATAGTGACACATATCTGAAAAATCAATCATAATATCATACTGTAGTGGATAAACAACACGACTGGTGACAATCGAATGTATTTAGGCACAAATTACGGACTATCTCAAAAAATTCTGATATTTATTTAAACACATAAATATTGGTACAAAGAATCACGAGATACATATGCGCCATGCAAATCTCATTCGATTTTTGTGAGGGCTGTGATACTGTCCGGAAGCCCAAACTGAAGAAGGTGGTTTTCGTAGGGGCCCACACTCTCAGCCTTTGACCTAAAGATCTGATCCACAAGACAATGGAGCATTGTGAGGAGATGCAGTCCCATGGTAGACGGTGACCAACGATTGATTCATACTCCATTTGTTCCTTCAGGATACTGGGGCCCATGTGCACCACTGATTTGGAATCAGGATTTTCCAACTCCCCTAGGTGGACTCGCCTTGTCCACCAACCCGGTTAAAGCGCCGGACATTCGCTTTTCGTCCTCTCAATATGGTAAACAACACCCCCACCACAAGAAGTCAGTAAGTAGGACTTCCCTGACAGAGGCTATATATTCGCTGGCCATGTGAGAACATTTTGAGAGGGAGAGCGGACTCTACCCACTTTCAGCCGTACCAAAGCATTTAGGGGTAATATTCTCTAATTTCATTGTTTATGCATTTTCCTCCGATTGCGCTTCATTTCAATTCTTTCCTAATCGGTCTTCTGTCAAAATACATTTTATGCCTGATTATCGTCATATACTACTGATGTGGACATAAGTAGTCAACATCACAATACTACATGATATTTAATACATGTCAATGATTTAATTAACTTTAAATCTCATGATTCTACACTAACACAATATGAAATTCATCAAGGATCTGGGCGAAGTTATATATGTAGACTGTATTAAAAAATAAAAAAAAATCTATCTGTTATTTTATAGCCGTCAGTGATTATCTAAGTTATCTCACTTAGTTTTATGTCTTAGGTTATAAAATTTGATTTTACAAAACATTACTTACTTACTTACTTACGCCTGTTACTCCCAATGGAGCATAGGCCGCCGACCAGCTTTCTCCAACCCACTCACACAATATCAATTAAAATCAGTACCGTTTTAATGAGGATAAAGTTTTAGTGTTATTTAATTGAATCATTGAATTTGTACTTGAAAATTGAAATTCATATTAATAAGTTACTATAGTTTTAAATTTCATAATTCTAAACATATAACTTTAATATTCAACTTAGTATTGTTTGTTTGAATCTTCCCATTGATTTGTTAGGACTGTAACTGGTCAATCTCTAATTGGCATATGTACATACTGTGTGTATTGCCTCGATATACCTTAATTCACAAGCATGGTAAGCAGAGATGGATAGTGGCTAGCAGTGGAATCCAGGACGCGCGTTTCGTCCTATTTGGGACTCGTCAGCTGGATGTACATGCATCTCAGAGTTGATGTTTGAGTCCCAGAGTGAACATCAACTCTGAGATGCAGGTACATCCAGCTGATGAGTCCCAAATAGGACGAAACGCGCGTCCTGGATTCCACTGCTAGCCAATATAACTTTAATAGTTGAGATCATTAATTATAAGTCTCACAATAGAACAAAACGGCCGTTCAGTGCTTATAGGTTTTTCTTGGTGGTCTAACTTCAATTAACTAATGATTTCACCTATGAAAACACTGAAATCTCCACAAATGCCTGTTCTGACACTAAGATTCTATTTAAATAGCTTGTCATTATTAATTTTCAATGATTATTCCTACATTATCTATAAGAATTGTTCAACAATTAACTTGGTATAGTTTACTTGTATCATCCCATTGTTATTTAGACCTGTAATCGATTAGCCTTTTGTTGATATATGTGAATTCTGTACGGACTGCGTTGATATTGCCTAATGTCACAAATTTTATAAGTAAAAATAGATAGTAACCAGTAGTGGAATACAAGAAGAGCGTTTCATTCTATTTGAGACTTATCAGCTGAATGTATCTGCATCTCATTATTGAAGTTCACTCTAAGACTCTAATCCATTATATCCTGATGACAAGCCTCGAATAGGATGAAATGCTCATCCTAGATACCACTACTAGTCACTACCCATTTTTATTTTGTTCAGCAATATTTTGGTAAACTTATTAATAACTTTTCAGTTTTGAATATAGCTTTTAATATTACTTCAGCTCTTAAATGGTTAAACATCAGTATATTTATAATATAGTACAAAGATAGTTGGATCATAGTAGTACTTCTTCAATCAGTCCAATTCATGTAAATAGGCTTGAAAGAGAAAACTATAGAATTTTCATTAATTTTTTTAGCCTAAATAAAAGAAACTACAAAATATGTGCTTATCAATTTGTTTGTTTTTTTTAAAAAAAAAAGAGGAAAGAAAAAAAGAGAAAAAAGAATGAAGAAGAAATGAATAAAATGTCATTTTGAGATTTCAACATTATTCATAATAAAACAGATTGTATTGAATATAATCAGGTAGATATTGTTACTACCTATGAACAATTATAAGTAAATAGCATATGCTACTATTAATCAATCAATCAATCATACAAAATATATCCATTCTATCAAGTATTCAATCTGTTATCTAGTTAAGATAAAATTGTTGTTAGGGGGTGGTCAACAGGAAACCATGAACCTGGGTTTCGTGCTACTTGGCACTTGTCAGCAATGTATACTTTTATTGTTGAGGGTTATTGGTGCTCCATGACGGATTCGATCTAGTGTTATTTAGTTAAAATATGTTATGAATAAGTTGAATTTGTCATAATCATATCATAGTTAGCTGAATATTACTGGAGGTAAACAAGCCTCTTAAGGTATTAATATCAAAATAATAAACAAATTGATAAGTTTCTTATTTAATAATGAATAATTGTATTTTGAGTATGGGTTACTTATATCCATATAAGTATTATATTACAATGGTCAAGGATTGATTGTTTTTCAGTAGAAGATCGATAAGGAAAGAATGGGAACGAAACTTAATTAGTGTGAAAATGCATGAACAATAATAATCGGAGACAATGAACTGATATTTACAGAAGTGACGTTTAAGATTGAGTTAAAGGATTGATATTTTGCACATTAACCGTTTACTGTATGATTGTTAAATTTTACTGAGATATGATGTATGCTGAAATTCCTTCGATTGTTTCCACCTGTGTTTTTCACTTAAAAAGAAATCATGATCTCCCTATAGAATTGATAACAATATTTATGATTCTGTATTGTTAGAGTAGTTATTTCCTCTTTGTGTATCATTATGAAATACTCTACTGAATAACTATGGATCTCATTGCAATAAGAACCTTTAATGTAAAAGTTACAGTATTCTAGTAAATTCATAAATTCCAGTCGAAAATATTCAACAGTCTTTTTTAATATATTTTTTAATGGAAAAGTAAGTACTTGCCATTAAACCTTAATTCGGTCCTCGACAATCGTCTCCAGTTCTTTCCATTTAACATTCATCCTTTTCATATCTCCTTCTGTTTCCTAAAGTAATGTGTTCTTTGACCTACCTCTTTTCTGCTTCCCTTCCGGATTCCAAGTTAAGGCTTGCTTCCTGATTCAGTTTAGTGATTTCCTCAATGTATGTCCTATTCATTACCAACCACTTTTTAATATGGTATTCTATGGCATATTTAATCATTTGTATTACTCTCAATGTGTATAAACTTAAGTAATAATAAGTTTACTTTAATCAAAATGCAATTGCAATAAACGGTATTACAACACTAGTAGTTAAATCACTTGTTAAAATGTCACAAATACACCCGTTTGAGAATGATGATATTCAGTTGCCGATTAAATTGCCGAATTTTATATATTTATAATCATACTAAATTTCATTGTATTTACATTTACATCTTATTTTCATAATTTGCATAGATTTTCCATAATCATAACATAAACAATGCGTTTGTTTGTAGGTAAAGATGGATAACAGATAGCAGTGAAGTTCAAGAAGTGTGTTTCGTCCCATATAGGACTCGTCAGCTGGATGTAGTTACATCTCAAAGTTGATGTTCATTTCATGACTGAAACATCAACTCTTCTATACAGGTACGTCCAGCTGATGAATTTTAAATAGGACGAAACGCTCGTTCTGGATATCACTGCTAGCTACAATTCATCTCAGTTTATAATGCTTGTGAATCAAGGCTATATCGAGGTAACACACACAGTATGCACATATACCAATAAGAGATTCATCAATTGCAGTCGTAAACATCAGTGGATAGAGTCAAGTAAGCAATACCAAAGTGAATTTCAAATTCGTAAGTTTTATGATTACATAATTTAGTTCAGACAAAATTATGTCATAAAAAGTTTTTAAAGTAGTATATCGTACACTATTAATTAGAGACTAAATATTTGTGCGTAGTTGACATTCTAGTTGTTTACAGTTTACATAATTATGTTTTATGAATCTAGTGCTTAAATACAAAAGAAATATGCATCCATTTGCCGATAAATTGTAGTATCAATTTAAACGTTAAGCCCATATACTTTATCCTAGCTACTGACCAAGCCAATTCGCCTGTCATGAGTCATATTTTGATCTTGTTAATCATTTGCTTATTAACCTTGAGCATATATGTGTACACTTCGTATCTTATTCATCATATCTCTGTCACTCATTTTTGTCCGACTATAAATGTTGATTAACGCTTGCTTAAATAGAGTTGGCTTCCCAGTCATCTCCACTATGCATCATCTTTGCTTCGCTCGCTTACATTTGCTCATGTGCTGACTGCCTTCGAGTCTATGTTATTCGACAATAAACTGTAATTGCTGCTATCCTTCGTCTTCTGATTTTACGCACCGTTAAGTTGAGGATTATAACGGTTATCGAAGTAAACGATTAACGAATCGCGACACTACAAAATTGTAACAGACATGAGAGAATGAACAAAAACTGGATAGAACTAAAAAGGAATGCCTAGAACAAAGTGGGTTTTAGAATACTGGTCTCCGGCCTATGCTCCATTGTGAGTAACGAGCGTAAGTACTTAAGTTAGTATCTGAATAGTTTGTTTATTTAAAACTTATTAATTTACTTTAATGATAATCATTTCTATACCAAATTAGTTTAAATATTATTACAATTGAGATTTTTAGAAATCATAATATTGTAACTATTGAATTTAGAATCAAATTTTTGATAAGTACCATTACTTACATACTTACACCTGTTACTACCAATGGAGCATAGGCCGCCAACAGCATTTTCCAACTCACTCTATTCTCGGCCTTCCTTTCTAGTTCTATCCAATTCTTGTTCGTTTTTCTCATGTCTATCACCTTTTCTCGGAGTGTTGTGTTCTTCGGTCTTCCTTTTCTCCTTTGACCTTCACGATTCCATGTGAGGGCTTGACTTCTGACACAGATGATTGCTTTCCTTATCATGTATCCTACTCACTTCTAGCATTTCATCTTGATCGCTTCCTCCGCTGAATGGAATCTGGTTTGTTGTCTCCCACAGTAACTTGTTGCTGATAATGTCTGGTCAACGGATCCGAAGTATTTTGCGTAGACAACTGTTAAAAAACACCTGTATCTTCTGGATGATGGTTTTCGTAGTTCTCCAGGTTTCCGCCCCATACAGTAGAACTGTCTTGACATTTGTATTGAAAATTCTGATCTTGGTGTTGCTTGACAATTGTTTAGAGTTGCAGATGTTCTTCGATTGTAAAAATGCTGCTCTTGATTTCCCGATCCTCGTATCCACCTTTGCGTCACATCCTTCATGTTCATCGTTTATGCTTCTCGGATATGTAAACGTTTTCACATCCTTCAAAGCTTCTCTATCATGTGTAATTCGATGTGTTCATGTTGTGTTGTATCGGTGAATCCTACTTCTTCCTTTGTGTATATCGAAACCTACTGTTGCTGCGGCTGTTGCTACACTGGCTTTCTTCTCTTGGATTCGTTGTTGCGTGTATGATAGAAGAATCGGATCATATGTTAAGTCTAAATTGTCCAGCTACATCCTAGCTGTCCATTGTATCCCGCGCTTTCCTCCAGATGTTAACGTCTTCATGATCCAGTCGATCATCAGAAGAAAGAGAAAGGGTGTAAGTAATCAACCTTGTCTGACAACGGTCTTTACCTCATACCATACAAGAACAAAACAGTTATCTAATCTGTCAAAAATTTGATCTAGCTTCGATGAACTCATGAATTCAACTATTAGTTTGAATATATATATATATATATATATATATATATATATATATATCAGTTTCTGTGGTATAGAAAAAGAGGTCACTATTAACCATATTATTCGTTTAATAAATAAAAAACAAAGAAAATATCTATTCCAGGTAACCTACCAATTTATCAAACTAAATCCTCAACAACAAAAAAAAAGAAAAAGAAAAAAGAGAAATGCCGGAGTTAAGATGATAACTTTTAAGGTTAAGAAGAAGTTCACCTTTTTCTTGGTTGTTTTTTTTTCCTTGAGAATTTGATAAAGATAACCAAACTAATCAAAAAATTGATTAAATAGAAAAAAAATACCAAAAACTTTTTTTAAATTTCTAATTAAATATAATAGAATATTAAAAATCCCAAACAGATCTAGATAGATTACACTAAGCTTTGTAGAACCATTTTTCTTTTTAATTGTAGAAAGGATTTTGTAGAGATTTAGTATTTATTATAGTTTAAAGCGTGAGTCAATTGAGGCTAGACCACCATGGAAATCCTGGAAATACTGGACGGCCGTTTCGTCCTATTATGGGACTCCTCAGTAGTGCGCATTCACGAACCCACTCGCGCGAGATTCGAACCCAGGACCGTTGGATGCCAGCTCAGTGGTCTTTCGGTTAAGGGCTTCGGCTCGAGACTGGTAGGTCCTGGGTTCGAATCTCGTTCGCGAGAGCAGGTTCGTGGATGCGCACTGCTGAGGAGTCCCATAATAGGACGAAACGGCCGTCCAGTGTTTCCAGGTTTTCTATGATAGTCTAGTTCCAATTGACTCATGCTTTCAACTATAATTTTTCTTTTTCTCTACTTTTTTCTTCATTTTTCCTTTTCCCTTTTTTCTTCTTTTTCTTTTTTTTAATTTCTTTTTCGAGTGGCTTTTCTATATGATCATTCATCATTTGAATTCTTTTCTTTTTTTGTTTCTCTATTAATCTTGTATTAACCTAAATAATGAAAGTTAAACTTAAGTATATTTAATCATATTTATATGTTACTAATCCTTTTTTTTAGAGTTTACAATGTAGATTATTGAATTAAGAATCATAAGGATAATTTGGTGAAACTATATTATACTCGTACAAGGTATTAAATTATCAATTTTTCAGAAGGGGTTTTGTGGAGATTTTTGTATTTTTCATAGTTGAAATCATGAATAAATTGAAGCTAGATCATCATGAAAAACCTGGAAACACTGGATGGCGCGAGATTGATAGGTCCTAGCTTCGAATCTCGTGAAGTGAGATCGTGCATGCGCACTGTTAAGGAGTTTCACAATAGAAAGAAAAGGTTGTCGAGTGCTTCCAGGTTTTTTATGGCGGTCTAGCTTCAAGTGACCCATGATTTCAATCATCAATTTTTGTTTCTTTTTAGGGGAGGGTTGTATTAGGGTTCTTTTTCATATTTATTGAATTATCCTTTTTAAAAGTAATAATGAAGTATTAGAAATAAGTGAACTGTAGAAAATTTCAGTTATGAATCTATTTTCAACTAATTTAAATTATATGAATGAATATCATTCGAACAGTTGCTTTATGATAGATTGTTAAGTTTTGATTATGATCATAAATTGAACAATGTTAGACCACAATTAGAAAACTGGAAGTAATGGATGACCATTTCGTCCAAGTATGGAACTCTTTAGCAATGAGCATCCACATCTACGCACATCAAATGTGAACCGAAGACCTTCGATCTTGCGCAAAAATGTTTAGTCACCAGACCAATGGACTGTCATCTAACTGTGTTAATGTCTAACTTCAAACAATCCACTATATTGCACGACCACCTCCCATTATCTTCGGTGAGTAACTGTCTCATATCCGACACAGATTAGTTTCACAACCCTATACTGATAGTTATTATATGCCTGCCGGTGACTAGCTTCGAAAGTTGATTTTTGGAGTTCCAGTGAGAAACCATGATAAGTGGAGTTCACTGAATACAATGAAAGATGACCACGCATTATTGTGGATTGTTTTAAGTTAGACATTAACACCGTTGGATGACAGTTCACTGGTCTGCAGATGAAACATTTATGCGCGGGATAAAATGTTATAGGTTTGATTTTCATGTGCGCAGTCACGGATGTGCATTGCTGAAGAGTTCCATACTTGAACAAAACGGTTGTCCAGTACTTCCATGTTTTCAACGGTGATCTAGTTTCAATTGACTCATGATTTCAACTATATATAAAAATTACTAAAAATCTCCACAAAAAGCCCACTTAATAACAATTTATTAATGTAATGATTGTGATACATTGGTATAAGAAGGCACGTTTTACAGGGGTTTTTTCTCACTCATTGTAACATTTAATAACATTAATTTTTGTCTAAATGTGACAATTTGATAATAGTTTATTTACTAAAATATTTGTTTATTTCTAGTATAGTACTTACAATCGATTTTATTCTCATGGTAACAATTTGGTCAGTACGATTATGGTATGTGCTACTCATGTTAACCGTTATAAGTAATATGTATCATCAATCGAAAGTGGAATCCATAGAGGCGCAAGGTTAGGAAGATTGAAGAAAAAAAAGAAGACGAGAACAGAAAATGATTAGTGTTTAAGTCATAGACAATTTATTAACATTTTGCAAATGAAGTATTTACTGTATAGTTCTAAGATTTTAATAAGAGAGGCTATAATGTTGCATTCAAATACATATGGTTATCTCCAATTGTGTTCTCTTCTACTATACGATATTAAATTTATATTTTCTAATGTGACATTATTTCAGGTCAATATGTTTACAACTACTAAGTGTGAATTTACTTCAGTATACCAGATGTGAACTTTTTATTCTATGTGACAATTATATTGTTTATATGATTCTATGAGAACTTCACATATGTTCTGTAGTAATCCATTATATATTTTCATCCATATCATAATAATAAATCATCAAGTCATTCAGGAAGTCAATAAATTCGTCATTATCAAGGTTTTTTTTTTTTTTATTGTTCTCATTTTGCTTCAAGGGAAATGTAATGGTAACCATTTTAAAGTAAAAGTAGTAGGGGAAGTCGGACAGCTTTTCTTTCAATTGAATTAACCATGAAACTATATACAAACTATATTACAAAAAAAAATATAATTTAAAATTAATTTATTTTAATAGTTGAAATCATAAGTCGATTGAAGCTAGACAATCAGCAGTTCTCAGCAGTTCGCAAGATTTGAACTCAGAACATATCAGTTTCGTACGTGAGCGCTTAACCTCTAGATCACTAAGCCGGCTGGCTTACTGTTAATGGCTAACTTTAACCGATCCACAAAATTCAGCGATACATCCACTAATGTCTTCAGTGTGGTACTATCTCACAACAGACCAGTTTAAACTCGAATTAAACTTGACCCTCTGAAATTAATTTATTAATTAATGTCATGTCTGATAAACTTTTATTTAATTATTGATAATTACATCTTATTCGCCTGTAGTGTCTGTTACTATGCTAAGGCCATATGACTTATTCTAGCTTCTATACAGGCCAATTTATCAATTCGTTTCAAATTACATTTTAACCTTGTTAATTAGTCGTTTATCAAGCTTGACTGATTTTATATGAGGGTATGTGTAAACACTTCTTATCCTATTCATCATATTGCCTGTCAATTACTTTTGGTCACACTATTCATATCAATTCATACTTAATTAAATTGAGTTGGATCACTTGCCTTATTCAATCTACTTCGCTATTTCCTCTTTCTTTCGTATCCTTAATTACCTGTTCAGATAAACTATTGTATGAAATACACATATTCGGAATTCATTCTCATATTCAACATATATAGTTGTATTATTCAATAATGCGATTGAAATCGTTCGACGATTATATATAAGAATAGTTAGGATGTATATTTCAATAACAACCATTCATACAATTCACTAGAAGTCGGATGTCAGGTCACTAAATTCAATTTCTGAAGAAATTATTCGAATTTTTCAAAAAGTCAATTGCTCAAATCTAATTTCAATAGTTGAGATCATGAACCAATTGAATTAAGACCACCATAAAAAACCTGGAACCACTGGATGACCGTTTCGTCCTATTGTGAGACTCCTCAGCAGTGCGTCAGTGACCGGTGGAGTTCAACCAAGTCTGTTGTTACATATCAACTCACTGAAGATATTGGTGGATGTGTCGCTCAATTACGTGAAGTTAGACATTACCACGCATGGATGCACACTCAGTGGTCTAGATGTTTAGCACCAGCGCGCGAGACCGATAGATCTTGGGTTCGAATCTCACAAGACAGGATCGTGGATGCGCACACAATAGGACGAAACGGCCGTCGACTGCTTCCATGTTTTCCATGCCGGTCTAGCTATTCAGTACTATTCAATAAATCAGTTCATATTAAAACGAACGTTACCGTCTAGCCAAGATATAAGCTGTCAAAGGTCCATCTATTATAATAATAAATCGACTTTACCATACTAAAAACTTCCATCAATCTTTATTAAGTACGTGTTAGGCGGTAACTTAAATTCCACAAATGTTAAATAAATAACTTATATATGTCATAACATTTAAAGAATATGTATTGAGTTATTAGTATTATGCCTAAAAATGTCTGAAGTTTGTTTACCATCGGTTTATGAATGGGACGCTAAAGTCGCCTTGAGAATATTCACCTACAGACTAGGGCTAAATGAAAGTTTTAAACATATGTGAAGGATAAGGATTGTGATTAACAGTCGATGATTAGAGATAGGGATTAGATTTAAAGTTTTCATCATGAACTGTCATCAGCTAAAATGCCAAGATTCTATTTAGCCAAATGGATAAAGAATTTTGCGCCAAAATTCAAGATCAGTTATCGTAAATCTGATTGGCTCGTTCATAAACTATAGTCTCGTCAATATTGTCATTAGCGAACATTATTAAATTATGAATATGTAGACAGATACATTTATTTCAAATCTATACAATGCAAATATGTTAAACTAGGACATCCAGTAACAGTGAGCTGAATCACATTTACAATTTTTATGATTTTAAATTAAAAGACAAATATCCATACCTTAAAAAAGATAGAATTAAACCGCTTTTTTCTATAAGCAAAGATGGATAGTGACTAGCAGTGGAATTCAGGACGCGTGTTTCGTCCTATTTGAGACTCGTCAGCTGGATGTACCTGCATTTCAGAGTTGATATTCACTCTGATACTCTAATCCAGTATCATTCGCTTAAAACGCGATCACGTTATCCACTCATCTACTGAGTTCTGATAGCCACTTGCTTGTGCAATGGGGTGAAGTTTAAGTTCACTTAGTATTACTTGTTTGAATCTTCCCATTGATGTGTAGGACTGCAACTGGATTCCACTGCTAGTCACTATCCATCTTTGCTTACAATACTTATGAAATAAGGTTATATCGAGGCAATACGTAAGCTTTTTTCTATGTTTAAATATCTTCCTAGTAAACTTTTGAAGTCGTTGTTAACACAAATCCAAGTCTTTTTTGGTCATAAATAAAATTCTTTTGTATAGCACATACCTTCAAAAGAATTCTATTCGATGTTATATAACAGCAAATGTCCGACACAATTTTTAACAACTGTTTCTTTACAAAACTTTTGTGGTATTCAATATTGAAAGAATGATTAATTTTACAATACCAACCAAAACTTCTATGTGTTTGGATAAACATTCAAAAAACTATACTGAACTACTTATATAATGTAAACATTGATGCCAAATTCACATGGTATTGTTTACTTGAATCATCACATTGATATTTACGACTGCTATTGATCAGGATCTTATAGGTATATCTGTATAATGTGTGTATTGCCTCGATATAACCCTAATTCACAATCATTATAAATAGATAGTGACTAGCAGTGAAACTCAGGACGCGCGTTTCGTCCTATTTGGGACTCGTTGGTCGGATGTATCTGCATCACAGAGTTGATGGTCACTCAGCTGAGTGGATAACGCTGTGACTTTTGAAGCGAACGGTTGCAGATGTTTACATAAACAGACGCCTTATTTTGTGACTTGATCGCATTATTATTACCAATAAAATTGTACGTCGTGCTAGTTAGTTAATCAGCTGCCTAGTGCTAGATTATTCCTAAATGAATATATTGATTATTTCGAAGAAGATTTCATCGTTATTTCGTTTCCAAGTCAATCATTATCAGTTCTTGTTCTCTTTTCTCCGATCTTCTTAACCTTCTACCATTATGCATTTCACTTTCGATTGATGATAAATACTACTTATACCAGTCGGCATCAGTAGCAAACACCACAACATGTGTATGATTGGATAAATGAATAGGATTGGCTTTTTCATCAAGATTATGTTTCATACTGAAAAGTAACCCACCAGAAAGTTCTACTTTCCTTTTTTTTAAATATAATTTACCCAGATACATAGAGCTTTAGGTAATACTTAGTATAAAAAGGTATTCAATTAACTGGAGGTTTCTTTGTTTTTTATTATTTTACAGAAAAAAAGAAACATTAAAACAAAAAGCATAAAACTTTATGGATGATTTCATTATCCAACCCTTTTTATTGATAAACATAATTTTAACACCACCCCTGTAAAATATCGAATTTTTGAAAATAATGTAATTTTATGTATTTTCCATTATATCACTGAGGTGAAAAAAATGGTTTAACCGCCCCCCTTTCGGTTCCATTATATGTATTTATGTAAATAAGAGTACAGTAGATACTTTATTCTATTACTTAAGTCAGTATATATATGATATGATAGGTAATATAGTCATAAGATGTAGTTATACTTAGCTTTTCTGTTAAACGATTCACTTTCTATAAAACATTAATGTGTAGTGTTAGCTACTTATGTTGATAGATATAAGTAGTATGTAGCATTAATTGTAAGTTGAATGTATACAAACAAAACAAGATTGAGAAGATTAAATTAAATAGAACAGAATGTTAAACATAAAATATTTGTAATTAAGACAGAATTGAAAGAATCGAGAAACATTTAAAGGACAACTGATTAAAGATGTAGAAATCTTTTATTTAATGTTTTTATTCATTTATTTATTTAAACACATAAATATTGGTACAAGGGAGCACCAGATATATATGCGTCACATAAATCTCATTTCATTTGTGTGAGGGCTGTGATACTGCCTGAGTGCCGAATCTGAATCAGCTTGTTTTACTTAGAGGGACACAACCGTAGCCTTTGACTTAAAGGTCCGATCCACAGGGCAGTGCAGCATCGTGAGGAGATGGAGTCTCATGGAAGCCGGTAACCATCAGTAGCTTCATACAACATTTGTTCCCTCAAGATACTGGAGTCCATGTGCACCATTAGTTTGGAATCAAGGCTTTCCAACTCCCCTAATGTGGACTTTCCAAGTTCACCAATCCGAGGGACATTCACTTTTCGTCCTTTCAGTTTCATAAAAAACACAAGGCTGTTACTAGGACTTCCCTGGCCGAGGGTATATACGTGTGGTCATGTGAGAGTATTTCGAGTGAGAGAACGGACTCCCCCTACTCTCGAACGTACCAGGGAATTTCGGGGGCGTTTAATGTATGATTTTCATACTTTGTAAAAAAATTGTCATTTAGTAATAAACAATAAATTGTTTATCCCCACTTAAGTCATCATTCAACGCATACATGCTATAAAGAGAATGTTTTTGTGAAATTAAGTTTGACTAAATCTTTCCAACTGTTTCAGTTGATAAACCGACCTGTTATTGTGCATAGAGGAGGTTTGTCGATATTTTCTAATATGTAATTAATGTCACAAGTAGACGTCACCTGAATAATCATAGAGAAAACTTGGTGTCCACAATAATTTTCTCACTCCCCATATAGTTGTAATCCACAGATCACGATTTCCTACTAAAAATTCAAAAACAATTCAAGTCTCTATTGAGCAGGTTGTTTCTGCTAGTATCAGATCAAATAAATTTAATGAATGTAAGCCAGTGTGTGACAAATGAGTTATCAAGCGATGAAACGTACATTGTGAGGTATGAAGTTACTAGGTTCAATATTCGATAACGCCATGTTTTATGTTGTTCAGTCTGTGAATACTACTATTGTCCAGTGTTTCAAGGTTCCCAATGTTTACCTAGCAAACTATAAAGTTGTTATCCATCTAATGGCAAATAACATGTTTGGGAAGAAAATGCTAATTAGACTTTCTTTGATTAAATAAAGAGTGATCATATGAAGTCACTTACAAGAATTTGATATACAAACAGAAAAGTTGTTTATTCTTGTGGAAATCTCCTTATTTCTTAATTAACAAATTAAGTTTACTTGAAAGAATAATAGACATTTAAGATTTATATTGATTATTATGAATGCTATATAGTTGAGATCATGAGTTAATTGAAGCTAGACCACCATAGAAAACCTGGAAGCACTGTACAACCACCTCGTCCTATCGTGGGACTCCTCAGCAGTGAGCATTCACGATCCTGTCTCGCGAGACTGGAACCCAATACCTATCAGTCTCGCTCGCGAGCACTTGACTAATGATCTCAACTATATAAAATTACTAAAATCTCCACAAAACCTTCTGATATTACGAATTCTATTTGATTTTTCAGAATCTGAGATGAGCTGAGGTACCATTGAAACTAGACACTAAAACACACCTCTTTCGTAATCAATCTGATCAGCTACAAAATCCTGTACATTCAGTTCCATGATCAGGTCATGACACTTTGGACATCGAGTTGGAATCAAGTGGTTAACATTTATTTTTCTTAATAAGAATAAAATTTTTACAGATATAATAAATAAAGTTCGGCGATCCATTCATACGTTCATATGTAAATTGATTCTCTAAAAGTTGATTAATAGTAGTATATTGATAAACGCATGATACGTTTATCAGTAACATCACTTGAAAGATGGGTCTATACCTTGAAGTTTATTTAAAAGCAAAAAAAAGGGAAATAAACAGTTTTTATTCATTTTCCAATCAATTGTCCATATGAATTATCATTACAGTTTAGCTGAGTTAGATATCGATTGAGTCGACGAGCTATTAACTCATAGGCTTTTAGTGGTCATTATTCTGACTCCAGTACTTTCGTATAATTGGTTGTTATTGAAATATACATCCTGATTTTTGAGGTTGGACATTAACACCGTGGGATGCCGATTCAGTAGTCTATTGGTTAAGTGCTATGGGACGAGACTGGTAGGTCCTGGGTTCGAATCTCGCGAGGTGGGATCGTGGATGCGCACTCCTGAGGAGTCATATGATAGGACGAAATGGCCGTCCAGTGGTTCCATGTTTTCCATGGTGATCTAGCTTCAATGGACTCATGATCTTAACTATAATATTCTCATATATATTCATCGGCAAACTTAAATCGAATTATTGAATAATACAACTATATAAGTCAAATATGAGAATGAATTTCGAATATGTGTATTTCATACAATCTTTGATCTGAACAGGTAATTAGGGAGACGAAAGAAAAAGGAAATAGGGAAGTAGATTAGAGAAGGCAAGTGATCCAAGTGTGTGAATTGATATGAATAGTGTGACCAAAAGTAATTGACAGGCAATATAATGAATAGGATAAGAAGTGTATACACATACACTTATATACAATCACTCAAATTTGATAAGCAACTAATCAACAAAGGTTTGATATGTAATTTGAGAAGAATAGATTAATTAATTTGTCCAGAAGTTAGATTAAGCTTGGTGGGTTCGATATAAAATCAGTCACTTCAGACTATCTTGTATATTTTTTAAATGATTCAATGATTGAATAACTTTTATGATAAAATGTAATAACTTTTTAATTTTATTACCTTTTGATTGCGTAATCCATTCGAAATATTGATTGTAACAAATATCGATAATTCTTGGGATGAAAATATTGATTTTTTTTATTAGTTTCTTAACGAAGATTTTCTATTTTATTTCATTCATTTAAATAAAAGATTAATTTATCAAAATTAATATACATTCTATAGTTGGAATCGTAAGTTAATTGAAGTTAGATCACCATGGAAAACCTAGAAGCATTCGACAACCGTTTCGTCTTATCATAGAACTCCTCAACAGTGTGCATCCACTATTCCACCTCGTGAGATTCTAACTTTGGACCTACCGGTTTCGCGACCGAGCGCTTAACCTCTAGAACCACTGAGCCGTCATCCAACGATGTTATTGCCTAACTTCAACCAATCCACGAAATTGAGCCAACATCCATAATTGTCTTTAGTGAGTTACTAACTCACAACAGACCTGGTTGAACTCCACTGGTAACTACTTCTCACTAGAACTTCAAGAAATATCTCTTGAAGCCAATCACTAGTGAACATATGATTATTATCAGAAGGCGATTGGTGAAGATTTTAGTAATTTTAATAGTTGGGAACATGAATTAATTGATGCTAGACCACCATAGAAAACCTGGAAGTACTGGACGGCTGTGGATGCGCACTGCTGAGGAGTCCCACAATAAGACGAAACGGTCGTCCACTGCTTCCAGGTCTTCCATAGTGATCTAGGTTCAATTGGTTCATGATCTCAACAATTAAAAAGATATGAAACAGTCGAAAACAGATCAGATATTTGATTTTTCTAATATACTGTAATTTGAAACAAATTATAATATATTTAAAAATAATGTGAACATTGTAGTATTTTCACAGTTAAATTCACGAGTGGATCTAAGCTAGACCACCACTGGAAACGTGGAAGCAATGGATGGACGTTTGGTTCTAGTTGAGGACTTCTCGACAAGCATATTGGAAGGTGATTGTACGATATCAGAAATTGATTGAAGTCAAACATGTAGACCATTGCATTTCCTCTTGACAATATAGAGGTTAAGTACTTGGCTGCGAAAACGTAGCTCCTGGATTTAACCTCTGTTGGCATGATCGTGAATTTTACATTGGTTAGGAGTCCTATATTGTAGACAGCTTAACCATCCGTTTTGGTTTTGTATATGAATAACATTTTATTACACTGCTCTCTTTTTCATAATTAAACTTCGCGTTCTTCGTATAACAATTGTACATATAAGACGGTGGTTAGAGGTGGTTAACAGGAAGCCCTGAACCTGGATTTCATGCAACTTGACACTCATCAGCAAAGTTTACCTGTAATATTGAGGGAAGTAATGCTACCTGGCCACATTACCACTTGATCGATAGCATTCGATCAGCACTAAGAAGGTTTTGACACGCATGATATTGTTCACCACCCAGTGATCAATCAAGTGTACATATACAAAAATGACTTTATTTTAATACTGTTATCATAACGACCAGATTTCTTCATTATACATCACTTGCGCTTATCTTCTCAACTAAAAAAGCTTCACAGTTATTCTGTTCAAACTATAGTCTATATGTTTCTCATGTTTGTAAATTCTTAACTTAGATAATGAATTGTTCGTTTGATTATGAGGTAGTCGAGTTTCACAAAAAAAGTAATTAGATTCTATCAAAACTATAATTTAATAGTTGGATTCATGAGTCGATGTAAGCTAGATCATCAATAAAAACTTGGAAGCACTAGGTGGGCGTTTCGTCTTACTATGTAGTCAAATCGGTGTTGGATATAGAGAAGTATTTCACTCAGATAAGGGATAAAGGGTTGCAAATGATCATGGATCGATTAAAGTTAGACATTAACACCGTTGTATTCTAGATTTATGGTCTAGAGGTTAAGCGTTCGCACGTGAGTCAAACATACGGAATCGTGGATGCGTACTGTTTAGGTGTCCTTCCATAGGATAAGATGGTCTCCGGGTGCTTCCAGGTTTTCCATGGCGATCTAGCTCCGATCAACTCATGAACTCAACTATTAATTTACTACAATCTCCACAAAAAACCCCTTTCTAATAAAACTATAATTATTTGAAAACCTATAGTTTATGGTGTATATTTGTATATACATACATTTTCTGTGTTGGAAAGGAATTCACCAGGTAAACTATGAATTAATAATCGTACATATATCTATGAACAGGTACTGTGGTGTGGGTTATTGATAACCACATAAGTAGTATATGGTGATGGTCGGGATTTGAATGTATTCCGGTAGAAGATCGATAAGGAGAGAATGAGGACGGCACGCAATTGGTATATAAATGCATGAATAATTATATTCAAAAACTATGAACTGATATTTGTAGAAGGAACAGTCAAGATTAAGACAATGGATTAATAGTTTGCAAATTAACTGTTCACTATATGGTTCTCATATTATAATGAGATATTCTGTAATGTTGTGTTAAAGCGCATTCGATTGTCCCTACCCGTGTTCTGTTCACTATAGTACTATTGTTATATTATACGGTTATATTTTTCATTCTTCCTAATAGAAGTTTCATGTTTTTTTAACAATTGGGCAATCAAAACATACCATGACTCATTTAAAAAAACAAAGTAAAATGATCAACATAATAAGTAGACTTGGAAAAATTCTTGTCTCCAGACAGGATTTAAAAACATGAAAGTTCGTTAGTCAATAAAGTATTATAGTTGAAAGCGTGAGTCAATTGAAGCTAGACCATCATGGAAAACCTGGAAACACTGGACGGTTAAGGGCTTCGGCTCGAGACTGGTAGGTCCTGGGTTCGAATCTCGCAAGAGCGGGTTCGTGGATGCGCACTGCTGAGGAGTCCCATAATAGGACGAAACGGCCGTCCAGTGTTTCCAGGTTTTCCATGGTGGTCTAGCTTCAATTGACTCACGCTTTCAACTATAATAAATACTAAATCTCCACAAAACCCCTTCTATAATTAATAAAGTATTAGTTAGAAATCAGTTTATGGCCTCCATGTTAGATGGATTTCTAATGTATCCATAGTTAAATAAGTTATTGACACTGATAGAATATGAGCAGTTAGGCTTACAATCACAGAGAAAGTTTATTTATCTCTTTTAACAACCGAGATTTATTTCTAAGGGATACTCATGAGTGACACACAAAATTTATTAACAGTATTTATGGTATCCGATGAATGTCGTTATGTAATTAATATAGTTCATAATATCAGAAGGCGGATTTGTGGAGAATTTAGTAATTTTATAGTTCAATTCATGAGTCAATTGAAGGTAGACCACCATGGAAAACCTGAAAGAAATGAATGGCCGTTTCGTCATATTGTGAGGGTCCTCAGCAGTGCACATACACGATCCCGCCTACGCGAAATTCGAACCCAGGATCTATCAGTCTCTCGTGCAAGTGCTAAACCTCTAAGATCACTGAGCTGTTATCCAACGTTGTTAATGTCTAACTTCAAACAATTCGAGAAATTGAACAACCATTCACCAATGTCTTCAGTGAGTTGATATTTCCCAACAAACTTGATTGAACTACACTGGTTACTGCTTCTCACTAGAATTCCACGAAGTACCTCATGGAGCCAGCCACTAGTGAGCATATGATGATTATCAGAAGGAGGTTTCGTGGAGATTTCAGCTTCAATTGACTCATGATCTCAACTGTCTAGTTCATAATAGTTAAAAAAAGAAGACTAACTCTTCCAATCAAGAACAACTCGAGAAGACTAACTCTATCATACAATTTGTTATAGCTGGATAGTATCGGTTCGGAATCAGACGAACGAATTCATGTTTCGAAAATTTAGCCACTTTTTCATGCTGGATGAGATTATCCCCTCATGTTCTTAATGTTCAAGTTATATTTCATAGCCAGTATTTTAATCATTATCCCACTCATTAAATAAGTGATGATTATTTACGTGTCATTTACATTGAACACTCTATTTCAAGCTTTTATTATCAATATAATTACTATTTTTGTTCTTCATTCTTGACTAATTTATACTGTCATGTTCACAGTGGATAGTTAAGGATAACTACAGATCCCTGAAATGAAATCTGTGATGAGAATTACACTCCAGTATTCCACACTGATGTACTGAAAAGAACGTGATTGAAAATGTTATAAATAGCACATCACTTGAACATCCTGAAATAAATTCTAACCTGTTGGCACTAAATGTTTTGAACAAAGTATACAAATAATACCGTTTGTATTTTTATTCATCCATATAGCTACCAAACATTTTCTACATTATATCTGATTTTAATACATGATGGAAATCCAAACTCTAAATATCTTAACCTAACTAGGAATTATCGGGATACTCTTAAAAGTTTGACCAGTTTCTTTTTAAGATTCAAGGATTTGAACAACGTACTTGTGTGAAACCTGTTTATACCTGTTTATACTATACTATATGTATGTACAATTTATAATTGTTTACTCTTACATAATCTATTCATTAATCAAACATATTTCCTGATTGACTAGAAACTAGCTGAAAGTTTTTAATGGTTATTTTAAGATCATCTCTCTATTATACTTTAGCCAATTTATCCATCGCTATTAAATTAATATAAGATCTTAAAAAAAACGTTGGGTTTGATTTTGTACACCTCGAAAAATATAAAACAAGAATTCAACGACAGATTGTCTACTGAAATACTGAAATAAGTTACCATAGCAGTGGAGAGCGAAAATAACAACAAATATGTTTATTTTATAGTTGAATTCATTAGTCAATTGAAGGTAGACCACCATGGAAAACCTGGAAGAACTGGATTGCCAACTCACTCTATTGTGTAACTCTTCAACAGTGCACATTTAAAATCTCGCCTTGCGAGATTCAAACCCCTTATGACAATAATCATATTCTCACTAATGACTTGCATCAAGATATATTTTTTGAAGTTCAACCATATCTGTTGTTAGATATCAACTCACTGAAGACAATGATGGACGATTGCTCAATTTCGTGGTTGGTTGCCAAGTCATTGGTCTTGCGGTTAAACTCTCACAAGCGTGACTGATAGATGTTAGGTTTGAATCTAGAGCAGGCAGAATCGTGAGGGCATATTTCTGAGGAGTCCCACACTAGGACGAAACTGCCATCTAGTGCTTCCAGGTATCCATTGACGGTCTAGGTTTAATTGATTCATGAATTCAACTATAAAATTATGAAAATCTCCTCAAAACCCCTTTTGAAAACATATTTATTGTCCTAGAAACTAACAGAAACAAGTTTGGAGTTTTATTATGATTATTATTATTCTAATTAAAATGATTTTAGTTGTTATTCATTTCTAGTATATTCCCTATTTCATCTATCCTAAATAATAAATAACTGAACAAAGAGGTAATGAAAGAAGAAAAAACAGAAAGAAGAGTCTATGAAAAACTTTCACTGTGTTGTTTTTTGCCCCCTAGTTAATGAATTGAAAAGTAAACAATTTCGGTACTATTGATTATTCTTTTGTATCTCTATGTGTGTATGTACGTGTGTGTGTGTGTAAGTGTGAGTTTGTGTGTGCGCATGTGTATTTATTCGGTTGTGTAATGTTTGTGTTTAGTATATACACTTATTGATTTGATTTTATATAATAAGAGTAGATAATTAACAGTTTTCCATTTGGTTGTTTTCTATTATTTTTTTTTCATCCTACCTGAAAATATTTTTAATTTGTTATGGGGATGTATGGTTTCTGTGTACATTAAATACTAATAACAAAATAACAATTACAAATATAGAAGCACTGGATGGCCGTTTCGTCCTATTATGAGACTCCTCAGCAGTGCTCATCCAAGATCCCGTACAAGCGAGCGGGAATTGAACTCAGAACCTACCAGTCTCATGCCAGAGCACTTAACCGATAGACCACTGACTCGGCGTCCAACAGTGTTAGTGTCTAACTTCAACTGATCCACGAAGTTGAGATTGGTGGGTTCTTAGTTCGAATCTCGCGAGTGCGGGATTGTGGATGCGCACTGCTGAGGAGTTCCACAATAGAATGAAACGGCCATCCAGTGATTCCATGTTTTTCGTGTTGGTCTAGTTTCAATTGATGCACACTTTCAACTATGAAAATACTAAATCTACACAAAACCCCTTCTGAAAATTACAAATATGTTTCTTTTGACATTTCATCGAACAGTTAAGATAGTTATTATTGATGAATCTAAGATATAAGTGAGTTATAGCCAGATAGGTATCAGAGATTGTCTGTCTATAAAACTTGAGGTGTGTTAAAAGGGTAAGGTATCGGTGAACTTTTTTTCTTTATATGAATATACGTTAGCAGATTGTCAAACAAATATATGTTGAAATCATGAGTCAATTGAAGCTAGAGCGTGGATGTACATTAAGATGAAACGGCTGTCCAGTGCTTCCAGGTTTTCCATGGTAGTCTAACTTCAATTGACTCATGATTTCAACTAAAAAAATTTTCTAAGATCTCCACAAAATTCCATTCTGTAAATTTATGTTGGTCTACTCAAAACTCTATGCTATTTAAATTACAAATCTGAAAGCTCTATAATCGCGTTTTTCAGGGTTTTCTTCTTTAATGTGTTTAAGGTAATTGATTAGTTAATCGAAGAGTAATTATGGAAAACAGTAGAATCTAGTACACACATTTCGTTCTATTTAGGGTTCATCAATTTGATATACCTGCATACCAATGCTGGTATTTATACCGAGATCAGGAATTTGTACCTTTCTGGTCAGTGTGTAATGAATTCTCCATTGAGATACATCCAAATGACGAGTCTAAAGTAGGATCGAACGCGATTTATTAGTTTTAATACTTATCATTGTCAGTTTTACTTAAACAGCTGTACTTAACAGCAATATCGTATAAGTCGACTTAGGATAAACAACTTCTAATAGGAGATTGATCCAAATTCAGTCCTGAACATAAATAACAGAAAGATTTGATTATATTTAGTAGTCGTATCAAGTAATCATATTCTATTCTGAATAGTTTACAATGTCTAATACTGATAAGATTTTATAAGAAGCACAATGGTATTTTGTTTATTTTTTCTATTCTGTCATATGGAAAACAGAAAGTTTCAAATTTGTACATTTTATGTATCAATTTTATTATATAACCAAAAACAAAAATGATACCATAGGCTAAAACTTGATTGAAAACATTAATAGATGTAGATGAAAGACAACTGATCAATGCTACAAACTATGTTTAACGTATTAACTTAGTATTGTTTGTTTGAATCTTCCCATTGATGTTTTAGGACTGCAACTGGTCAGTCTCTAATTGGCATATATGCATACTATTCGTATTGCCTCGATATAGGCTAAATTCGCCGTTTTGAAGCAAAAGGTACTGGGTTCGAGTCCCAGGGTGAATATTAACTCCGAGATGCAGGTACATCAAGCTGACTCGTCCGAAATGGGACAAAACGCGCGTCCTAGATTCCACTACTAGATATTATCTATCTTTGCTTAGGGTACCATTATTGTTTAAAAATGTTTGTTACACATTATGCATTCTGTTAAAAATTATGTCCGATTCATTGTGACTAACTTGATACTTTTCAAAATAATAACAACTCCAGAAACAGTAATCGTGCATCCTAATGATTAATACTGATCGATAATGTATGCAATGCATTTGTTAAACATTTCAGTGACATAAAAATGAATTTCCATTTTATTGAAGTTCTTAATTCATAGTGTATTCCACTTTTTCTTCTTTAACCTACTCATGAAGTGTAATGTGACGTGTTTAAACGAAATCGATAAAGGCTTATCCGTAAGAAAAGGCTTCATTCTGTAAGACCACTTTTGACTTAAATAAGACAGATGAAGGATGTAGTATCGTTTCTGTTTGAAAATTATCCAAGACATGATTAGCTGTAATAAACCCGTTTTGTTTCATCAGTCCATTCAAATTATATCTGAAGTTTCATAGGACTTTTAGTCAAAAGCCACATAATTGAATAGTTGTGTAAATATAATGCCCTGGTACGGCCGAGAGTGGTGAGAGTCTGCTCTCCCTCTCCAAATGCTCTCACATGGCCACGCGTATATAGCATCTGCCAGGGAAGTCCAACTCACTGTATTCTCACATCACGGGTGTTGTTCACGAAAGTGGCAGGACGAAAAGCGAATGTCCGGCGCTTTCACCGGGTTGGTGGACACTGAAATTCGACCTACGGGAATTGGGAAACCCTAATTCTAAACCAATGGTGCATATGGGCTCCAGTATCCTGATGGAACAAATGGAGTATGAATCAATCGTTGGTCACCGGCTACCATGAGACTCCATCTGCTTACGATGCTCCACTGCCTTGTGGGTTAGACCTTTCAGTCAAAGGCTCAAGAGGGGATGACCCCCTAATGAAACCACCTGTTTTGATCTGGACACCTGAGCAGTATCACAGCCCTCACACAAATAAACTGTGGCTCATATGTATCTGGTGCCGCTATGCAACAATATGTACGTATTTAAATAAATAATAATAAATTCTAGTTTTAACTTGACTAATGTATTTTACAATCATACTATATTCAAACTACTTCAATCCAAACTATAAAAACTTGTTATGAATTTAAATGTTATAGAATTCTAGGGATAAATTAAGAATAATTGGCGGCCTGCTTAACCATCTGGGCTACTTGTTCCTGGCATCTAGATATTTCAACAAGTTATCTAATTTTCTTTATCTTAATATATCATTATGGCTATTAATCGTATAAACTATTCAGGTGCTTTTATAAAAATTGTACAAATTTCCGTTGTAAAAGAGTCCAATCACAAATATCTTGGATACTAGAAATATGTAGTGAAAAGAATGTAGATTATACAGATATCGATTAACTGAGCTGCTAGCTTCTAACTGGTGATCACTCACTAATTATCATCAGGATCGACGAAGAAGTGAGAAACGGAAACTTGTTAAAATACAATATGCTGAGAATTCTATAATGTACCTCAAAAATATAATATTGAATAAAGCCACTAATAATAATAATAATAATAATAATAATAATACAGTATGCCGTCAATGAACACTGAATAAACATCCTTGAATGGTAAATAGAATCAATTAACAGACCAGAAGATTTCATCATGTCAGTCATTGGACGTCTACGATTATTATTATTAGCTTTATTCAATACTATATTTTTGATACAATATAGAATCTTCAGTATAAAGTATTTTAACAAGTTTCCGTTTCTTACTTCTTCGTCGATCCTAACGACAAATATTGAATGATCACCAGTTAGAAATAAGCAATCTAGTTAATCTACATCTGAATAATGTACATTCTTTTCACTGCATATTGCCTGCCAGCAACCACGATATCTCTGATCAGGCATTTTGTAAGTTTTACAGCGAAATTTTGTACACTTTTCTTAAAGTAATTACATCAAAAGGGGAAATTAAGGAATGATCATGGGTAATAATATTATTATGAAAAAAATGATAATGATAAACAGTAATGATTAATTAAGGAAAGATGGATAGTGGTTAGTAGCAGAATTCAGCAAGCGCATTTTGTTCGGTATGAACATCAGATCTGAAATGAAGGTACATCCAACTGATAAGTCTCATATAAGACGAAACGCGTGTCTTAGATCCCACTATTGGCCACTAATCATTTTTGTTTGTAAAGCTTGTAAATTTTTGGACAATATCAATCTAATACTCATATTATCCACATATACCAATAAGAGACTGATTAAATTACAGTCTTAAACATCACTGGAAAGATTCAAATAAACAATATCAAGTGAAAGTAATGACTTAACTAGATAAATTATCCTACGACTTGAAAATAGTACGTATTCATTTCATTAAAACGAATGTTCACATGTTGAAAGTTGAAATATTAATTTAAAAATTTTAAAGAAAAGTAATTTCTGTAAGTGAAAATTGTTCAACTTTCTTTTTGCAAAAAAGCGGAACATCTCAGAATATTAAGATAATGAATGCAAACACATTGAAAGTGTTTAAAACTATTAATCATAGAGACGTTATAGATAATGAAATAAACAAATTATACTTTCTGATGAATTCACTTATATATATATTATTCGGAATTAATTTTATTGATTTCATTAGTCAATTAGAGCTAGAACACCATGGAAAACCTGGAACCTTGTGGACGGCCATTTCGTTCCAGTATGAGACTCCACAGCAGTAAGTCCCCACAATCCCTAACGCGGAATCCAAACCCAGGCTCTTCAGTTTCGCAGGCGAACACTTGATCTGTAAACCCCTGGTTCGCCATCCATAGGTGTTCTTCTTTAACGTCAACCAATCCACGAGAAGTCATGAAGAGTGGAGCTCAACTGTGTCTGTTGTAGAGGCAGTTACTCACTAAAGACAATGGTGGACGGTCATACAATATGGTGGATTTGGGGAAGTTAGACAATAACACAGTTGAATGACGGCTCGATGGTATAGAGGTTAAGAGTTCAGACACCCGACCGAAGATTGTGGAGTTCGAATCCTACATTCAGAATAGTAGATGATCACTGATGAGGAGTACCATGCTAGCACCTAACGACCGTCTAGTAATTCCAGGTTTTCATTAATGGTCTAGCTTATATCGAATCATGAATTCAACTATTGAAATTTAGTTCATATATAAAACAGTTGACTATTGCTGACATTCTGTTCTCTACGATCATCTTAACCTTTTACCACCATATATATTGCACTTTCAATTGAGAGTATATACTGTAGATGGCTTCCAGTCTCGATTGACTATGATCACCACTACAATAAGATTATGCCCCCAAAAAGCGATTTGGTCCCTACGATAACTCACAAACCAGAAGGCTTTAACTAGTCCAGATAAAGTATATTTATTGGCGATCTCGTGCTATCGAAAGAATATCGAGATGTACCAATGAGTAAAGGCAATAAGAGCGAAGCGTAAGAAAGTTCGAACCAAACAAGAAGGATAGCGGAAGAAGCATTGACTTTGATACAGTTAAACAACAACGAGTACGATAAAACAATCACTGGTACCATTGGTTATAATAATAAATGTTTTCATTATTCCAATCATGTTCTCGTCGAGAAATGCACGTCACTACAATACTACTTATATCTACCAACACCAGTAGAATACACCACAATAAGACAAATAAATATACAATTAAACATTAAGTCTTTTTGTTGTTGTTGTTGTAGATAACTTACGTGTTCCATCGAATCGTGTTGCAATCGTATCAAGAAATGTATTTTGTGGAGCTAATAATCCTTTTCTTTGTGGCATAATTTATAGATTTCGTTTTTTTTCCTTTTAGCTAATATCCATTCTATTAATCTCTAACTAGTTTATATTATATAAGAAATCAATTGAATATTATGATGGTTTTATGAATAACATTGAATAGTTACTATATAGTATACATGGTGATTCATTGATAGATGAATAGTTGTCAATATAGGAGTACTTCCTTAATGTTGTTTACTGTTTTTTTTTGTATCTAATCAGGTTGAATAGTAATACAAAGTGTATTCCTTGATTTGAAAAAGAAAGGTATGTAACATTGATGTACTTTATTTGTAAAATTTCGATTTTATATATCCTAACAACATATTTCAATAATTTAAAAAAGATCCATATTAGGAACCATATTGGGAACATCTTTTTTTTTTCCTCAATTTTTAAAGTAATCAACAAATTATGATTGGTTAATTATTGTTGACCAATCAAAATGAAATTTGGAATAAAATGGTAATCATTTTAGTATAAGTCAGGTTTACAAATAAAAAATAATTAAAAAAAAACAACAAAACAACACCAACTCAGTTTATGACAAATATGATTTATATTTCTTATTAGTTATGAATATAAATGAAAGAAGTCAGAAGGGGATTTGTGGAGATTTCAGTATATTTCAAAGTTGAAGGCCGTTTCATCCTATTATGGGACTCCGTGCGGGTTCGTGGATGCGGACTGCTGAGGAGTCCCATAATAGGACGAAACGGCCGTTCAGTGCTTCCAGGTTTTCGATGGTGTTCTAGCTTCAATTGACTCATGATTTCAACTTTGAAAGAAGAAGTATTTAAGCATCACGTGAAATAATAAATTACCATGGTAACAGTACCGATGAGTATATCCTGTTTAGGTGGATTTATGCAATAATTAGTTTTTAGTCATGGTATCATTTTGAATTAGGGAGCAATAGATATTTGCTTTGTGTTGTTATGTAACCACAGATTGGTGTTCACATATGAATTTTCAGTATTAGTGGAGAATAGTTCATTATTTGAGTCACTGAGGTTGCATTTCATTATACGTATTAGCAATAGTTCACGACGTAAGTGAATTTCGTAGAATATAAAAAGTTAAGATGTAAGTTATGATTAAAGTCATCAGTGAATATGCGATTATATTTTGGATGGTGAGTGATCCTTAATGGAATTGTTATCAGTCATTGGTGCTTAGCTGCACTGTAAGATAAAAAGTCTCTCTATTCCTCCTAGATGGATATTTAGTTATAATTTATCCGTATTGTGAACATTTTCAAACATGGTCACTATACGGAAGATTGCTTATAAAACAATTTATGAATATTCCAGAGGAGCATATGCGAATTATTATAATATCCACAAAACCCCATCTGATATTATTCAACATATGCTCTTTAGTGACTGACTTCAACAGGTATTTCCTGCAAATCTAGTGAGAAGTAATGACCAGCGGAGTTCAACCCGGTCTGGTATGAGATGGTTACTCACTGAACGCAATGGTGGATGTGTCGCTCAATTTCGTGGATCGGTTGAAGTTAGACATTAACACCGTTAGATGCCTGATTAGTGGTTCTAGAGGTTAAGTGTTCACGAGCGAGACCGATAGGTCCTGCATTCAAAACTCGGAAGGCCGATTGGTGCATGCGCACTGATGAGGAGTCCCACACTGTGACGAGACGGTCGTCGAATGTTTAAGGTCTGGTCCACAAGGCAGTGGGGCGACGTCAGCAGATGTAGTACTATGGAAGCCGATAACCAACAATTGGCTCTTACGCCAATTTCCTCTCATGATCCTGGAGCCTATGTGAACCATTCAGTTTAGAATCTAGGTTTTCCAAATCTTCTAGGTGGGTCCTCCATATCCACCAACCCGATTAAAGCACTGGACATTCACTTTTCGTCCTCTCAATTTTGTAAACAACACCACCACCACCACCACGAGAAGGCAGTGAGTAAGACTTCCCTATTGATGATTGTATGCACATGGTTATGTCAGAGCATTTGAAGAGAGTGAGAACTGTTTCTTCCCACTCTCAACCGTACCACGGCATTTGAAGGCATTACATAAGATAAATAACATAAATTCTACTGTTAATAACAATTCAAATACAATAGTTTAATTCCCTAATGTAAACATACTATGTCATCCTTATTACTGACACTTACAACTACCATTCAAGTAATATGTTGTTTTTTCCAAGAACCATTCACTTCAGAACCTGTTTTTCCCTTATCTGTATGCTTGTTTAAATAGAACATTCATTATATGTGTATATTATTGTTTATATTATTGATAGTAAATATACAATGAAATGATAAGGTAAACATGTAAAGAAAAAAAACCCATTACAAACACATTAACAAACAAGTGTGAAATGGTTGACAATGTTGTATACCAATGTTAGTTACCAAGTAAATAATGAAACGACACCATTTATTTTGTTTTTTTTTTGGGTAGAGAGATGTTGTAACAATTATTTTGATATATTACACGGTTAGATACAAGTGAACAATGAAAAAAACAAAAACAAAAAAATAATTCTGATAAATTATGTCATTACTAGAAGGGGGTGTTTTGGAGACTTTAGTAATTTTATATAGTTGAAATCTAAGCTAAATTACCATGGAATACTTAGAAACACTGGACTGCCGTTTTGTCTTATTGTGGGACTCCTCGGTAGTGATCATCCATGATCCGACCTCACGAGATTCGAACCTAGAACCTCCAAGTCTCGCGCCAGAGCACTTAACCAATAGATTAGTAGGCCAGCATCCAACGGTATTAATGTCCAACCTCGACCAATCCACTGTTGTTTATCAAGTAGAAAGAGGCATATTCCTGGAGTTCTAGTGAGAATTAGAAACCAGTGGAGTTCAACCAGGTCTGTTGTGAGATAGTAACTCATTGAAGACAATGCTGAATGTATCGCTCAATTTCATGGATTAGTTGAAGTCAGACATTAATATCGTTTGATGTCGTACGGCTCAGTGGTCTAGAGGTTAAGAGCTAGCGCGCGAAACTGATAGGTCCTGGATTCGAATCTCACAAGGTGGGATCGTGGATACACACTGCTGAGGAGTCCCACTCTGTAATGAAACGGCTGTTCAGTGCTTTTAGGTTTCCTATGATGGTCTAGCTTCAATTGACTCATGATCTCAACTATTAAAAAATAAATATTTTCCATTTAAATTATAAATATAATTTTAATGAAAACAATTGAATGAACCATTTATTGGTGTATGAACGTTTTGAGAATTATACTAATGTAAAACTCCTAACAAAGCTTCTATTAAGTAACGCTAGTTTAAGTTATATTCTTGTAATTTAACAAAAGTAAAAAAAAATAGATTACATATATGTTGTGAGATATTGAAATGTATTGTAATGTAGTTACCTTTAGAAGTTACCTTTGGAATCATAACCTTATGCATAATGAAGAGGATACCAAATGTTGAATTCCCAATACAAAATAAATTTTACTTAGGTTACCTAGTACTTAGATTTTTATAATGAGAGGTTTATAAGGTTTGTTCATTTGATAGCTAGATAACTTCAAGGACTGAACTTAGGTCGATAAAGACTAAGAAACGAGGAGTAATAAGTCAATAATTAATTCTAGTATGGGATATGGTCATGTACCATTAAGGAATTGTGTAGTCAATAGATGTACAAAATTAGGATCACTAAATGCTAGCTTATTGGTTTTTAGATAACATGTTTGTCAAATTATCCGAGGAACTGCTAAAATTCCAATTTGAAGCTAGTCACTAATGAGCACATGGTTATTATCAGAGTGTGCATTTGTGAAGATTGTAGTATTTTGAAATTTAAATTCACGAATCAGTCTAAGACATCAACATCGTTGGATACTAACTCAGTGGTCTAGAGGTTAAGTGTTCACATGCAAAACTTGAAAGTTCAAAATTGATAAACCGCATGCGGGGTCGTGAACGCGCACTGCTGAGAAGTCTCATACTGTGACGAAACGACCGTCCAGTGCTCTCAGAATTTCAATGGTGGTTTAGTTTAGACTGACTCATTAATTCAACCATTATAAATTTTATTTTAGAAAATACTGATAACGTTTTTTAAGATATTTATATGCTCATAGATATATATTTCTATACATATCACTTTCAATTTATAACACACAAGGTATCCTGATATCTGAAATTGCTTATATTTAACTCAATCAGTCCTTCGTAAGCAGAAATTCAAAACTACTGAGTATTAGTATTGTTGTAATTAAGTGGTTCGTCATGCACAAAGTAGATTATCTGTGATCTCTGCTAACAAACTTTGAACATAAGCAGCTTAGAATAGCCATGTACAACCTATTGTTGATCGTTTTCCAGGTCCGTCAGCCGATATCTGTTCACTTTCTAGATCATATGCTAATCATTGTTTTCTTAATTCCATATATTGATACTAACTCTAGTTGCAGATAGAGTTAACCGGAGCTTGAAGAGAATCGTAATCCATTGATTATTCAGTCACTTACTTACTCACATCTGTTAAGGCTCATAGAGGAGTATAGGCCAACTACCAGAATTCTAGGTCGAAGCCTGTCCTGAGTAATCCCTTCCAGTTATTTCAAGCCATTACTAATTCTTTTCATGTCTGCTTCCAATTCTTTAACCTTCTTCATTCCCATTTCCCTTAAGGATTTCAAGTGAGAGTTTGTCTCACGATGCATTTCGGTGATTGCCATAATGTATGCTGAATCCATCTTCGACGAATTAATTTCCTCTTCAATTAGAATCTGGTTTGTTCTCTCTCACAGTAGATTCTTACTGATGGTATATGTTCAACGGACATTTATTATCTTGAGTAGACAATTCTCTATAACTACTTGTACCATTTTGATGATGGTTGTGGTAGTTATCGAAGTTTCACTTCCGTGTAATAGGACTGTCTTAATATTCGTATTGAAGTTTGTAATTTTGATATTGGTTAACAGTTGTTTCGAGTTCCATATGTTTTTCAACTATAAGAATACGTGAAAGTTTCCAATTCTTTGAGAATTTGTCTATCACGTGTGATTGATAAACAATAACATAAGCATATCAAAAAAATTTTCATTATGTCTTTAATCTTTCCCCAAGTGAAAATAATTGAAAGCAATAAATTATATTGGAAAATTACAGTTCCAATTTCTAAAATAATAACAGATAGCTATTCAATGACATCAGCATAAGTATCAAGCCCAGTCGTTTCAAGTTCAGAACACCAATAACAGCTTCTGAAATTACTTACTTACTTACTTACTTACGCCTGTTACCCCTCGTCGAGGAGCATAGGCCGCTCACCAGCATTCTCCATCCAACTCTGTCCTGAGCCTTCCTTTCCAGTTGTTATTCATCCTTTTCATATCGGCTTCTATTTCCCGGCGTAGTGTGTTCTTTGGCCTTCCTCTTTTCCGCTTCCCTTCCGGATTCCAAGTTAGGGATTGAGTCGTGATGCACATTGGTGATTTCCTTAATGTATGTCCGATCCACTTCCAACGTCTTTTCCTTATTTCCTCTTCAGCTGGAAGTTGGTTTGTCCTCTCCCATAAAACGCTGTTGCTGACAGTATCCGGCCAGTGGATGTTGAGTATTTTGCGTAGACAACTGTTTATAAATACTTGTACCTTCCTGATGATGGCCGTAGTAGTTCTCCACGTTTCAGCTCCATACAGTAGGACTGTCTTGACGTTCATATTTAAAGATTCTGACCTTGAAATTGGTTGAGAGTTGTTTTGAGTTCAATATGTTCTGCAATTGTAGAAATGCTGCCCTTGCTTTGCCAATCCTTGCCTTTACATCTGCATCCGATCCTCCTTGTTTATCAACGATGCTCCCCAGGTACTTGAATGTTTCCACCTCTTCCAGAGTTTCGCCATCAAGTGTGATTGGGTCGGTGTTCTCCGTGTTGCATTTGAGAATCTTGCTTTTTCCTTTGTGAATGTGGAGGACTATCGATGCGGAGGCTGCTGTTACATTTGCTGTCTTCATCTGCATTTGGTCGTGTGTATGAGAGAGGAGGGCTAGGTCATCTGCGAAGTCCAAATCATCTTCTGAAATAATCATCATTATTCTCAAACATACTAGATTTATATGTCAACCAAACAGACCACATCATACAATGAAATAGAAAATAACATTTACACAAAATTTGGTCAAATGTCACTGTGAATAAGGGGAATCGTAATTAATTGAACGGGCATAATTCAAGAATGATAAATCGTATAATAATAGCCTATAAGTCAAAATAAGTCTAGTAATAAGAGGGACATGAATATTGAATAGTTTATTTACTTATCAATTATACGATAGTAGTATTGATCCATGGATGGATCCAAAATATTACCATTCATTATTCTTATCTGGGATATAACAATTATAAAGTAATAACCAAAATATTGATCATAACTATATGATTAGGTAATCAGTTTTTTGCATAAATCAATAAAATTACCAATTAATTCATAGACTTACTGACAGATTATAATAACATGAATACAACATTATAAGTAAAAATGGATAATGGCTAGCAATGGAATCTAAGACCCGAGTTTCTTTCTATTCTAGACTCATCAGCTGGATGTACCTATATCTTAGAGTTAATGTTCACTCTAGCACTCGTACCTAGTACATTTCACTTCAAATGTCATCGTGTTAACCATTCACATACTGAGTTCTGTTAGCCACTTACTTATGCAATGGGATGTAGTTAAAATTCACTTAGTTAATTTGAATACAACATTGTTTGTATTAGCCTGGAACTATTGTTTTTTTTTTTTGAAAATAGAATTCAACTAAAATTCCTTAAATAAAAACAATGTAAGTTATTTTTCATTTGATGTTGTTTACTTATACCTTCTCATTGTTATTTTAGAACTTCAAATAATCAGTCAATTGTTGACATTATCTACATCCTATACTTGGCTTATTGATTGGTACGGCGGCCTGCTTGAATCCCTGGGCTACCTGTTTCTGCCATCTAAATATTTCAACAAGTTATCTGGGTTTTTTTTAAAATTGGTTTTAACCAATCATTATGTCTCTTGATCGCATAATCTATACAGGCGCGTTTATGAAAAGCTTACGTCCTTTCGCTGCAAAAATTACAAACAAGTACAATAAGAGACATTGTGGTGTTTGGCAATATGCTTTAGAGAGAATAAACATTAATCAAATGTCGATTCCAAAGCTGCTTAATTCTAACTGTCGATCTCTAATTAACAAGGTGGACTATCTCCAATTTCTGCTAAGTCAAAACATGTATCGTAATTGTGGTGTCATCACAATTCAAGAATCTTGGTTGACTGACTTACAGGATGATTGCCTAGTATCATTACGTGATCTTAATATCTATCGTCAGGATCGATCAAACAATAAAAAGACCTGTGGTGGCGCAGTAGCTACTGGTTTTCTTTGTTTTGCGTTTTTTTGGTAAAAAAAACTTGTTGAAATAACTCGTGCTGAGAATTCTATATTGTACCAGATTATAATATTGAATAAAGCCATTAATTATTATTATTATTGGTAAGCAGAGATGGATAGTGGCTAGCAGTGGAATCCAGGACGCGCGTTTCGTCCTATTTGGGATTTAAGGTATTTGTGAATTAAGGTATATCGAGGCAATACGCACAGTATGCACATATGCCAATTAGAGACTGACCAGTTGCAGTCCTAAACACATCGATGGGAAGATCCAAACAAACAATACTAAGTGAATTCAAACTTCACCCCATCGCACAAGCAAGTGGCTATCAGGACTCAGTGGCCGAGTGGATGACGCGATGGCGTTTGAAGGGAGGATACTGGGTTCGAGTCCCAGAGTGAACATCAACTCTGAGATGCAGGTACATCCAGCTGACGAGTCCCAAATAAGACGAAACGCGCGTCCTGGATTCCACTGCTAGCCACTATCCATCTCTGCTTACCATGCTTGTGAATTAAGGTATATCGAGGCAATACGCACAGTATGCACAGATGCCAATTAGAGACTGACCAGTTGCAGTCCTAAACACATCGATGGGAAGATCCAAACAAACAATACTAAGTGAATTATTATTATTATTGTTTATTTTAAAAATAAAAGATTCATATCTTAATATCAATTGACTGAACTGTGTTTTGTTTTTTTTGTTTTTTTTTTCAATTTTTCAACCTTCATCAATGAATACTGACAGTTGTTAATTTACATGTAGACTATTTACTTAAAGAGATTTGCTTTTGAATTCTAAGAATAGTTTTGAATGAACTTGATATTGTTTTATTTAAATCATTCCATTGATGTTTAGGACTGCAATTGATTAGTCTGTTATTGGTATATGTACATACTATAAGTATTGCCTCGATATAACCTTAATTTACAAGCATTATAAGCAAAGGTGGATAGTAGCTAGCAAAGGATTCTAGGACGCGCTTTTCACTCCATTTAAGACTCGTCAGCTAGAGTTGATGTTCACTATAGGACTCGAAACAAGTAACTTTAACTTTAAACGCCATCGCATTACCAACTAATCTACTGAGTCCTGATAGCCACTTGCTTGTGTAACGGGGTAAAGTTGAAATTCACTTGATATTATTTCATTGAATCTTCCCAAATAGGACGAAACGCGTGTCCTTGATTCCACTTCTAGCCACTATCCACCTTTGCTTATAAATATATTTATTGTCCTAGAAACTAACAGAAACAAGTTTGAAGTTTTATTATGATTATTATTATTCTAATTAAATTGATTTTAGTTGTTATTCATTTCTAGTATATTCCCTATTTCATCTATCCTAAATAACAAATAACTGAACAAAGAGGTAATGAAAGGAGAAAAAACAGAAAGAAGAGTCTATGATAAAACTTTAACTGTGTTGTTTTTTTCCCCCTAGTTAATGAATTGAAAAGTAAACAATTTCGGTACTATTGATTATTCTTTTGTATCTCTATGTGTTGTGATATTTGCATCCTATGCGGACTGCATCGATATTGCCTGAAGTCACAAGCTTTATAAGTAAAGATGGATAGTGACTAGCAGTGAAATTCAGTACGTGCATTTCGTCCCACTTGAGACTCGTCAATTGAATGTACCTGAGTCTCAGAGTTAATATTCATTCTGTTACTCGAATCCAATACCGTTCGCTTCAAACGCCATCGCGTTATCCACTTAGTTACTAAGCGATCATCTTATAAATTATTTAATTAGGATTTTCGAATTGTGATTAGACCACAATTACGAAATATGCTTAGATTTAGTAGAAATTGAAGACTGTCCACCTTGTCCATTAGTCATCGCCAGTTAAATGTTATCAGTTCATGAATAAAAATCTGAATACTGTTTTTTCTTTATAATGCCTAGTTGTCAGTCACCATAATATCGCTGGTTGTACTTTTTCGTAACTTGTATAGCAAAAGGTCATAAGCGTTTCATAAATGAGCCTGAATAGTTTGTGCGACCAATAGACACAATGATGTGTTGAAATACACGAAAACACATAACTTGTTGAAATATCTAAGTGACAGTACCAGGTAACCCAGATATTCGAGCAAGCTGTCAGATGTTCCACCAGATAATAATAATGCAAATTTTTATATATCAGGCCATGACAGGTTTACTTCTGAGATTTTTAAGGATGGTGGTCCAGTACTAGCAGTGAGATTGACTGAGGTCTCAGGTAGAATCTGGGAATTGGACGTAATTCCATCTGACTGGTCCTAATCACTGATTGTACCAGTCTATAAGAAAGGACAGAAGTCCTCTTGTGACAACCACAGAGGAATCAGTTTGACTAATATAGTGTCTAAAATATTAGATTCAATAATACTTGGACGCCTAACCAAAGCTCGTGAAGAGCAGACTGGAGAAAACCAGGCTGGTTTTCGAACTGGACGTGGTTGCATAGACCAGATATTCACTCTACGTCAGGTCCTAGAACATAGACACACATTCAGACTTCCCACAATGGTAGTATTTCTTGACCTTAAGGTGGCATTTGACTTTGTTGATCGTGAGGTTCTATGGCAGTGTTTGTCACTGAAAGGAGTACCAAAGAAGTACATTAACCTCATAAAGGCTCTCTGCTCGAACACAACTGAGTGACACGTGATCAAATCCGTCAGGGAACATTAGTTCCCTCAAGATTACAGGTACATCTTACTGAAGAGTGCCAAGTAGCACGAAACCCGTGTCCAGGGTTTCTTTTTGACCACCTTCAAACACCATCTTATCTCAACATCGTGCACGCAGTATTGAGTCACCTAAACTAGTGACCACATTGTAACTTGATCGATAGCATTCGATCTTCATTACGAAGAACTTGACACACGTGACATTGGTCACCACCCAGTGAACAATCAATTGTAATGTAATACTTCGGCTAATTTTCCACGTAACGTATTTATAGACAAATAATATTGTTACAGTATTTTATGCAATCTAGTGAAAGATATTTTACTGGGGATAACCATTTGTTACTGAATAACTTCATTATTTTTTCATTATTTTTCATAGTTCAAATCATCAGTCAATTGAAGCTATACCACCATGGAAAACCTAGAAGCACTGGACGGCCGTTTTGTCATATTATGGGACTCCTCAGCAGTGCGCACCCACGATCCCGCACCCGTGAGATTCAAACCAAGGACCTACCAGCACTTAACCGATAGACCACTGAAACAGCATCCAACGGTGTTAAAGTCTAAATTCAACCAATTCACGAAGTTTGAGCAACCGTCTAACTTCAATTGACTCATGATTTCAACTATGAAAAATACTGAAATCTCCACAAAACCCTTTCTGATTTTTCATTATTATAAAATGAAGTCTTTTTCTTTACATTTTTGAAAGGGTTATTTGAATCGTCTCATTGGTAATGTTAAGGACAGTAACTGACCAGTCTCTTGTTGCATATACGCATCTTGCCATGGTATCTAGATTCAGTATCTAAGTACATAGCACATTGAGCATTTGAAATAATCAGTACTGAGTCCCAGTTTCAATGGGAACATCATCACAGGTTCCGATACTTACTCACTTACTTACACATGTTAACCCTCGTGGACAAGCATAAGCGGCCCACCAACATTCTCTATCCAACTCTCTCCTCGACAATCCTTTCCAATTACTTCCAGTTGTTATTCATCCTTTACATATCTGCTTCCTATTCCCAACATAGTTAGTCCTTTGATCTCCCACCTTTCCATAACCCTTCAAGATTCCAATTTACCACTTGCCTCATAATACAATTTAATGATTTCATCAATGCGTATCCTATCTATTTCCAACATCTTTTCATAATTTTCTCTTCAGTGAGAAGCAAAACAGGACGAAACTCGAATACTAAATTTCATTGCTAACCATTAATTAACCATGCATAAAACATTTGTTTGTTTGTTTTTTTGTTTATATGGATTCAAAAAATAACCCTAATAATAATGTTCATTTTATTGTTTCTCTTAGACACAATAATTTTTTATTTTCTGTCACCCCAACAAACAACTATAAATAATATATAATCAGATAATTCGGTAACAATTAAAACAATCATAAAATAGACATTAAATAGGAAGAAGAATATAGTTGTAAACTATCAAAGAATGAATATGAAGTAGATCCAATGTTTCGCCTAATAATATGCTCCACGTTTTTTCAAGGAAATACTTCCAGGAAGTACTTTTCAGATTGCCAAGCGAAATGTTGAATCCACTTCAAATTCATCCTTTTCATATCTCCCTCTATTTCCCAATGTAATGTGTTCTTTGGCCTTCTACTTTTCCTCTTCCCTTTAGGATAACAAGGTAGCTCTAGCCTCATGATGCAGTTCGGTGATTTCCTCAATGTATGTCCTATCCACTTTCAACTTATTCTCCTAATTTCCTTATCAGCTCTAAGATGGTTTGTCCTCTCCCATAAAATGCTGTTGCTGATAGTATCCGGTCAGTGAATGTTGAGTATTTTGAGTAGACAATTGTTTACAAATACTTGTACCTTTTTGACGATGGATGTAGTAGTTCTCCACGTTTCAGCTCCATACAGTAGAACTGACTGTATTGACGTTCATATTGAAGATATTATACACAAGCTTATATCTTATTCGATGGTATCACAATTAATGATTTCTCAATAATTCTTACAGTTAGAATATACAACTGTTACGTAATAAGAATATATATACATATTACGTAACAATAGTATATAGTAAACTGCATTACAGGCTCAGACTAGAGTTTATTTCATTAAAACCTAAGTGAATGAATGCATTGTCTTCCTAAAAAAACATTTCTACTAGACATTCTAGTTTTTTTTTAAACAAATAAATTGTAGTGCGGGTCACTATTTTAAGTTCACATTAGTTTATTCTAGTTTTCGGCCAGACTAGCTTATTCTTCCTTCTTCAGTCATATTTTGACCATGTTAATTAGTCGATTGTCTACCTTGACTGCTTTTATATGATGGTAAGTGTGTGTACACTTATTTCTATCCGACTATAAATATTGATTAACGTTTGACTAAATCGAGTTGACTGATAAGCCTTCCTCATTGAGTGTCATTTCGCTTCGCTACCTTCGCTACGTCTCTCTGATTGTCTATCCAGATCAGTGAGTGTACAAAATATATATATTCTAAAATCCATCATCATATTTGACTTTTTTAATACCGTTATTCACTTGTAGATGGCGATTGACTATGATCACCACTACAAAAGATTACGTGCAATATATCAAGTTGGATCCAACGGTAGGTCAAAAACCAGAAGGCTGTAGATGGTTGCAATATAATATATTTGTTGAGGATCTCATGGTATTGAAAGAATACCGAGACGTGCCAAAGTTTACAAGAGGAACTATTGGGCGTACTTGAGTTCGTGCAAGGTCACAGGCAACGGAAGAAAGTGTGTCTTTGGTACACTTAAACAAACGAGTACAGTAAAAAAATCAGTGGTACAATTAGTTATAATAATAAATTTTTGCATTATATCAATCGCATTCTCGTCATAAATTAGGTCACTACACACCAACACTAGTTAAGTCGATGAAAAAGACGAGGATAGCCGACTTGTATATTTCGATAACAATCAATCATACTATGTAACTGTAGTCAGATCCCGGCCCACTAAATTAGTGAGTCCATCGACAACATCGTGCGGTCTCATGGAAGTCAAAATGAAGGGCCACACTAAAAAATTAAATATGAAAGTGTTAATTGGAAATAAAAACATTAGATTCTGTAAAATGCACATATTTACTTTGAGTTTAATATTAAGCAGTTGAAGATATTTTGTAAAAGAACAGTTATTCATACAACTTGTTATATCTCAAACTTACGATTAGTATATTGCGTTTAACTTGAGCACTCGAACGCTAGAACCTTCCAAGTCGCAAAACGAGAAGATAGAAGACAAGTGATAGGAAGGTATTTCCAAACAGTGTCAATTATGGTACAAAACTGTCAGGTATTTATAGTTTTTAGTAGAAACGAAATCAATTATATAGTTATTCAATGTCCACACAAGAGGGTTATTAGCATTATCCAATAAAGAAGCTACACATGTGATTCTGGAATATTCTTCCAAAGGCTGATTGAATGGAATATGTTCGGTTCCTTCTGAGCTTCTTAGAGCTTTCTCAACTTCACCTGTGAACCGTTCTCATACAACTTCATCAAAATATATCTTTGAGGTACATTAATAAAACGAAATCTAATGGTTCATTTTACCACAGAAATATCACTTATAAATATGAGATTTGTTGTTAAGACTGATGAGCACTGATAATGTAGTCCAAAAACATAACTGACAAATAAAAATTATTCACTGAAGACAATTGGTGAACGGTTGCTCAAACTTTCGTGGATTGTTTGAAGTTAGACATTAACACCGTTGGATTCCGGCCCAGTCGTCTATCGGTTAAGTGCTCTGGCGCGAGACCGGTAGGTCCTGAGTTTAAATCTCGTGAGCGATGCGGGATCGTGGTTGCGCACTTCTGAGGAGTTCCATTATAGGACGAGTTGGCCGTCCACTGTTTCCAGGTTTTCCATGGTGGCCTAGCCTCAATTAACTTATGCTTTCAGCCATGAAAATACTAAATTTCCACAAAAGCCCCTTCTGATTATAAAACTTATGGTTGAAAAAAGAAAAATAATTACTTTGAATCAATACCACGTGAAAAAATAGAAAAATGTCATGTATTTATGTGAAATACTTCATTTACTATATATCTGATCTTGTTTTGTGACGTCAGTCAGTCGGAAAATAAAAAATGTGTGTGTGTGTGTGTGCGTCTGTATTTATGTCATAAATAAGGTACTTCCTATTGTGGTGTGGTCTACTTATATCCATATAAGTAGTATATGGTGTGGGTCTGACATAGAATGTATTTTGGAAGAAGACCGATGAGGAAAGAACTGAAATGAAGCGCAATCGTTTGGAAAATGCATGAACAATGGAATAAGAGAAGAAACATTGAAGATTGAAACAATTGGTTGTTAATTTGCAAATTGACTGTTCATTGTTTGGTTATCAGAATTTACTGAAATAGTCTGTAATGTTTGCTTAAATACATTCGATTGTCCTCCAGTCGTGTTCTGTTCATTACACTATGAAATACAGAAAATTTGCATTAAGAATCTGCTTCATTTCATGTGTATAATTTACAATGAGTGACAATATTAGAAACAATAATTCTGAGGGTCAATGTGACGTGATGATATATTTGACCTACTCTTACATCTGTTTATTAGGAATTATAGTGCTCATATATAAATGAGTATTGTCGAGATAGTAACTATACTATCATAGGAACTTTATTCACCACAAATTTTCATAATATCCTGTATTAGGGAATAATGGTAAATCAGTTGATGAGGTCATTAATTTTCATCGAATGAGATGGTTGGGCCACGTGTTACGTATGCTTGAACACCGATTATCACGACGTGTTATGCGGACTAGTGTTGGGGATGGTTGAAAGAGAGTTAGGAGCGGTCAAACCAAAACGTGAAATCAATGCTTGAAGTCACTAACTTCTAGTATGATTCATGCTCAACCGTTGCTGCTACCTTGACGTGGTGGTCGGGCTTGACTGTTGTGATGAACCAATCGAACTATACTGGCTGAAAAAATCGCTCCTCAAGGTCCTACCATGCCAGACAGGTCGGTTGAAAAGCGGTAAGACTAAAAGCAGCAAATTCAAGGTCCGAAGGCGTGTGTGAGATGTGACGTCAGTAAGGTATTTCCTTCAGACAGCGGCATAACAGAAATGTTGCCTTCCCACAAGAAGTGGTGGGGTTAGAGAAGGTCGACCCTAAAAATGCACACCTCACCTTATCCCACGGATATCCGTCTCTGGCAGTAAGGTCCCAACAAGCACGGAGCTAACACAAAAATTACCCACGAAAAGGTCGTGTGTGACCGACCTAATGTAAATATCCCTTGAGCACTGCGGTCACACTCTCTGGTTTTTGAGACCGCTTCTAACACATTGGACGTTTAAAGTTAAGGAAATAGGGTTTCCTTTCGACTTTGTGCATCAGCACTAAGATACAGGTACGTCCAGCCGACAAATTCTAAATAAGACGAAGCAGGTTACCTAGGTTTCAACTCCAACCACAGTCTATTTGTTCAATATCAGGTTAACTGATTGTTTGAGAAAGTTTGTGCATTTAGACATTTAAAAATTCACCTTTTATATCTATGGTGCCGACTGAAATTTCTGTACGGCTTTTCACTAATAAACTAAAGAACCTTAAAACAACTATCTTTTCTTAGAAAATCATTTGTGATAATATGAATCGTAGATTATGTACTCACTAAGTCAGTTTTTTTCTTTCACGGTCAACGTTATTAACATAACAACTATGAATCTCATTATGGAAAAGTTTGAAAATGGGTGAAGCATGATAGTTATATTCACTTTTTCATCTCCAGATATATGAAGTCTAAAAGACAATTATATTGATAAAATGATTTAAAGTAGAGGATTATTTTTATCGTGAACTCAATAAAACATGAAATATTTTAATGTGTCCCTTCATTTTGACCGCATGGTGTTGTCGACCGGTTCACTATTACAATGGCTCTAAATCTAACTCCAATTAGATCGAATGAGTGATTATTATTCAATGTTTGCTGTCAAAAATATACATGTTAGCTATCGTCGTACATTTCATCGATTTAAATTGCGTTCGTGAATAACGGAATAAGTCAAATACGAGAATGAATCTTCGAATACATATAATTTGTACACTCATTGATCTGGACAGACAATCAGAGGAATGAAGTGGATAGAAGAGAACAAAGTGGAATATGGTGTGATGGAGGTGTGTAAGCCAACTCAATTTATTCAAGCGTTAATCAATATTTATAGTCGGATAAAAATAAGTTACAAACATGTGATGAACAGGATAAGATGTGTACACATACATACCTTAATATAAAAACAGTCAAGGTAGATTATGCGACTAATTAACAAGGTCAAAATGTGACTCAAAAGGAATGGATAAATTTGCTTGTCCAGAAACTAGAATAAGTCATATGGGCTTCACATAGTAGCCGACGGTACAACATAATATCTACTGTAATCTATCTATGACATTTTGGGATATATAACTTCTAAGTTAGAAAGGATTACACTATATGTTAGCTTACTTTTTTTCTGATAACCAAATAGGACGAAACGCGCGTCCTGGATTCCACTGCTAGCCACTATCCATCTCTGCTAACCATGCTTGTGAATTAAGGTATATCGAGGCAATACGCACAGTATGCACATATTCCAATTAGAGATTGACCAGTTGCCGTCCTTAGCATCAATGGGAAGATTCAAACAAACAATACCAAGTGAATTCATCTGAAGTAAAGTTTGAGAAATAGTTCTACACTGATCATAGATTCATGTGATTCTCTACAGAATGAAAATATGTTTACCATATATATACAGATAGTAGACTATTAATGAACAGCTTAGTAATTGCAATAAAATTCAATGATAATTGACGTAAGAATAATGATGTTAACCCTAAAAAAAGGCAAATTCATGGATAACTTACAGTCCTATTCAATTAGATTTTCTCACATTATACTTGAGCTTCCATAGATTTGTTCTATTAGTAGTAGTAGTAGTAGTAGTAGTAGTAGTAGTAGTAGTAGTAGTAGTAGTAGTGGTAGTAGTAGTAGTAGTAGTAGTAGTAGTAGTAGTAGTAGTAGTAGTAGTAGTAGTAGTAGTAGTAGTAGTAGTAGTAGTAGTAGTAGTAGTAGTAGTAGTAGTAGTAGTATAAGTAGTAGTAGTAGTAGTAGGAGGAGGAGGAGGAGGAGTATCATTATTATTATTATTGTTATTATTATTATTATTATTAGTAGTAGTGGTAGTAGTAGTAGTAGTAGTAGTAGTAGTAGTAGTAATTTTATTGGTAAGTTCAATTCATCATATGGAGTCCTAGAGGCTAAAGGAAAAAAGAAAGACCAAAGAATACATTGCTTCTTGAAATGGAGATAAACATGAGAAGAAATAACAAGTATTGGATCGAACTAGAAAAGAAGGCTCTGAACAGAGTGGAATGGAGAATGCTTGTCGGCGACCAATGCTCCATTGGGAGTAAGTAAGTAAGTAAGTCAATTCATCCCGACGATAATGACCAACCTTCATAGAATTATTTCACTGAACAATGATACACAAATTGTATACAGCTGGAAAGTTTCGGAGGTTGAAATAAAGTTGTTCTTTTATTAATTAGAAGTACTGAGAATGGTAATAACAACAGATCTCATACAATTTTTGACCTTTGACTTCTTTCAACAAATTTCACCGTAGGACTAGGTTCCTTTTTCGTTTTCATTAAGGATGGAAATTGAATGTCATAAAGTAAATGATAAAGATCCGCTAAAATAAAATTATACTATTGAAAGATGAATTAATCTTATAATAGATAAGCACAATTACTTGTAATGATTTATTTAAAGTATATGATCTGATCTCTAATGACATAACAAACACTGTGGTTGAATAGTTGCATATTCTAAATACTTGCTGTCATATTTTCTTATTCAAAATAAGATACATTGGATAAGAGATGTTTCTTCAGCTGATTTGAAATTTAATCACTATGGTGAATTGAAATGGACTATTGTTTTGAGGCAGTTTGAAAAAACTACTCACTGGCAAACAATACTTAAATATCCATTTCGATTAAATATAAATATTGAAGTATATATGTACGTCAAAGTTTTATACTCATGACTTACTTACGCCTGTTACTCTCAATGGAACATGGGCCGCCGACTAGCATTTTCTAGCCCATTCTGTCCTAAGCCTTCCTTTCTAGTTCTATCTAATTTTTGTGCATTCTTTTCATCTCTGTCTCCATTTCACAACGTGATGTGTTTTTCGTCTTTCAATTCTTCTCTGGCCTTCAGGATTCCATATGAGGGCTTGTCTTGTGACGCAGTTGGGTGATTTCTTCAATGTGTGCCCTATCCACTTCCACGGCTTCTTCCTTATTTCTTCCTACACTGGAATGTTGTATGTTCTCTCCCACAATAGCTTGTTGGTGATAGTGTCTTGCCAATGGATCCGAAGCATTTTGCGTAGACAACTGTTAATAAACACTTGTAGAATGTTCACTTACTTTTATAAGCTACCTGACTAGTAATTATTAAAAATTGTAATAAAAATTGTAATTATATACCAACTTACAAAGTTGAAAATCAACAGATAACCAATGATAACAATGTTAATTTCAACAGTTTTACCTCGGAATAAATAATATCATCAGATTACTTACTTACGCCTGTTACCCCCCATGGAGGAGCACAGGCCGCACACCAGCATGCTCCATCTAACTCCGTCCTGGGAAAAGCTTTCCAGTTCTTTCCAGTTATTATTCATCCTTTTCATATTTGCTTCTATTTCCCGGCGTAATGTGTTCTTTGGCCTTCCACTTTTCCGCTTCCTTTCACCATTATAAGTTAGGGTTTGCCTCGTGATAAAGTTTAGTGATTACCTTAATGTATGTCCGATCCACTTCCGACGCTTTTCCCAATTTCCTCTTCAGCTGGAAGATGGTTTGTCCTCTTCCACAGACGGCTGCTTTTGATGTTACCCGGCTAGTGAATGTTGAGTATTCTGCGTAGACAACTGTTTACAAATACTTGTATCATTTTGACGATGGATGTAGTAGTTCTCCACGTCTCAGATCCGTACATTAGAATTGACTGGCTTCATGTTCTTATTTAAGATTCTGACTTTGTTATTGGTTGACAGTCATTTTGAGTTCCATATGTTGTTCAATTGTAGGATTGCGGTCTTCACTTTTCCAATCCTCGCCTTTACATCTGCATCAGATCCTCCATGTTCATCAATGATGCTTCCTAGAGACATGAATGTTTCTGCATCTCCTAGAGTTTCTCCAATCATCCGATTAATACATACCAATAAATAAAATTCTCAACCTGAATTTGTAAAGAATTATCAGTTATTATTCCTATTTCAAATTATTCATGTTCCAGTTCACCGTGATGTGTTCCGTAAATATCTGTATATCAAACATAAAAATCAGATTTTATAATTCAAAGACTGTAGACTGAAGTTTAGCAACATTCTACTGTGGGAGTGAACAAATCAGATTCCAACCAGCGGAGGAAGAAATCAGGAAGAAGTGCTGAAAGTGGATAGGATACACATTGAGGAAAGCGCCCAACTGCATCACAAGGCAAGCCCTCACCCGGAATACTCAAGGCCAAAGATTGAGAAGACCAAATAACAAATTACGATGAGAAATGGAGACAGAAATAAGAAGAATGAATAAAAACTTCATAGAACTAGAAAGGAAGGTCTAGAACAGAGTGGTTTGGAGAATGCTGGTCGGCGGCCTATGCTCGATTGGGAGTAACAGGCGTAAGCAAGGCTGAAGTTCGTTAATTTGGGTACTTTCAAAATGCATACTGTTCGGAATGTGTGCTTCGTAGGGTGATTGTGATTATGAAGAAGTAGAATATAGAAATTCCATTAATGATAATTTGCATTAGAAAATTTTCCTCTTTTACTACTATTTGTCAATTACCTACCTTTTTTTCTATCAATTTACTGCCTGATCCATATTCATGATTAAAATAATTATTATAACGAAATTTCACTTCTTGATATTACTTTGTAGTGGCTTAGCTTCGTTAATTAATCACCTTTGTAACCGCTAATATATAAAGGGTTTGAAATCAGAAGGCAGTTATAAGCGGCAACTACAGCTTTGTAGTGTCGGTTTATATGTTAAGCCTATATACCCTTATTCTAGCTTCTGGACAAGACAATTTAATTATCCTTCATGAGTCCCGTTTTAACTCTGTTAATTATTCACTAATTAACCGCGACTACTTTTTATGTGGACGTCTGTATGTGTACACTTCTTTTCCTATTGATCATATGTCTTTAAATTATTTTTAATCTGACTATAAATATTGATTAACGCTTGATTAAAGCGAATTGGCTTACCCGTCATCTCCACTGCGTGCCGTTTTTGCTTCGCTCTCTTCTACTCGCTTCATCATTCTGATTGTCTGTCCAGATTAAAGAATGTAAAAACTATATGTATTCGAAAATCTATTCTCTTATTTGACTTATTTCATTCCGTTATTGACCAACGCGGATTAAGTCATGTATTACATACGAGGATAGACAGGATGTATATCTTAATGACAATCATTCATACGATCAAAAAGGAATCATATTTAGACTATTACAGTTGATTAGCGGATAGCACAGACAACAAAGCTACAAGCACATCGAAAGAATTTGAAGTAGAGAGGCGAATGTGTGTGTATGCAACCAAAGCAAAGCGTAACAATAAGATTTGCGCAAATACATACATGAAGAAGAGAATGAGTCATCGAGCGATATTTAAACGATTAACATTATAGTTCGAGTCTGTCATGTAATCAGGCATACACATTTATGCAGATATGATAGTAATCATAATAATGAGAAGAGATATGCCAATTGTTACTGTCCAAACAACATTGTCTATTAAAGAATTTCAACTAAACATAAAAACAATGAATGGTTTGCACTTTGATTATTTTAAAACATGAAACTTTTGGGCATCTATATATACACTTAATCAATGAAAATTTGCCTATTTCTTACTAGAAAGTAAGTTTTAGGGGAAAAGATATTTGATTATAAGCTCTGTAAGAGATCGGTCATGGTTCAAATTATTCAAAGGTAATAGCTCAGGCTGTAGAACTTTGTGACACGTCTTCAAGTCCTATAGGGAGTACCAGTCCCATGAAGATAACTGAAACACCTTGGTGGCAGGATCCAATTAGTACGAAACTTGAGTCAAGTAGAGTTACCTTCAGACAACCTATAACCACTCAACAGCGTTTTTTAAAGATAACATTATCATTAATCAATGATTTGTAGTTTTAAACAATCATATTAATAAATTTACATTAGATGACTTGTCAATCACAATGTATTGAGGGGCTATATATTCTATATAATTTCTACCATAAAGTTTCATTTGTTCAATTGTAAATACTTAAATCTTTATTACTAACTGAAAAAAGTAAGATAAATTTCAATTTTCATAGTTGAATTCATAAGTCAATTGAAGCTAGACTACCATGGAAAATCTGGAAGCACTGGACGGCCAACTCGGCCTCATCCACTAACCCGCCTCATGAGATTCTGATCCAGGACCTACCAGTCTCGAGCCAGAGCACTTAACCGATAGACCACTGAGCCGGCATCTAATGGTGTTAATGTCTAACTTCAACTGATCCACGAAGTCTAGCAACCGTTCAACAATTATCTTCAGTGAGTTCCTATCTCACAACAGACGCGGTTTGTCATCTTGCCAAAAAAAGTCGTCGATTTTACTTTTAATATCATGATTGACTGATAACGTCGTTTCTTTTTTTTTCTTTTTTTTTATCAAAACAAAATATTGCCGCTGTTATAAGAAATGCCAACTACAGTTTATCAACGGACAGCATAGACAACAAAGTTATAAACACATCTAAAGAATTTGAAGCAAAGAGGCCAATATATGTTTGTGTGTAAGCAAACACAAAGGCAAATTCACAATCAAATCTTATAAGGGTATAGCAAGGCAAAACAAAGACTAATCATAGGATTCACTTGCATATTATACATGATTCATCGAGCATCATTTAAGATATTAACATTCTGGCTATTATGATTGACTGATAACGTCGTTTGTTTGTTTTATTTCTTTTTTTTTCTTTAATCAAAACAAAAGACTGCCGTATTCAAAACAGCATAACTTCCAATAATTCGTAAGGTTTCCAGTATATTACGTGATATACTTCTATTTAATGTGAATTACTATATACAAGTATATACTAGATATTCTATTCAATAGTCATTCATTCATTCATTCATACATCTGTTAAGGTGTATAAATAAATCTGAATATATATATATAATTGAGTCAGTTTTAATTATTATTAAATACATATTACGCTGGAAAATAGAAGCAGATATGAAAAGGATGAATAACAACTGAAAGGAACTGGAAAAGATTACCCAGGACAGAGTTGGATGGAGTATGCTGGTGGGCAGCCTATACTCCTTCACGAGGGGTAACGGGCGTAATTAAGTAAGTATTAAGTAGTAGTCTAGTATAAGATTGTGAATATTCCTTATTGCTAACTGAATTTACGTTTAATAGTGAAATAAATATAAAGTTTAAATTAAATGAAAGTAGATCATTATAAGATTGTATCATATGCTGATAAATCATCTTAAATAGTCATAGTGTAATGAATGAGAATATAAAAGGGAACAATCGAAGGTATTTGAACACAAAATTATATAATCTTTTAGTAAATTCTGAGACCCATTCAGTAAATACTTCATTTACAAAATGTCAATCAATTATCTCAAAGTTGACCGTTCCTTTTGCAAATATCAGTCAATCATCTCAGACTTCATTGTTCTTTTGTTTCCACACTAATTATATCCATGTGTTTCGTTCTTTTTCCTTCGAAATTCTGTATCTTTTGCCACCAGTCTCTTCACTTTCGATTGATAATACATACTGTAGTAAATGAGAACAGTAGTGGGGGCAATACAATGTACTTGACACGAAAATTACAAACTATCTCACTAAAATCTGACAATCATACAGTAAACAGTTAATTTACAAAATATTAATCAGCTGTGTCAATCTTGACTGTTCCTTCTGCAAATATCGGTCGATAGACTCCGACGGTTATTGTTTATGCATTTTCATACCGATTGTGTTTCGTTTTCATTCTTTCCTTATCGACTGTCTATTGAAATGCATTCAATGCCAGACCATCATTATATACTATGTATGTAGATATACGTAATCCACAATTGACGGAGAAGCTTTGGAGGATGTGAAAACCTTCACATATCTGGGCAGCATCATTGATAAACACAGTGAATCTAATGCAAATGTGGGGGCATGGATTGGAAAAGCAAGAACAGCATATTTAAAACTGAAGAACATCTGAAACTCAAAACAATTGTCAAGCAACACTATGATCAGAATTTTCAATACAAATGTGAAGACAGTTCAACTGTATGGGGCGGAAACCTGGGGAACTAAGAAGGCCATCATCCAGAAGATACAGGTGTTTATTTACAGTTGTCTACGCAAGATACTTCGGATCCGTTGACCAGACACTATCAACAACAAGCTAATGTGTTAGAGAAACAAATCAGATTCCATCCAGTGGAGGATGAAATCAGGAAGAATTGCTAGAATTGGATAAAACATATATTGAGGGAAGCACCTAACTGCATCACACAACAAGCCCTCACATGAAATCCTGAAGGCCAAAGGAAAAGTCGTAGACCAAAGAACACAATACTCCGAGAAATGGAGATAGACATGAAAATAACGATCAAGAATTGGATGGAACTAGGAAGAAAAGCTCATGACAGAGTGACTTGTAGAATTCTGGTCGACGGCCTATGCTCGATTAGGAGTAACATGCGTAATTAAGTAAGTAATCCATACCACAATACTACTTATATTTGCCGACATCAGTAGCACACACCATAATAGATCCAATCACTCACTGTTATACGATAATGAATGTTTTACAATAAGGAAACTTGAATCAACAATTCAGTGTCCTTTTGTTTATTACAAACATAGTACGATGATAATAATAATAATAATAAGTTGACATTTTCAATATTGATAATGCCAACTACGCAAAATAACACCCACTATCATTTCTATAGTCATTTTCATTGATTACGTAAATAAAACAGACAAAAAAAAATTTTTTTACTTTCTGGCATCATTAAATTTTTTAAAAAAATTTCTTTTTCCTGTAAAAAATAAAAAAAATTTTTTTTGTTTCTTCAGTAAGCTACATGGTTTGGAGAGAGAGAGACAATACAAAAAAAAAACAAAAAACAGAACAGGGAAATACATTCACAGCCAAACGAACAATCTTGATTAGTGATATTCTCCTTGTATGATTGACAGATGTTTAACTACATAAATCAAAATGTGAAAAAACAAAAAAAAATTTTTTTCCTGAGAGAATTTTTCCATAGGTTGATAAATCTTACAGATGATTTATTTTAGTAGTATAATTATGGATGGTTAGAAACTAGAAAATGAAATAGTTATACAGACTGGATATTATCCGAAAATAACTGATGCAAAATACAGTAAGCAAAGATGGATAGTGGGTAGCAGTGGAATAAAAGATGTGCGTTTCGTTCTATTTAGGACGAGTCAGCTGGATGTACCAGCATTCTAGAGTTGATGTTCACTCTGAGACTCGAACACAGAGTGTAAATCAACTTTGAGATGAAGGTACATTCAGCTGACCAGTTTCAAATAGGACGAAACGCGCTTCCTGGATTGTACTGCTTACCATAATTACTTACTTAAGCCTTTTACACTCAATGGAGCATAGGCCGCCAAAAATTATTCAAATCTTTGCTTACCATGCTTGTAAATTTAGGCTATATCGAGGCAATCCGTACAGTATGCACATATGCCAATTAGAGACTGACCAGTTGCAGCCCTAAAACATCAATGGGAAGATTCAAACAAACAATAATAATTAATGCAAAATATCTTCACAGATATATATAATTATCAGAAAAGGGTTTTGTGAAGATTTTAGTCTGTTGGGAGATAGCAACTCATTGAAGACATTGTTGAATGGTTGCTCAACTTCGTGGATTGGTTGAAGTTAGACATGAACAACGCTGGATCAGTGTATAGTGGTTAAGTGTTCGCATGCTAGACTGATCGGCCCTGGGTTCGAATCTCGCGAGGTGTGATCGTGGATGTGCACCGCTAAGGAGTTCCACAATAGAACGAAAAGGCCATTCAATGCTCTCAGGTTTCCATAGTGGTTGAGGTTCACTTGACTCATGATTTCAACTATATATATAATTAGATACATAACTTACAGTTTCTAGCTGTTGACGTTATTAACAGAACTGAATTTTATCTGTTGACATATTACTAACTTACTTTGCTGCGCCTGCTAACCCTCTTGAAGGAGCATATGCCAACCACCAACATTCCCCTGAACAACTTTATCCTGGACAATACTTTCTATTTAGTTTCAGTTACCATTCATCCTCTTCATCTCTGCTTCTGATTCTCGACACAGTATATTCTTTGGTCTTTCACTTTTCTTTTGCCCTTCACGATTCTAAGTTAGCGCTTGCCTAATGACGCAGTTTGATGATTTCTTCAATGTATGTCACATCCACCTCCAACATCTTTCACTAATTTCATATTCATTTGGAATTTGATTTATTCTTTCTCACAGTAAGCTGTTGATGATGGTATTAAATCAATGGAAATTGAGTATCTTGAGTAGACAATTGTTTATAAATAATTATATTTTTGATGATGGTTGTAGTCATTCTCCACACTAAAACTGTCTTAACATTCGTATTGAAGGTTGAGACTTTGATGTTGGTTGACGGACAGTTGTTTTGAGTTCCATATGTTCTTCAAGTATAGAAATGAAGCCTTTATTTTGCCAATCATTGCCTTTTCGTCTCCACCGGATCCTCCTTTTCCATTGATGGTGCTGTCCGGGTACGTGCGATTATCCACATATTCCAGAGTTTCTTCATCAATTGTGATTGTGTTGATATTCTCCGTGTCATCGACCCTCCGTGTCAATCAAACCAGTTGGGGCAACGGGCATTCGCTCTTCGTCCTCTCAATTTCGTAAACAACACTCGCACTACGAAAAGGCAGTCCGTAGGACTCCCCTGGCAGTGACTGTGTACGCTTCGCCATGTGAGAGGATTTGGGGAATGAGAGCTGGCTCTCCCAACCCTCAGCCGTACCAGGTTATTTGAATGTTACCTCTTTAGTTATGTAAATCAGATGTATTTTTAATACTTTACTTACTTACTTACACCTGTTACTCACAATGGAGCATAGGCCACCGAATGTATTTTTAATGCTTGCCTATAATTTCGTTTCTTCAGTGGTACTTGTGCTACTGTTTTATGTATCTCTGAGTGTTTTAGTTTTTCGTTTTATTTAACTCTCAGGTGTGTTTTAATGTAATATTGATTTGTCATATTTGACTTTCCCTGTAAAAGTTGATTGATTTTTGATTGAATATTATTCCTTGTTTGCCAGGAACGCCTCATCTCCTTTACATGCAATTAGGTTTTAGTCAATTGCAAATCTATTTATGGAATTATGGATCGGATTACACACGATTTATAGTAAACCATTTTGGTTAAATCGTTCGATTTTGTTTTGTTCATAAATATGTTTAAATAATGCCATTCGTATCATCAAGCAGTTGATGCTTAGTTATAATTTAGTACAATAAGGAATTTTCAGTATAACCATGAAAACTATACAGAAGAAATTCACTTAGTATTGTTTGTTTGAATCTTCCTATTGATGCTAAAGACGGCAACTGGTCAGTCTCATATTGGCATATGTGCATACTGTGTGTATTGCCTCGATAATGCCTTAATTCACAAGCATTATAAGTAAAGATGTATAGTTGCTAGCAATGGAATCTGGGACACGCGTTTCATCCTATTCGGGACTAGTCAGCTTGATGTACTTGCATCTCAGAGTTGATGATCACTCTGGGACTCGAACTCAGTACCGTTTGCTTCAAACGCCATCACGTTATCCACTCAGCTACTGAGTCCTGATATCCACTTGCTTGTGCAATGGGGTGAAGTTTGATTTCACTTAGTATTGTTTGTTTTAAGAAGAAGAAGAAGAAAGATACAACTTGGTAATAATTCCATGGGGATTGGAGATTTCGGTATTTTCGGTCTTTCACTTAGTTAGTATACATTATTTTTGATCCAACATTATGAAGTTAGTGTGCTATACCCACCAGTTTAACTTTACACCAGCTTTGATTACTTAAAGACAATTTGTGCAACGATGTTACATCATTTTATTATTCAGAATTAACTAAAAATATGAATGAAATGGAAATATAATAATGGTATTATGCATATTGTTGAATTTTATTATGATGGTGATTGCTGAATATCATAAATTAAAGTTAGATTTATACACTGATAGATGTTAGCTCAACTGCCTGGAGATTCCAACTGGCAATCTAGATAATAGATGTATCCAGAAGATAAAAGTGTTTATTAATAGCTGTGTACGCAAAATACTTCCGATCCTTTAGCCAGACACTATCAGTAGAAACAATTGTAGGAGAGAACAAACCATATTTCAGCGGAAGAATAAATCAGGAAGAAGAACTGGAAGTGAATAGGACACACATTGAGGACATCACTCAACTGCATCACAAGGCAAGCCCTCACATGGAATCCTGAAGGCCAAAGAAGAAGTGGAAGACCAAAGAACACATTACGCCGAGAAATGGAGACATGAAAAGAATAGAGATGAATTTGATAGAACTAGAAAGGGAGGTCCAGGACAGAGTGATTTACAGAATGCTAGTCGATGGCTTATTCTCCATTGGGGTTAGCAGGCGTAAGTAAGTAATATATTAATGGTAATTGAGATGAAACAGGAAACCTCAGTCTTTACAAAGCTGACAACATATAGACAACACTTTAGAGCAAATACAGGTTATCCTTTCAACTGAATTTGTGCCGACATTTACTTATGCGTGGAATACTGTAATATAGTTTTGAAAATTTGTAAAATATACCAGAATTTTATGACAATGTTTTTTTTTCTCAGTAGACTGAATCACACTTTTTAATGTTGAGTAGAAACCAGACTTCTAAATTTAATGAAGCAAGATAAAATATTTACTCAAATGGACAACCTGTAGTGAACAAGAAGACGAGTGGAAACAATCTAATGTAGTTGACACAAAATTAATAGGCTATCTTAGTAAAATTTGACAACCACATAGTAAGCAGTTGATTTGCAAACTATTAATCAATTGTCTCAACACTGACTGTTCCATTTGCAAATATCAGTCCATCGTCTCCCATGATTATTGTTCATGCATTTTCATGCCAATTGCATTTCGTTACCGTTCTTTCCTTATCGATCTTTTAGTGAAATACATTCTCTGCTTGATCATCGTCATATACTACTTATATGGATAAAAGCAACCCACATCACAGACCGACTCAAATCTCTAAGCTTCCTAATAATAATTGTAACAAATCAAATTCATAGTCTTATTACGTCGTTTTCTAGCTTGTATACATTTGCATAGACAACAACTTTCCAAACCAAAATTCTTTTAATAAAAGTTAAACAATAATTCATTTTAAATTCACTTGGAATTGTTTGTTTGAATCTTCTCATTGATGTTTAGGCTGCGATTGATCAGCCTCTTTTTAGTCAATAAGATACTGATCAACTGCAGTCCCAAACATCAATGGGAAGATTGAAACAAACAATACTAAGTGAACTTCAACTTCACCCCATTGCACAAGCAAATGGCTGTCAGGACCCAATAGCTGAGTGGATAACGCGTTAGCGTTTGAAACAAACGTTTCGAGTCCCAGAGTGAACATCAACTCTGAGATGCAGGTACATCCAGATGACGATTCCCAAATAGAATGAAACGCGCGTTCTGTATTGCATTGCTAGCCACTATCCATCTTTGCTAATAATTCATTTTGTTGTAGACTAGAACGTGATCTTTCATATCACTTGATCGGACAGAAAACAAAAAAACATCTTTACATTAAATGTTAAATTGGCCTTTATCCTGATTGATTTCACTGATCCCTGTTAAGTTATATGCCTGAAAAAATAAAAAAAAAAACAAAAAGGATGATTTAGTTTCCATAGCTTATATTTTTTTACCATTTTTAACAAATGTTACCCTTTTATTAATTCATTGAAAATACATTTGAATTCAATCAGAAAAAAAATACTTTTCGGGAAAGTTTTCAAGTACCATATTTCGAGACTGTTGTTAAGAAAGAACATGATGATGGTTATCTCTATTTCTTTCACCTTGGTTTTCGCTTTTTCCTATTTTCACAAGGTGGTTTTTGTGGAGATTCTAGCAAATTAATAGTTGAGTTCATGATTCAATGGAAGCTAGACAACCATGGAAAACTTGGGAGCACTGAATGGTCGTCTCGTCCTAGTATGGGACTCCTCATCGGCGGGTATCGACGATCTTGCTCGAGGGATTCGAACCCAGGACTCATAGGTCTTACACGCGAGCGCTTAACCTCCAGATCACGGAGTCGGGATCTAACTGTTTTAATGTCTAACTTCAATCAACCCACTAAATTTCGCGACCTTCCATCAGTGAGTTACAATCTCACAACAGACCCAGTTTTTCTATTTTCCTCTATCTTGCATTAGATTGATTTATTTTCTTAAAATATTTTCTTTAGACTAATGTTATTTTCCTTCATTGTAATATATCCATGTGAGTTAACATGTGATGAGTTTTAATAAATGCAACATATCATCTATACAACTGATTTTGTTACATTTGATCCTTATAAAGTTTGATTGGTTGCTTACATAACTTTTATTCCATTGTATTGTGGTACTATTTTACAATGGAAACTTTGTCTTATTCCACTCGCTTCATTTCATGATAGATAAGATGATGGTTGGAGGTGGTCAACAGAAAACCCTTGACCCGGTTATGGTGCTTCTAGGCACTCGTCAGCAAGGTATACCTGTAATCTTGAGGGATCAATAGCATTCGATCAGCACTAAGAAGGCTTTGACACATATGACATTGATCACCACCCAGTGATCAATCAATTGTGATCATAATATTTTTGTATTATATTCAACAGTATCCACTTTCTTATGTAATCGTATTCGTAGTAGATTCTAGGGATTGTATTTTGCTTCTATATGACGAAGACGTTGTTTCCATATTGTGATCAATTTCTGTATTTATTGTTTCAGACTCTAGAGTCTATCCACAAAAGCCCCAAAATATGACAACCAACAGTTATGTCGATTTTGCATGTTTCAGTCATTCACTTACATTAGTAAATAGATGCTTTACTAAGAACTAATAAACTTCTTGAATGTTTTTTTTAGTTCAATTAGATGACAATTGGTAATAGAATATAAGGTCGCCACTTTTTCTGTTTAACACTCAATGGCTGTATGTATCTATACACCAGTTTTGATGTTGACATACCTCTAACGCGTTACTCACCCAGCTACCTGAGTCATGACAGCCAAAATCATATATTTATAAACAATACTGAAGGATCCATTCACAAATCAATAAATACTGAATAAAATTCATTCCTCACATATTACTAACCAGACTAAACAAACTCTTAAGAATCTATGAATGTTTGGATAAGTTCCGTATTATGTTTTTTATAGTGTCTAATAGTACAATGAAGAAGATCATACAATTGTATTTACCCGATGAGTATTGAATAGGATGGGATATATAACCAGCATGTAAGTATACACAGGACTAATACATTTTCTCAAAGTAACTATTATAACTCGTGGTCTAGTGGATGCCTTGGTAATGTATAGCGTGAAAACACCGCCAATTAGAAAGCAGCGAATTATCGATCGGAACAGTGACACACGAAACACGTAGGAACAGTCTAGAGTTTGTACGTTTCGCTCTTGCTTCTGCCTAACCCAGACAGTTAAGTCCAGAACAGCCTCTGCGATATGAATCATTATATTACAAACATACCGAGTTTATATACCATATCATGCCATACAATTGAAAATAACATGAGTACAAGATTCAGCCAAATGTGACTGTGAATAGGGGGAACAGTAATCAATAGACTGGGTGCAATTCATGAACGATAAATCGTATAACAATAGTTTATAGTTCAAAATAAAGCTCATGATAAGGGTAACATGAATATGAATAGTTCAATTATTTAGCGATTATACGATAAAAAATATCTGTATAATATCGGCCAAAGTTACCATTCACTACTGTTATCACGATGCAACAGTAACAGTATGTGGGTTGTGGCTATACATAATATAAATACATATAAACTTCAAATTCTGTAAATCAACTAAGCTAATTTCATTCATCGATACCATTGGCCTCATCATTTATTCATATTTAGTTCATTTATGTCAAGTTTTGTTGTTTGAATGCCACATAATGTTGAAACATTTCAGTAGTATAGTTTGTTGTTAGCGTTGCTCATTGCAGAAGAACACCATGGTTTCACAAAGCTGTAAAGAAAACCATTCTCATTGAAATTTACGTAGTATTGTTTGTTTGGATCTTCCAATTGATGTTTTTAGGACTGCAACTGGTCAGTCTATCAGGACTCAGTAGCTGTGTGGATAACCTCGATGGCGTTTGAAACGAATGATACTAGGTTCGAGTCACAGAGTGAACATCAACTCTGAAATGCAGGTACATCCAGCTGACTAGTCCTAAATAAGACGAAACGCGCGTCCTGAATTCCACTGCTAGCCACTATCCATCTTTGCTTATCATTCTCATTGAAATTAAATATTATTAGGTCATTCTTATCTAAATTTAATGTCATATGAGAATAGGAGTGAATACAAAACAAGATAAATTTGATGTGCATATTGATAAACCATATAGTTTTCCGTTATTTTACAATGGTTTATCTGATATTAAAAAAAGTAATACACAGATGACTTTGAATTTATGAGCATTTTTTTTATGAATCTACTATTCAGGTTACATATTTATTGACTTAGTTACTTACTTAGGCCTGTTAATCCTCGTGGAGGAGAATACGCTAACCACCAGTATTCTTCATCCACTTGTGTCCTGAACGATTCTTTCCAATTAGTTCTAGTTACTATTCATCCCTCTCATGTTTACTTCCGGTTCTCGACACGGTATGTTCTTTGGTCTTACACTTTTCCGTTTCCCTTCAGCATTGCAAAGTTGGCACTTACCTCATGATGCAGTTTGATGATTTCCTCAATGTTTGTCACATCCGCCTCCAACATCTTTTACTAATTTCATCTTCAGATGGAATTTGATTTGTTCTCTCTCAGAGTAAGCTGTTGCTGATGGTATCCAATCAATGGAAATTGAGTTTCTTGTGTAGACATATATTTTAAATACATGTACTTTTTGATGATGATTGTAGTGGTTCTCCACGTTTCAGCTGCATACGGTAAGACTATCTTGACGTTCGTATTGAAGATTAAGACTTTGATGTTGGTTGACAGACAGTTGTTTTGAGTTCCATATGTTCTTCAACTGTAGGAATACAGCCTTTGTTTTGCCAATCTTTGCCTTTTCGTCTCGATTAGATCCTTCTTGTTCATTGATGATGTTGTCCAGGTACGTGAAATTACTGCTAGAAAAGTTGCCACTACACTAACTGTCTTCACTTCCATTTGTTGATGTTTATGCTATAGAAGAGCTAAGTCATCTGCAAAGTTTAAGTTATTAAACTTAGAAAACAAGCAAAATTCTTGACCCTCTTTTTATTCCTTCGGATAAGAAGTATTGTAAACTTTTGTACTACTAGAGCATAGTTGTAATGTATTGACTATTACATAATTCAATTAAGGCTACATTTTAATAGAAACTGTCAGTCATAGCAATTAAGTAAGTAGAATAATACTATTCAATCATTCCCCAGTAAAATGTCACTTTATAATAAGTTCTTAATAGTTTAGAATCCTATAAACATATGAACAATGTATGTACTTTTATAAGTCAATTCAAATGTAATATCATCTGATGGACATTTGGATTGAAAATAATACTGAACTACATTTCACTTGATTTAGAAATGGAAAAAACGGTTTTTTTTTCTGGATATCAGACTTATTATTAAAATGAAAACATCCCTATGGATAGTGGTTAGCAGTAGAATCCAGGATGATGCGCGTTTTGTCCCATTTGGGACTTGTCAGTTGGATGTACCTGAATCTGAGAGTGGATGAGAAGATACTGTAGTGAAGAAGAACACGACTGGGGACAATCGAATGTATGTAATCGCAAATTATAGACTATCTCACTAAATTTTGATAACCATACAGTCGACAGTTAATTTGCATAATAACAATCAATTGTCTCAATCTTCACTGTTCATTCTGTAAATATCAGTTCATTTTCTCTAATTTCATTGTTCATGCATTTTCCTAACAATTGTGCTTCATTTCAGTCCTTTCCCTATCGATCTTCTGCCCAAAAACTTTCTATGCCTGACCATCACCATATACTACTTATATGGATATAAGTAGCCCACACCACAATACAAGTAAACAACAACAAGTGAACGAAAATACTACTGCTGTGATCTTTTTTTAAAGCATTCTGAAAACGATGCGAATTGATCTGTTATTTTAGAAATGCTATGGTAAGGTAACTAAGAACAACCAATACAGATATCAATTAATTATTTCTGTTTAAACTCTAAAACAATGTAATTTGAATCTTTTTACATTACACAAATAATGACATTGTAGAAAAGATTTGTAGCTCAGGTGGGTGATTTTGATCTAGGTTTGTTCTCTGAGCTGAATGGTTTGGTCATGGAGCTTTCATCATCCTTCTGAACGATATCATCGGCATGAACTTTGGCTAGAAGTGAAGTGTTTGAATCTCTCCACATGTGATTCAAACACTTCACTTCTACCCAAAGTTTTTGCTGATAATGTCGTTCAGAAGAACAATGAAAGCTCCACGACCAAACCATCCATCTCAGAGAACAAACCTACATCAAAAATGACATTGTGATTCATTAAATTGGATATTAAAACAAGTACTTCTCAAGAAATGAACTATATTTTGGATCTAATTAGAAGCTAGACAAACTATACTGTGACGTACACTAGATAGTTATTTCACCATAAGGTGTAGAACTTTACGTGAACATTTTAACGTTAAATGAAATTAGGCACCTGTTAAAATCTCTAGGGCGACGACGCCTATTTTTCCCAACTGTATATATAATTATAATCAGTGTTTATCTATTTTAGGTCTGTTATTATTAATTATATCTAAGTGTTGGCCACACTTAAATACACTTTTTTTCAACAATAACAACAACAAAATCCTTTTTAATCAATCACAAAATTAATTTTCCTTTCCATCTGCTTTTGGAGATAACGAATACGATCTAGTTTTGTGTCAAGTCCACATGGGTTATTCTATCTTCCAGACAGATCAATTTATTCGTACGTCCTGAGTCACATTTTGACTTAGTTAATCATTCATATATTAAACTTGATTATTTTTATATAAACTTATCTGTATGTTTTTGCTTGTTCTATTCCTTATATATCTGTAGTTTATTTATGTCTGACTAGAAATATTGAGTCACTATTTTTGTTCCTTTCTCCCAGTTCATGTCGTCCAATGATTTCTTCATATCCAGTGTTATCTATTCCAACGTTGGTATTTAAATCTTCCATCAGAATGGTCAGGTCCTTTATTGGGCGCTTCTCGACGATCGACTGAAGCCTACCGCAGTATTGGTCTTTAAAACCTTTATCGTAGTCGTTGGTAGGCGCATAGCACTGGATGACGATCATTGTAATGCCCTCTTTCTTTGTTTTGAAGGAGGCTTTGATGATCCTTGGTTCATGAGATTCTCATCCTATAAGTGCATTTTGTGCTTGTTTGGACAGCATTGGTGCAATGACTTTTGTATGTGCAGCATTCTCTTCTTCATGGACGGAGTATAACAGAAGCTCACCTGAAGTTAATCGTTGTTGTCTAACCTGCATCTAATGTGTTTCAGTTGTCCTAGACAACTCCAGGTTATATCTTTTCATTTCTCCAGTATTTTAGATGACTCTTCCGCTCTCTCACATTCTATGAACATTCCATGTACCTCAAGTAATGGATGCTCTGATTGTCAGAAGGGGCATCATCCTCGTGACTTCCGAAAGGACCCGGCTTTCATCATGAGGTGTCATAACTCTTCTAAGTGAAGACCCTCTGACTCCCAGAACATATTTGAAATGGTTTGAATAAATTTTTCTGGTTAGCGTTTTTTGGCAAGTTATTTTTCTACGGGATGGGTTCGCTAACCCAAAACTCAACCCTCCTACTTTATCCGGGCTTCAGATCGGCAGTAACCCCAGAGGGGCTCCAGGCGGAATTTTATTCTTTAATTGACTCTTAATTCGTCTCTGTATTCGCTCACTCACGTGCACTAACTTTTCTGATTGAATTAGCTTGGTGTGTTCGTGTCTTAGTCATCTGTGCTATTCAATAATATAAACTTTATTCAGAGCATCATGTTGCATCGTGAAAACATGAATTGAACACAAGGAACACATCAACTAGATACCAGACTACAGAATATTGACTTTTTAAAGAAGTATATGTTGATAATCAAAAATAAACATAAGTATGTAGAACGTGTTACATCAATTTGACATTTTCTTTGTCTTACGAAAAAAAAATCATTGAATTTCTTCACGGTAACTCAGATTCAACTGATTTCACATTTTAATAGTTGAGATCATGAGACAATGGAATCCAAACCACCATGGAAAACCTGGAAACATTAAACAGCCGTTTCGCCATAGTATGAGACTCTTCAGTAGTGCACATCTACGATCCAACCTACACGAAATTCGAACCAAGGGTCTATCAGTTTCGCGCGTGAGTACTTAGCCACTAAACCACAGATCCGGTATCCAACGGTGTTAATATCTAACTTCAACTAATCCACGAAATTGTGCGACACATCCACCATTGTATTCAATGAGTTAATATCTCACAACAGATCTGATTGAATTCGATTGGTCACTGCTTCTCACTAGAACTCCAGGAAAGACGTTATGGAGCCAGTCATTAGTAAGCATATGTTGATTATTATCAGAATGGGTTTTTTGGATATTTATTATCTTAACTATTAAAATTACTATAATATCCACTAAACCCTTTCTGATAATTCTACTTAACTTGGATGAGACCTGTAAATTTCTATTGTCAGAGAACGTTTCCTACAGTAAATCTTTAATAGGAGAGTTTGTTACATTTAACTGGTATATTCAATGTTTTCAAAGGAAACAATGCAGTAAATATTCACCGCTAAACCATTTACTTTACATAGAATAACTTGAAAACTTTAAACATCCTGTTTAAATTTCCTATTTTACCATGATTACTAATTGAAATCAGCTGAAACGTTTACTCATATCTCTAAAAATGCTGAAAATATTCCAGAACCTTACTATAGTTTATGCAGTACATGTGACAAATATTGGGTAATTTATCAAAAGAATCTCTTTCTCATTATATTGTAGTCCATTGTATAAGATGAGGGTTGGAGTAAATCAACCGGAAACTCAAAAAGATCTGACACATATTGTAGTGTGGTTTACATATATCCATATAAGTAGTATATAGTGATGATCAAACATAGAATGTATTTTGGCAGAAGACCGATATAGAAAAAAACTGAAATGAAGCACAATTGTTAGGAAAATGCATGAACACTGAAATTAGAGAAGATGAACTGATATTTACAGAATGAACAGTGAAGATTGAGACAATTGATTGTTATTATGCAAATTAACTGTCGACTGTATGGTTATCAAAATTTAGTGAGATAGTCTATAATTTGTGCTTAAATACATTTGATTGTCACCAACCGGTGTTCTGTTCACTATAATATGACATTGATCACCACCTAGTGATCAATCAATTGTAAAGTCTTTTATTGCCGAATGTATCATACTGTTTTTGTGAAAATTGTTTAGATGCCTCATCTCTTCTAAAAAATTCCTAAATAAACCTTGAAATAAGCATAGAAACTATATAAAGATTTTTAAATTCTATTCTACATTCCATTTTTTATGCATATTCCAGATTAAAAATAAGATCTATTTAAGAAAGACTCATATCTATTAAGGTAACCTTACCTTAAGATAGATTTATAAATCAATAAATTGAGGGATGATCTCTAATATTAGTTAAAATTTAGGTCAAATCAGTTTCTAGTCATTAATTATCCTTTATACAAGATAATAAATAACGTTGACATTATAATACACATATCTTAAGGCCTGAAAAGGTACCATTGTGCATTTTTGTCATTTACATGATATGTCTTATATTCTATGATGACAGTGTAGTGAACAGAACATGGGTGGGGACAATGAAATGCAGCTGAGCACTAAATTACGGAATATCTCACTAAAATCTGACAACCGTACAGTAAATAGTTATTTTACAAACTATTAATCAATTGTAAGCAAAGATGGATAATGGCTAACAGTGGAATTCAGGACGCGCGTTTCGACCTATTTGGGACTCGTCAGCTGGAGTGACTGACCAATTGCAGTCCTAAACGTCGATGGGAAGATTCAAGTAAACAATACTAAATGAATTCAAACTTCATCCCATCACACAAGCAAGTGGCTATCAGGACTCAGTGGGCGAGTGGATATTATGATGGCTTTTTGAAGCAAACGGTACTGAGTTCGATTCATAGAGTGAACATCAACTGTGAGATGAAGGTACATCCATTTGACGAGTCCTAAATGGGACGAAAGACCCATCCTGGATTTCACTGCTAATCACTATCCATCTTTGGTTATAATGCTTGTGAATTAAGGCAATATCGAGGCAGTTAGCACAGTATGCACATATGCCAATTAGAAACTGACCACTTGCAGTCTTAAAAACATCAATGGGAAGATTCAAACAAACAATACTAAATGAATTTACATACAGTAAACAGTTAATTTGCAAATTATTAATCAATTATTTCAATCTTGACCAATCGTTTCGCAAATATCAATCCATCGTCCCTGATTTCATTGTTTATGCATTTTCATACCAATTGCATTCCGTTCCCATTCTTTCCTTATCCATCTTTTAGTGAAATACATTCTCTGCCTGACCAAGGTCATATACTACTTATGTGGATATAAGTAACCCACTCCACAATAGCTCATGTACCATTTGGTTTTAGAAACATATTTTTGTCATCATAAAAGAAGTGAAAATATGTTTCTCTGATTAATAGTTTAACTAGAAATTCACGCCTTTATTATGGATTAACATAAGCTTGACAGCCATTTAAAACGAATAGGCAGTTTAGTTAAACAGAGTTCCATCTCTTTGTTGTTTTATTTAGTGAGTATAACATCGAAATGAGAAAAAAAAGTATTTGTACTTATACATTGGGATCTGAAAAATGTATCCAGCAACACTTAGACTCGTACATAGAAACTATCAGGATAAACTTGGTGGTCATCTGTTTGTTCTGGTTAGTAACCATATCACATCAACACAAAGCTATAGGTATTAAACACTTTTACTGACAACCTTATTTCATATTTAACTCTACTCTGTTTTCTTCCTATAAAGAATTTGTGATTGCATTTTAGTTTTCGGTTCAACTTTTGATGTTAACAGAGTTATCTGGATACGTCATTTATTCTATTTTTGATTATAAACAACAAGCGTTTGCTTTATAATGATTGCTCATTGGGTGGTAATTAATTTCGTGCTTGTCTAGTTCCTAGTGTTGAGTGAATTTTATCTGTCAAGTTACATTGGCCTAAATGACTTGACATCACACACTTTCTTTTGAAATTAGGTGTTTGAAGGAATGGGGAGGTAATCTTACACATGGATGTCATGTTGGTTGATGTACATTAACAAGGCTTAAATATAATCTCTGAGGAAATGACATTCAGTTCTCGTTTGTAACTAAAGTCTGAACAAACATGGCACTAGTTACCACTCAGTGATAAATCAATGGGAAATTCTCAAATCTACAGGTCGTCAGTTAGGATCAGAATAGTTTCTTGCTAACTTATCCAAACCTACAGCAAGTACACTAATCAGTGAATCGTAAAGCAATTGTTTTGCATACAATGAGCCAACTTTATACAACCACTTATCAGTAAATCTCGTATTAAACATTACTTTAGGTTTGCATAAATATATGATGAGGCTGTTTTTAGTGATCGACCGCCACCATTATCATCTTCAGTGTTCAGTCTTCATCAAACTAATGGTTCTTCTGGGAATAACAGAATTTAATTCGATCTGCCAACTTCAAATATGCTGGGGATTGTGATCATTTAATCGTGCGTAAAACATTGAAACTACATTATCGTGGATTGATTTAAGTTACACACTGAAAGTATTGGATGCCTACTGAGTGATCAAGAGGTTAGGCTTTCTCCCACAATATCGAAGTTCATGAATCCTATTCTTGCATACCGGATCGAGGATGCCCACCACCGTACTAAGACAAAATGATCTCTTAGTGCTTTCAGGTTTTCATTTATGGTTTAACATTGATTGATTCATGGTTTTAGTAATACATTAATTTGTATAGTATTTGACTGATGTAACCGTTCCAACTTTTGTAACAAGCTATACTTTTCAGAGATGGATAGTGGCTAGCAGTGGAATCCAGGACGCGCGTTTCGTCCTATTTGGGACTCGTCAGCTGGATGTACCTGCATCTCAGAGTTGATGTTCACTCTGGGACTCGAACCCAGTACCCTCGCTTCAAACGCCATCGCGTTATCCACTCGGCCACTCAGTCCTGATATGCTTGTGAATTAAGGCAATATCGAGGCAATACGCACAGTATGCACATATGCCAATTAGAGACTGACCAGTTGCAGTCCTAACAAATCGATGGGAAGATTCAAACAAACAATACTAAGTTGAATTTAAGCTATACTTTTGTTTCACATTGATACAAATAACTTTCTACGTAAAACATTTATGAACTTTCCGAATACAATGAGATTACTTTCACCCCATAAGTGAATGATAAATTGTAAATTCTTCATTCTATACAAGAAATTTAGCAAAATGTCATGGAATCATCTTAAGCCAATGTATTTAAAATAATATTTAAGCATTTATAAGCAAAGATAGATAATCTCTAGCAGTGGAATCCAGTTTGACGCGCGTTTCGTCCTATTTAGGTCTCATCAACTAGATGTACCTTCATCTCAGAGTTAATGTTCACTCTGTGACTCGAACCCAGTATCATTCATTTCAAACGCCATTGTGTTATCCACTCAGCTACTGAATCCTGATAGCTAATTGCTTGTGTAATGGTGTGAAGTCACATAAAGTCAGTAGCCCTATTATTAACAATATATACTTTACATCATTAATTATTATCAAAGAATCAAATCACTAGTTTCAATATCACCTACATTTTAAAACAAGCATTAAGCTGAAATGTATGTTTATAGTTCAGGAAATAACATTTACAATATAGATAATAACTATTACTTCATTCAGATAAAGTACAAGGAGAAATGTTGTCTGATTCATTAGGATAATAAAGTCAATAAGGATAATAATCATAATAATACAATCATGAAAATAAGCAATAAAACAAATGTGATTAAGATAACAAACTCATGTAGACTGAGAAAGACTAATATTCAAATGAAGAATAATTGATTAGAGAAAAACAGAAAAAAAGAAAAGATGGATATTAGCTAACAGTGGAATCCAGGACGCGCATTTTCGTCTTACTTGAAAATCGTCAGTTGGATGTACCTGAATCTCAGAGTTTATGTTCACTCTGGAAAAAAAAGGATCCAAGGTAAGTTTGTTTTGATTTATAAAATCCGATCAGTATTAAACAGGTTAGACAAGAATAACTTTAGTCACTATACAATGATCAATCGAATATGATTGTCCTATTATATAAACATCTACTGTACGGAGCTGAAACGTGGAGAACTACTAAAACCATCGTGAAGAAGGTGCAAGTATTTATAAACAGTTGTCTACGCAAAATACTCAACATCCTTTGGCCGGATACTATCAGCAACAGCGTTTTATGGGAGAGGACAAACCATCTTCCAACTGAAGAGGAAATTAGGAAAAGACGTTGGAAGTAAATATGACATACATTATGAAAATCATTAAACTACATCACGAAGCAAGTACTAACTTGGAATCTTGAAGAGAATCGGAAAAGAAGAAGGACAAAGAACACATGGCTTCGAGAAATAAAAGTATATATGGGATGAGTAACAACTGGAAATAACTGGAAAAGATTGTTGAGGCAAAGTTGGATGGAGAATGCTTGTGTTTGGCCTATGCTCCTCTACGAGGGGTAATAGGCATAGTTATCTATACATATACATACATATTCATATTGTACGTATATATTCAATAGGCGACGATTTCAAACGTTTCGACTTAATCATATTAGTTTAGATCTTGAAAATCGATAATTACAGGACTGTAAACCTACACCTTGAGGAAATCAGCTAATTGTGCCACAAGACAAGCCCTCACATGGAATCCTGAAGGTCAACGGAGAAGAGGAAGACCAAAGAACACATTACGTCGAGAAATAGAGACAGACATGAGAAGAATGAACAAGAACTGGATAGAACTAGAAAAGGAAGCCCAGGACAGAGTGGGTTGGAGAAAGCTGGTCGGCGGCCTATGCTCCATTGGGAGTAACAGGCTTAAGTAAGTAAGTAAGTAAACCCAAAAATTATTAAACATATTAAAACAATAAAATTTTGACTAGAAATTTATTTCAAATTGAAGTCTTTAACGTCATAGATTACGTGATTTACGTCAGGGATTGTAAATCAATTCAAGGTGAATTGTAAAAACAAAACAAAGATCCCATTTTTAGATTTTCTGGACAAAGTTCCTTTACATACAAATATCATACTATTAGATACTTATCTATTCAAATAGAGTATATTCTAGACAAAGTAATTTAGCTTCTAGATTAAGAGTTATATTATTAATAACAAGAGACTTATAGAAAGTGTAGAACTTATATTTAACGCCATAAACTTGCTTACTTACGTCTGTTACTCATGATGGAGCATAAACTGCCAACCAGCATTCTCCAATCCACACTGTCTTGGGTATTCCTTTGCTAGTTCTATTCGATTTTTGTTCATTCTTCTCATGTCTGTCTCCATTTTTCAGCGTAATGTGTTCTGCCGTCTTCTTCTTTACCTTCGACCTTTAAGATTCCATGTAACGGCTAGTCTTGTGACGCAGCTGGAGGCTTTTCTCAACGTTTGTTCTATCTACTTCCAATATATATTCTTGATTTCTTCCCCCTCTGGAATTTGGTTTGTTCTCTCCCACAGAAGAATGTTGCTGATAGTGTCTGGTCAACGGATGTGAAGTATTGCGCATAGACAACTGTTAATCTTCTGGATGATGGATTTCGTAGTTCTCCAACTTTCCGCCACATAAAAAAGAACTGTCTTGACATTTGTATTAAAAAATTTTAATCTTCGTGTTGGTTGACAATTATTTTGAGTTCCAGATGTTCTTTAGTTATAGATATGCTGATCTTGCTTTGCCGATCCGTGCCTCCACATCTACATCAGATCCACCGTGTTCATTAATGATGCTGCCCAGATATGTAAACGTTTTCACATCCTCCAAAGCTTCTCCGTTAAGTATAATTCGAATGGTGCATGCTGTATTGTATCGGAGAATCTAGCTTTTTCCTTTGTTTATATTAATATCTACTGCTGCTGAGGCTGCTGCTACAGTGATCGTCTTTTCCTGCATTTGTTGTTGCGTGTGATAGAAGAGACTGATCATCTGCGAAGTCTAGATCGTCCTAGTATGAAAAATCTAGGGACAACTAGGATTGAATGTAGGACCTGATAGTCTTGTGCAACTGCATGTAATTACATTAGATTAAAGTTTTTCAACATCGTTAGTAAAGCAAAATATCAGAAGAGCTTCTCGTGGATATTATAGTTATTTTAATAATTGAGATCATGAGTCAAGTGAAGCTAGACTACCGTGGAAAGCCTGGAAACACTAGGTGCCCTTTTCGTTACAGTATGGAACTCATCAGCAGTGCGCATCCACGATCTCGACTACGCGTGATTCGAACCCAGGACTTATCGGTCTCTCTCGTGAACGCTTAATTCCTAGATCACTGAGCTATTCTGCATCCAACGGTGTTAATGTCTAACTTCAACTAATCCATGAAATTGACCAACCGTCCACCATTGTGTTTAGTAAGTTACTATCTCACAATAGACTTGATTGAACTTCATTGCTCACTGCTTCTCATTAGAATTCCAGGAAATATCTCTTGAAGTCAGTCACTAGTGAGCACATAATTATTATCATTAGGGGATTTTGTGGAGATTATAGTAACTAAACAGTTGAAATCATGAGCTAATTGAAGCTAGACCATGGTTTCAACTATTTAGTTACTAAAATCTCCATAAAACCCCTTTCTGATCATTTTTTTATTTATAATATCCTAATATGTCTATACAGTTAGGTATATAATTCCATAGTGAAACAACAATTTTAAGAACAGAAAACCTTATTATGTTCATATGACAATATTCCATTTTTAAATCAAATAATCAATATGTAAATAATATTTGCCAACATTCACTGGCCGGATACTATCAGCAACAGCCTCTTATGGAAGAGGACAAACTAGATTCCATCTGAAGAGGAAATTAGAAAAGATGTTCGAAGCAAATCAGACATACATTGAGGAAATTATCAAACTGTATCATGAGACAAGCCCTAACTTGGAATCGTGAAGGGAAGAGGAAAAGTGGAAGGCCAAGGTACACACTATTTTGGGGTATAGAAGCGGATATGAAAAGAATGAATAATAACTGGAAAAACCTGAAAGGATTGTCCAGGACAGAGTTAGATGGAGAATGCTGGTCGGCGGCCTATGCTCCTCTACGTGGAATAACAGGGGTAAGTAAGTAAGTAGTAAATAGTTATCAAAAAATTCAATTGAAGTAACGATTAAGAAATATATACAGCAACTTTTCCATTGGGAAAAAGAAAACCCAGCAAAAACAAAAGAAACTTTTGATTTCCCTCATTGAATAGAAAAAGAATCATTATCTAGACTATTCTAATATACTATGGTCAGTAAACAGTAGACATAGTTGAATGGTTGTATATAAAACAAACTAGTGATCAATGTAACATTCTGTTGTTATGGTAACATTAAATCCTTTTATTTATTACGTCTAAGACAAAATAAAACATTCATTGATTCATAAGAATATTTTTTTATAATAATAGTATAAGACATTTAACTAATATGCATTGTATGACTCCTCAGCAGCGCGCATCCACGATACCAACTCGTGAGATTCGAACCCAGGACCTGAGGTGTCTCACAATAGTACGAAACGGCTGTTCAGTGCTTCCAGATTATTCATGGTGGTCTAGCTTCAATTGACTCATGATCTCGACTAATGAAATTACTATAATATACACCCATTTTGAACCTATTTTGAACATGATGACTATGTTCAAAAGAGATCAATTATAAATGGAGATTAAATAGTAGTAATGTTAACATTGTATTCATGATTAATCAATTATTGAGTAGTGATTAGTATCTTGATTTGTTGAATAAATTGTAGTGTGATACTAGTGTAAAGGATTCGAGATCGTATTTACTTTCCTTAGATTTTAAATTATCAGAAACATTGAGCAGGTAACTGTGAATGTAGGTTTCGTATTAAAGGATACTCGTCCGTAAGGTACAAATACAATCTTAAATGGATGTAATGTACAATGTTCAATCAGGACTAAGAACATGACAACTAAGTCAATAGCTGATACTCAGTAATTAACCAGTAGGACATTTGGGCAACAAGTTATATACTTTTGTTTGTTTTAATACATCATTATGGCTATTAATCGCATAACCTATTCAGGGGTGTTTCTGAAAAGTGTACAATCTTTTGTTGTACAAGTTACAAAATAGTCCAATATGTGGTGAAAGGAATGTACATTATTTAGATGTCGATTGACTGGACTGCTAACTTCTAATTGGTGATCACTCAATATTTATCGTTAGGATCGACCAAGAAGTATGAAATGGAAACTTGTTGAAATACATTGTGCTGAGAATCCTATATTGTACCCAAAATACTATATTGAATAAAGCTAATAATAATAATCTTAGCCCTAAAGAAGATCAGTCGATGCCCGAATAGCTCACTGAAAAACTCTCAGTTTGGGAAACCAGTTGACGTGGGTTTGAATTCCATAACAAGAACCAAATATCGTTGAATCAATGATACGTAAACTAACACGAAAACTAGGTTCACAATTCCCTACCGATTATCTTCAAACACTTATAATAGTATTATTTTTGTTCTCAATGCATTTGATTAACAAATAGGATTCTATATGGAATTTTTCTGAATATAATAATAGTTAAAAGCATGAGTCAATTGAAGCTAGACCACCGAGGAAATCCCTGGACCAATGGATGACCGTTTCGTTCTATTGTGGGACTCCTTCTGATTATAATATGATAATAGTTAGGTTAACTGAACACGTAATAAGCAAGATATAAAAGAAAACGATTATTCCTTTGTATTTCATTTGGTATGTTATTTGGCGTTCAGGCGCGTGAACACCTCACCAGAAGAAAGTGTATTTTAAATAAATACTGGTAACGCATAAGTATACTCACCCTGGAAGTTTTCATTCATGAACCTTATGAAAAAAAGCCCGGGTAAAAGAGGGGAGTTGGGCATGGGGTTAGCGACCCCATCACGTAGAAAATCAACTCGCTAAAAAAACGCTAACCAGAAACAGGTATATAGACCTTCGCTTATACGCTTTATGATATACACATAGACATAAGCACTTTTAGGGATTAGTGATGATCACCTCTCCCTAGTATTTGTTATCATATCTTTTTATTATGTCTTCCACCTGATGGTTTCAACCAATGACTTTTGTTAAACATCAAATAGACATCTCAAATAGCGAACCTGGCGCGTACCTTTGGGATATGCCTTCATACACAGCCACAAAAGCTGAGGTTCATGCGATTTATATACACAAGTATATGCATTGGGTAACCCTTGAGATCTTCATCAAAGTAAGATATTTTTATTTTAACTAAATGAAACATTTATCATTTTTAGCTTTATTCAGATTGAAAAAAGTCCTTTTAATTCTATTTTCCCTTAGTTTAACCCGTTATGATATGTTTTTTTTTAAAAGAATGATACCACATATTTACAAATTATAGTAACTATTTCAAATCTAACCGAACACCATCCGTCGTGGTTGGACAGAGCACAGGTAAAAGTGATTAACAGTTCTATTCTCGCTCACTTGGTGAATACAAGTCATCAGGTTGAAGTGAATAAAGCTTTTTAAGTTATCTACCATAATCCATCAAATTTGCCGCATGATTTACGAGCTCCTCTTTTGTACATTGCTGAAGAAATCGCAATTCATATTCACAAACTGAACCTTTATATTCAAAAGAAGTTTGTACAATTACTCTCTCTACCTTGACCATCGGTATAGCGGAGTTTGTAGCAAAACTTTGGCAAACAATTATCTTATTCCTTCTATGTTTCTATTTCACTTATTCTCTACATTCGTCTCTTGATTCTTACATAAATCTAATATAACCACACTTGTTGTACTAAACATATACCTATTTGTTTTACAAGTCATTTGATTTATGACTTACATGGTTATTTGTGATTGTTTTACATGAATATATGTAATCAATAGAACTTGCTTAGTAGGCATATATCTTTCTAGTTCATTGTTGATATGTCGGTTAAATCTAGAGGGTTATAATTCATGCCTTCATTTCATATATAAGTGAATAACTTATAGCACTTATATAGATTTTAATTGAGTGTGCTTTTATGTTTATTATTATTTAAGGGTTTTTGGGGGGATATTATAGTAATTCAATAGTGGAATTCATGAGTCAATTGAAGCTAGACCACCATGGAAAACCTGAAAGCACTGGACGGCCAACTTGTCTTATTATGGGACTCCTCAGCAGTGCGCATCCACGAACCCGCTCTCGCGAGATTCCAACCCAGAACCTACCAGTCTCAAGCCAGAGCACTTAATCGATAGACCACTGAGCCGGCCGGTTTCCAACGGTGTTAGTGTCTAACTCCAACCGATTCACGAAATTGAGCAACCATTCAACAATATCATCAGTGAGTTGATATCTCCGAACAAACCTGGTTGAACTCCACTGGTTACTGCTTCTTACCAGAACTCCAGGAAATACCTCATCGAGCCAGTCACTAGTGAGCCAAGGTCATTATCAAAAGGGTTTGAAGTTGAACATTAACACCGTTGGATACCGGCTCAGTGGTCTATCGGTTAAGTGCTTTGTCGCGAGACTGGTAGGTCCTTGGTTCGAATCTCTCGAGAGCGGGATCGTAGATGCGCACTGCTGAGGAGTCCCATAATAGGACGAAACGATCTTCCAGTGCTTCTAGGTTTTCGATGGTGGTCTATAAAACTACTAAAGTCTATAAAACTACTAAAATCTCCATCAAACCCCTTCTGATAATTTATTTTGTTCATTAAGGTGAATTCGTAATGATAACTGGGTTTTAATAAATTATAATAGTTTTGGGATATTCCATTGACATTTGAATAGCGTTCATTTAACTAAAAACATAGTATCCCATTATTAAAATATGACGTCTGAAGAAGTAGTTTATAAGCTAGACTTAGAAATCTTTTCAAATATGGCTAAACATGTTATAATTATGACAACAAACAGCTTGATTATAGCCTAACCATTTCAAACTAGTCATTAAGTCATCACAATTGATTGATCTCTGGGTGGTGATCAATGTCATGCATGTCAAGTCTGTCTTAGTGCTGATTGAATGCTATCGATCAAGTTGCGATGTGGCCACCAGTCTAAGTGGCTCAACACTGAGTGCACTATGTTGAGATAAGATGGTTGTTGGAGGTGGTCAACAGGAAACTCGTGGACCTGGGTTTCGTGCTACTCGGCACTCGTCAGCAAGGTATACCTGTAAGCTTGAGAGAACTGGTGCTCCGTGACGGATTCGATCCCGTGTCACCCAGCTTCACAGTAAGAGACGTCACCTTTTAGCTATTCGGGCTGTGAATGACCTCCTGTAGTACTGAGATGTAATCACAATTGATTGATCACTGAGTGGTGATCAATGTCATGCGTGTCAAGTGCTGGGTTCGAGTCCCTAGTGTGGTGGTATAATATCAATTGATCCACGATCTTAGTCAAAAGCTGAATCTCCACAACCCCATACTAATAATTTTCATTGGTAATCTTTTAAAAATGGTCAAACTCATTATAATGTCTCACTCTACATTATCTTTATTTAAATAGAATTTCAGTCTAGTGAGTTTAATGTGATCGAAAATCGGATAAAATATTATCGTCTTCTTGTACAATATTGTGAAATGTCCATATTTTAGTTGCATAGATTAATGCTAAACTTTTAAATACAAAAGTGTATTTTATTGAAGTGATGCAAACGATGTCAAAAGTTTCATGTAAGATCAGAGTTAGGTTTGTGGAGATTTTAGTTATTTTATATAGTTGAAATCATAAGTCAAATGAAGCTAGAACACCCTGTAAAACCTGGAAGCAATGGACGACCGTTTCCTCCTATTGTGTGACTCTTCAACAGTGCTTATCTACGATCCCGCCTCACGAGATTCGAACCCAGAACATATCAGTCTCGCGCGCGAAATGACGTTCCAGTGCTTCCAGGTTTTCCATGGTGGTCTAGCTTTAATTGACTCATGATTTCAACCCTAAAATCATGGAAATTATCCTATTTAGGTGAAAAAAATTCAATAGTTGATCCGTAAAAGTCTTAGTAATAGGAAACCATGAGAATACTTGTCATTTAATCAAAACAGCGTCATCATAAAAATTCGTTACAGTGTAAACAGAAACTTATTAAAGACAGAGTCCTTTAATCTGATATAGATTAAAAAAGCATCTTGCCACACAGAAAAGATACAGTTTTGTATTCAAACGTAACATGACCACTTTTTTTCCCTTCAATCGTCGTAACCTATACTTTATTCCAACCATTGAGTTCTTCTTCTGTCTTGTTCTGTTTACCACCTACTCCAAATCAGTTCATTAATGTCTTCATATACTTTCTAATAAGCTTTCATTATTAAATGTTATTGAATTATATTATCTCAACCCATTTTCGAAATTATCTATATTTATCCAGTTCATTGTAAGAAGTTCATGGTTCAACTTCAAAGTCTTAACAGATATTATTGTAGTGTAGGTTACTTATATCCACATAAGTAGTATATGATGATGGTCAGGTGTAGAGTGTATTTCAGCAGGAAAGAACGGGCACGGAACGCAATTGGTATATAAATCCATGAATAATGAAATCAGAGACGATGGACCGATATTTGCTGAAGGGACAGTCAAGATTGAGACAACTGATTGATAGTTTGCAAATTAACTGTTTACTGTATGGTTGTCAGATTTTAATGAGATATTCTGTAATTTAGTGCTCAGTGACATTCGATTGTCCCCATTCGTGTTCTTCTTTACTACATTACATCAATGTTTTAATGAGAGTAATGGATTAGTTCTTTTTTTATTTTTACAGTGTTAGATGTTTAGGATTAATTGACAAGAAATATTGCTTGACCTATTCTTGGTTAACAATGATCAGCATGCATTACCTATAATCCCTGTTTAATTTGGACAAATATCACTCAGCTTCATAATCTCATAAACAGTTTGAGATATTTAGGCAGGGATCAACCACTTGTATAGCAGAGATATTTATAATTGATTGACCACTAAATAATGTTTTCTTTCCATAAATATATGAGGTTGTACAGCCGTAGAACTGAACTCGTCAAGAAAGTTTACTTCGTAGGATTGAATGATATATAATCGCTGTGAACAATTTATATATCGAGCCACCTAGAGTAGTGGCCACATTGCAACTTGATCGATAGCATTCGATCAGCATTAAGAAGGACTTGACACCCATGACATTGATCACCACCCAGTGATCAATCAATTGTGATTACATCTCAGTACTACAGGAGATCAGTCACGGCCCGAATAACTCAATGGTAACGTCTCTGACTGTAAAGCTGAGTGACAGGATGGAATCTGTCAGGGAGCACCAGTTCCCTCAATATTACAGGTACACGTTGTTGACGAGTGCCAAATAGCACGAAACCCAGGTCCACGGGTTTCCTGTCGCCCACCTCCAACCACCATCTTATCACAATTTATCTATATTTAATGTCACCATACAATAATATTTTACCAAGCATGGCAACAGCCTTTGTATTAGTACTTACTTACTTACTTACGCCTGTTACCCCTCGTGGAGGAACATAGGCCGCCTACCAGCATTCCCCATCCAACTCTGTCCTGGACAATCCTTTCCAGTTCTTTCCAATTGTTATTCATCCTTTTCATATCTGCTTCTATTTCTCGGCCTAATGTGTAGTAATTTATCATCTGACATGAACAAAATAAAAACAAACACATTAATTAAATTATCAGAATTCTTGTAAAATTATTTTTTCCTTCCTCCCTGTTTACTATTCTCTGCCGTTTGTTATGTACAAAGTAGCAAATAAACAAGAATAGTAACATATAAGTTTACAACTTTAACAAATGATTAGCTTCTATCTGTCAGTTATAATTAAATTATCTCGTGCCAAAAACTTTTGGTTGTTTCTATATACAATGAATGTCATGTCACTTGATACAAATGATTCATATATAGATATATCACAACTAATGTGACATATATAAGCAAAGATGGATAGTGGCTAGCAGTGGAATCCAGTTTGACGCGCGTTTCGTCCTATTTGGGACTCGTCATCTGGATGTACCTATATCTCAGGGTTGATGTTCACTCTGATACTCGAATCCAATACCTTTCGCTTCAAACGCCATCAAGTTATTCACTCAGCTACAGAGTCCCGATATCCACTTGCTTGTGCAATGGGGTAAAGTTTGAATTCACTTAGTATTGTCGGTTTCAATCTTCCCATCGATGCTTAGGAGTGCGAGTGGTCAGTCTCTTATTGGCATATGTGCATACTGTGCGTATTGCCTCGATATTGCCTTAATTCAGAAGCATTGTAAGCAGAGATGGATAGTGGCTAGCAGTGGAATTCAGGACATAGTTGGTAACAATTAAGATAAAGTTTTAATTTAGATTTCATGTTTGTTTGATACTCTTCAATTAAGTGTATATTCGATCTTTATGAAATAGATGCTTTTCGTGTTCTTCAAGATCCCTTTAGTTCATCTAATGTCTGAATCCATTGAATATAATGTCGATTAATGGTAATATTTTATTTAGTCAATAGAATTTAGTTTATAATGAGTTAGATAAATCCTATATTCAGGAAATAATTTAAATGGACCAGTAGAGTTCTACCAGGTCTTCTGTGAGATAATAATTCATTGAAGACAATGGTGGGTGGTTGTTCAATTTCATGGATTGGATGAAGTTAGACATTAACACCGTTGAATGCCGGCTCAGTAGTTTAGAGGTTAAGCGCTCGCATGCCAGACTGATAGGTCCTGGGTTCGAATGATCAGAATATTTGGTTTTATAGTCAATGTATTCTATAAAAGTCAAATATATAGATACATAAAACAAAGCAACTCATTGATATCTTAAAAAAAGGATGAAACAGCTGTTTCCCATGAAATCATATAACAAGCTTAAGAACTTCAATAAGAGTATAATAATCTCTGATTTATGTTCTTCGTAATTTCACATCTGAATTTACAATAATTGAATTACTTACTGAAAAACTTCTGGAACTTTAAGGTCAATAGAATAAAAAGTACAAATATTTGGACGATATAGATAATCTGAAAGAAAAGTAATAAAATTAACTTATATGCAATAGAGCCCCCGAATGCCTCGGTACGGCCGAGAGTGGGGAGGGGCCGCTCTCTCTCGAAAGGCTCTCACATAGCCACGAATATATAGCCTCTGTCAGGGAAGTCCTACTAACTATCTTCTCGTGGCATTACTGATGTTTACGAAATTGAAAGGACGAAAAGAGAATGTTCGGCGCTTTAACCGGGTTGGTGGACACGGAAAGTCCACCTAGGAGAGTTGGAACACCCTGATTCCTAACCAATGGTGCATATGGGCTCCAGTATCCTAAGGGAATAATTGGCGTATGAATTAATCGTTGCTCACCGACTACCATGAGACTGCATCTCCTTACGATGCTCTACTGCCTTGTGGATCAGATCTTTAGGTCAAAAGATCCGGGTGTGGGCCCCTAAGAAAACCACCTGTTTCGGTTTGGGCACCTGGGCAGTATCACAGCCCTCACACAAATCAAATGACATTTGTGTGGCGCATATATATCTGGTGCCTCCTTGTACCAATTTTTATGTGTTTAAATAAAAAATAAAATAAACAATCAAATCAATTGTAGAATGCCACATGTTGTGAATGTAAACATTGGTGGGGACAACTAGTTGTATTTTAATAAAAAATGACGGAGTTCTTTTAACAAACTTGAAGATCATACGTTCAGTACTTCATTTGCAAATCTTTCATCAATTGTCTTCAACTTCATCATTTCTTCATTAATATAACAGTTACTTTCTAACCGTGTTCTTTTGAATTTGATCAACCCAACCTATTGCTTTCAGGCTTTCTTCTTCTAATTGGCGTTAAATACTACTTATACCTGTTGGCATAAGTAGCATATACCACGTGAGTACCCTAGCTGATTGTCTTCATTACTAACTTACTTACTTACTTACTTACTTACTTACTTTCGCCTGTTACTCCCAATGGAGCATAGGCCGCCGACCAGCTTTCTCCAACCCATTCTGTCCTGGGCTTACTTTTCCAGTTCTATCCAGTTCTTGTTCATTCTTCTCATGTCTGTTTCAATTTCTCGGCGTAATGTGTTCTTTGGTCTTCCTCTTCTCCTTTGACCATCAGGATTCTATGTGAGGGCTTGTCTTGTAACGTAATCGGGTGATTTCCTCAAAGTGTGCCCAATCCACTTCCAGCGCTTCCTCCTGATTTCTGCCGCCACTGGAATCTGATTTGTTGTCTCCCACAGTAACTTGTTGCTGATAATGTCTGGCCATCTTATCCGAAGTATCTTGCATAGACAGCTGTTGATGAACACTTGTATCTTCTGGATAATGGATTTCGTAGTTCCCCATGTCTCCGCTCCATACAATAGAACTGTCTTGACATTTGTATTGAAAATTCTAACCTTGGTGTTGGTTGACAATTGTTTTGAGCTCCAGATGTTTTTCAATTGTAAGTATGCTGCTCTTGCATTGCCGATCCTCGCCCTCACATCTGCATCTGATCCACCGTGTTCATCAATGATGCTGCCCAGATATGTAAAGGTTTCCACATCCTCCAAAGCTTCTCCGTCAAGTGTAATTGGATTGGTGCATAATGTGTTGTATCGGAGAGTCTTGCTTTTCTCTTTGTGTATGTTGTGACCTACTGCTGCTGAGGCTGCTGCTACACTGGTCGCTTTCTCCTGCATTTGTTGTTGCGTTTGTGATAGAAGAGCCAGGTCATCCGCGAAGTCTAAATCGTCAAGCTGCATCCTGCCTGTCCACTGTATCCCGTGCATTCCTCCAGAAGTTGACGTCTTCATGATCCATTCGATCACCAGGAGAAAGAGAAAGGGTGAGAGTAGGCAACCTTACCTAACATCGGTCTTTACTTCAAACGAGTCGGTGAGTTGTCCTCCATGGGCGATTTGGCAGTTTAGTCCATCATAGGAGTTCCGTATGATATTGACTATCTTCTCAGGCACGCCGTAGTGTCGAAGAAGCTACCATAGTGTCGTCCTGTCCACACTATCAAATGCCTTCTCGTAGTCGATGGAGTTGATGTAGAGTGATGAATTCCATTCAATTGATTGTTCCACAATGGTCCGCAGAGTTGCGATTTGATCTGTGCACGATCTATCCTTACGAAATCCAGCTTGTTGATCTCGAAGTTGGGCGTCCACGGAATCCTTCATCCTGTTTAACAATACTCTGTTGAAGACTTTTCCTGGTATTGAGAGGAGAGTGATGTCCCTGTAGTTATCGCACTTGCTCAGATCGCCTTTCTTTAGTATCTTGATTAGAAGTCCTTCTTTCCAGTCTGTTGGTACATGTTCTTCGTCCCAAATCTTACCGAAGAGGATGTGGAGTATCTTGGCAGTTGCTGTTACATTTGCTTTCAGTGCCTCTGCCGGGATGTTGTCTGGTCCCGCTGCTTTGCCACTCTTGATTTGTCTAATGGCCATGCTGATCTCTTCAATTGTTGGTGGGCCAATATCGATTGGGAGGTCTGTGGGTGCTGCTTCGATGTTGGGTGGGTTCAGTGGAGCTGGTCGATTCAAGAGTTCTTTGAAGTGTTCTACCCACCTGTTTCGTTGTTCTTCAATATCGTTGATTACTTTGCCTTCCTTGTTTTTCACTGGTCTTTCTGGTTGACGGTAATTTCCAGCAAGTTTCTTTGTTGTATCATACAGTTGTCTCATGTTTCCCTCTCTTGCAGCCTTTTCCGCTGTCATCGCTAAATCTTCCACATATTTACGTCGGTCGGTCCTGATGCTCCTCTTCACTTGCTTGTTTGCCTCTGTGTATTTGGCTTGTGCCTTGGATGTTTCCGCTCTTGTTCGGCTGATATTGATTGCTGCCTTCTTGTTCCTCCTTGCTTCAATCTTATCCAGTGTACCAACAGTGATCCATTCCTTTTGATGGTGCTTCTTTTGGCCCAGAACCTCCTGACATGTTGAAACGATTGCCTCCTTGATACCTTTCCAGTTGCTTTACATGGTAGTTCCCTCTCCATTGAGTAGGTCATGAAAGGCCTGGAACCTGTTGCTGAGGGCTATGTTGAATTTGTTGAGTTTGTCAGCATCTCGAAAAAAGGCCTTATTAAACTTTTGTGATGTTGTCTGCCCCATTGTCCAGTGCTTCTTGAGTTTTAGTTTCATCTTGGCGACCAGCAAATGGTGATCGGATGCTATATCAGCTCCTCTCCTGGTTCTCACATCCTCCATCGTCCTCCTGAACTTTTTGTTGATGCAGATATGGTCGATTTGATTCTGTGTAGTATGATCCGGTGAAATCCAAGTGGCTTTGTGTATGTTTTGTGTGGGAATATGGTGCCACCTATGACCAGTTTATTGAAGGCACATAGGTTTGCAAATCTCTCACCATTTTCGTTCCTTTCTCCCAGTCCATGTTGTCCCATGACGTCTTCGTATCCAGTGTTGTCCTTTCCAACCTTGGCATTGAAATCTCCCATCAGAATTGTTAGGTCTTTGGTTGGGCACTTCTCGACGATCGACTGAAGCCTATCGTAGAATTGGTCTTTATCGTCTTCATCGTAGTCGTTGGTAGGCCCATAGCATTGGATGACGTTCATTGTAATGCCCTTTCTCTTTGTTTTGAAGGAGGCTTTGATGATCCTTGGTCCATGAGATTCTCATCCTATAGGTGCATTTTGTGCTTTTCCGGACAGCATCAATGCAACTCCTTGTGTATGTGGGCCATTTTCTTCTTTATGACCGCAGTATAACAGAAGTTCTCCTGAAGACAGTCGTTGTTGTCCAAGCTGTGTCCAATGTGTTTCACTGATTCCAAGCACTTCCAGGTTGTATTTTCTCATTTCTGCAGCAATTTGGAAGACTCTTCCGGTCTCCCACATTGTTCGGACATTCCATGTACCTGTAAAAAAATTGTCGCTCTGGTTGTAAGAAGGTGCATCGGCCTCATGACTTCCGAAGGAACTCGGCTTTCATCATAAGACGTCATAATTATTCCTTCTACTCCCAGGGCAGATTTTGAAATGTTTGAATGATTTTTTCTGGTTAGCGTTTTTTTGGCGAGTTGATTTTCTACGGGATGGGGTCGCTAACCCCATGCCCAACCCTCCTCCTTTACCCGGGCTTGGGACCGGCAACAACCCCCAGGGGAGCTACAGGCGGAGTTTGATTGTCTTCATACATATTTAAAAATCCATGTATTTTTCAAGGAGATTTTTATAAAGTCAAATGTTTTGATATGTTCACCTTCAATTTTTCTATCAATGTTCACCACATGTAGATAAGGGACATAGTAAAATTTAATTTCCTCATTTAATAGACACTTAGCAGAAACTACAACTCGTATACAGAATCCCAATGAAGTTTATAGTTCATAATCAAGTCTATTTACTAAGGATTTCAGAGGTGATATTGATTAATATGTGTCGAAAAGATTTGCAAGAAAAGCGGAACATTTTGTTACCTTTAGTTTTCGTTTATGACAAACCAAACACTGGACCACAGCCTTAATCGATTTTTATCACGTTTGACTACCGAGCTTAAAATCGAGGAGGAAAGCTTATAGATTCCATTCTCACTGTGAAAATCAACAATGGGATGAAGGTACTTTGGGCTGATAAATTCAAAAAAAGGATTAAATTTGCTTCCAGTATTCCACTGATGACCACTACCCAAAGTTTTCACAGATTAGTTACTAAGTAGTGACCTGTGTCACATTTGTTTTATCCTAGACTTCTGATCCAGTCACAAAAATCACTGTAGAATGTGACTACTAATCTAGGTGACCCGACATCAAGTCCACCAAAACGAGTTACTGGTAATGGTTATCTATCACGAAAACTAGTTTTTTTTTGTATTTTATCACAACTATCTATAACCATTTAACACTTTCCAACTCCACTGAAAACTTGTGACTAAATAGTAACACAGGGATAATCGGATCAAGGATTACTTGAATCAGAAAACACTGTTCACTTGCAACCTATAGCATCAACTGTGGAAACACACCAACCCTTACAAGAGGTAACTTTATTCGCAATAAAACTAAGCAAGTACTTATTTGTCTATAATCAATTTATATATTACCCTATTTCAACTACATACAAATTATATACAGTTAAGCTCATGAGTCGATTGATGCTAGACCACCGTGGAAAACCTGGAAGCACTGGACGGTCGCTTCGTCCTATTGCGGGACTCCTCAGCAGTGCGCATCCACGATCCCGCCTCGCGGGATTCGAACCTAGAAACTACCAGTCTCGTAACAGAGCACTTAACCGATATACCACTGAGGAGTTCCACACTAGGACGAAATGGCCGTCCAGTGCCTCAAGGTTTTCCACGGTGGTCTGGCATCAATCGACTCACGAGCTTAACTATATATAATTTGTAAGTAGTTGAAATAGGATCAGACTTTCAAGATAAATGAATTTTTTAACGCGTTCGACTACTTCACTCCCTATCCTTAGTTCATGTGTTGACGCAGGCCATTCCTGGAGTAAAAATTTACATTTAGAGGAGAGAAACGCATTCCAAATATCCAAAAAAAGATGGTACGATGAGCAGTGATTCCCTTGGACAAATGTATATATATATATACTTTGTTATATATATATTATATTTGTGTGCCCATTAATGTTGATCGAAGTCTGTCCACTACTTTATATTTTGACCACTAATCCAAGTGAATTAATACTCATCGTACCATTTTTTGAATATAAGTTGGTTGTAGACAATCTTCAGGAATATGTGAATAATTAGTGTAAATACTCCTGTTCTAAAGTAGGTACATCGAGGCTCTAATAGATTACTAAATTCATTTGTGAATGTCAAATTTTGAGCTGTGTGCTCAGTTATTAAATAAAACATCATTCATTTCAAAATAGACATGTTTTGCAAGTAAGCATCAGCTAGCTTGGAACCTAAATTCATAGCTTTCTTTAAATGTTCTCTAATCTTCATAGTTGAAATCATGGGTCAATTGAAGCTAGATCATCATGGAAAACCTGGAAGCACTGGACAGCCGTTTATTCACAGTGTGGGACTCCTCAGTAGTGCGCATTCACGATCAAGCCCCGCGAGATTCGAACCCAGGACCTACCAGTCTCGCGCCAGAGTGCTTAACTGACTGACTTCAAGAGATATTTCCTGGAGTTCTAGTGAGGAGCAGTGACCAGTGGAGTTCAACCACGTCTATTGTGAGATATCAACTCACTGAAGACAGCTGGTGAACGGTTTCTCAACTTCGTGGATTGGTTGAAGTCAAACATTAACACCATCGGGTGTCGGCTCAGTGATCTATCGGTTAAGTGCTTTAGTGAGAGATTGATAGGTCCTGGGTTTGAATCTCGCGTAGGCGGGATCGTGGATGCGCACTGCTGAGGGGTTTCTCAATAGGACGATTTGGCCGTCCAGTGTGGTTGTCTAGCTTCAATTGATTCATGATTTCAACTATGAAAATACTGAAATCTAAACAAAACCCCTTCTGATTATTTAAAGTTAGATTATGGCTAAGAAGTAGTTCAAATTAACTAATGAAATGGTCTAGTTTAAATATATAAGCTGTTTATAAATAATAATCAAATATTTGACAACAGGCGTATTGTTTAAATTTACCATGATAATAATAAATACATTCTTATTATATCCCAATGAATGGAGAAGATTGTATTTCTGACGTTTCGTGACTGGATATAAACCACCTCTTCAAAGCAAATAAAAGACGGACATTAAGTCACGAAACTTCAGAAATACAATCTTTTCTATTTATTGGGATATAACCAAAAAAGTATATTTATTTTTGACTTTCTACCCAAAGCTCAATTTATTTGAATCTATCAGGTTCAAACTTGGTCTGGATATCTGTGACCATGATGATGTTTAGTCAATTTTACAAAGTTTCACTTACAGTTTGTAGTAAAATAATTATTGAAATAGTTTTAACCAGAGATATATAGTGGTTGGTAGTGGAATCCAGGACGTACGTTTCGTACTATTTAGGATTCGTCAGCTGCATTTACCTGCGACTCAGAGTTGATGTTCACTTTAGAACTGGAACGTAGTACCTTTCGCTTCAAATAACATCAAGTTACACCAAATCGAAGAAACGATTACTATCAAAATTTAATGGTAATCGGTCATCTAAACTTGGATCTATAGTTTCATCCTACTGGTATACAATTAAAAACATTATCATTTAATTCAAACATTGTAAAATAAGAAATGTTCTTCATCATGAAAAGAATCAATATTAGCAAAACGCATAAACATACATGCTCAACAGATTGCATTTCTTTCAATTCCTGATATTAACATGTGATATCATGGTGGTTAGAAGTTAATAATCACAACATAGTAAGCGAAAATCAATCCGAAGAATTTAAATACGCTTATCGCCTCGAATATCTTCGAATAAGCCTTGAGATCATACTAAGTACTTAAGAACTAAAAATAACTGTCTGCAAGCCAACACCAAAGTCACAATCTTTAATACGAATGTCAAGACAGTTCTATTGTATGAAGATGAAACTTTCCAAACTACTAAAAACATCATTCGAAAAGTACAAGTATTCACAAATCATTGTCTTTGCAAGATAATCAATGTCCATTGACCAGATATCACCAGCAACGACCTACTGTGTGAGAGAACAAACCAACTTCCAAATGAAGAGGAAAATAGGAAAAGATGTTGGAGATGGATAAGAAATACATTGAGGAAATCATGAAACTGCATCACTAAGTAAGCTCTAACTACATAACCTGAAGACAAAAGGCAATGTGGCAGAACCTCTTCTTTCCAGTTACCATTCATTCTTTTTATGTTAATTCCCAACACAATCCGTTATTTGTTTTGCCACATTTGCTTTTCCCTTTAGGATTCTTAGTTAGAGCTTACTTAGTGATTCAATTTCATGATTTCCTCAATGTATTTCTTATCCATCTCCAACATCTTTTCCTATTTTCCTCTTCATTTGGAAGTTGGTTTGTTCTCTCACACAGTAGGTCGTTGTTGGTGATATCTTGTCAATGAACATTGATTATCTTGCATAGACAATGATTTGTGAATACTTGTACTTTTTGAATGATGTTTTTAGTAGTTTGGAAAGTTTCATCTTCATACAATAGAACTTCTTTTTTGAAAAGTATAATAAATATAATAGACATATCAATTCTTACCTCTACATCTGTATCAGATCCTCCTTGTTCATTGTTGATACTAATCAGGTATATGAAAGTTTCTACATTATTATTCACAAATTGTTAAACAGTTTATTTTGTTAGACATATAATAGATTGAATGCTTAAAATGAATTCAAATATGATGTAACCAATCTTGGTATTCAAGGTGTACTGGATCCTAAAGAATTAGTCAGATGATTGTTGATCCAAATATTTGAAAAATACAATTATATCAGTTTGGAAATGATTGTGCTCATAAAGTGAATTATTTTAAAGGTAATTAGATTCCTTTCTTTTTTTGATAGTTTAACTGAAAGAAATTAAACCAAAGCAATGAAAATGAGACTTTGATGTATAAACTCAGTCAAATGGAATAATTACTAAAACAATGAAGAAAAAATCATGTCTGCTTTAAGTTGTCTAATATTTCTTGATTATTAGTATAGAGATTTGTGGAGATTGTAGGGATTGTATGAATTGAATTCATGATTCTATGTAAATTAGACCATCATTAAAAGCCTGGAAGCACTGGACGACTGTTTCGTCATAGCATAGGACTACTCAGGAGCGCAAACCCACTATCCTGCACATGGGACACAAACACAGGACCTTCGGTCTCGCGTACGATGTTAATGTCTAACTTCAACCAATCCACGAGTCCCTCGTGCGGGATTGTGAATGAGCACTGTTGAGGAGTCTCATACTAAGACGAAACGGATGTTTAGTGCCTTTAGGTTTTTCACGTTGGTCTAGCTTAAATTAACTCATAAATTTAACTATTAGTATTTCTTTGTTCATTTTATTTCTCTTAATGTTTCACTACTAGATGTTTAAGTTAGTTGTTTAACTAATAATCAACTAAATGTAACCTATAGTCAAAACTTTTAATTATGATTGTATTAACACAACATTATAGTTATACATTTCAGTCACAGTTAATAAGCAAATATGTTCCCATCTTAATTAGGAATCTATGAACATAACTTTCCATCACTATTTAACTTAATTTTCATAACTATCACAACAAAAGATAGTTGAAATAACACTTATTAAGTTTCCCTTTAATATTATGTCAAACCTTTTCTTCGTATATAACTTGATATTTCAGTGAGTATGTATGTCACTTTTGATGGTTTGAATAATATTTTCTGGTTAGCGTTCGTTTTTTTTTAGTGAGTTAGTTTTCTACGGGATGGGATCTCTAACCCCATGACCCACCCTCCTCCTTTATCCATGCACGGGATTGGTAGTAGCCCAAGAGGAGCTCCAGGCGGAGTTATGTCAGCTTAAATATAACAAAGATTCCTTCATTTTTTTTGTTAACACGAGAGTTTAGTTAAAATCGATCAAATAGAACAGTATCGGCAATATTAAAAATACTTTGTATTTGTATATTTATTTACACTACATAAAAACATTCTTTTTTCTTACCGTTTTATTCAAACTCTGTCAAACAATGACATTCCTCCCCCCCTCCCTCCCCCCCCCCAAAAAAAAAGTGAATTAACATTCTGTCTTACATAATGAAGCAGTGATGTAAAACTGGAATGAAAAGTTTGTGAGTAAGTGAATACAACAGAACTGTACTATGAGTAGTCGTCAAATTACCGATTTCAAATACTTTTTACAGTTATCATTATTTAGTTACTTAATGTTTCTAATAGTTAGGTGATTTTTATTTTTCATTGAATTTTAGACTGATGTCGTACAACAGTGAATTGTTATATCTATCAAGTGCATTACTTAATTATTTACTTACTAACGACTGTTACTGTTGTGATGGGCAGTGTCCGAAATCGGATATTGATACACGGTGTGCCATATGCTGACCCCTCAACTGACTACTTGAACGAGAACACAAGGGTGAGTGAGAAAGTGTATTGTACTACCAAACAAAATACACATATACTCATTCATATATATATATATATATATATATATATATATATATATATATATATATATCACTGTTTCTTAGCCAATGAAACGCGCTTGTCCTTAGGGTCACATTTGATTGCTATTGAATGACCTTCTCATTAGGCTACCTGTAATTGGCTCTCCATATCAGTTATTACTCCTGAAGAAGTATAAGCCATCCACCAGAATTCTCTAATCAACTCTGTCCTCAACTTTTCTTTCCAGTTCATTCCAAGTGCTATTCATTCTTCTGATGTTTGATTCTCATTGACATTCGTAGGAAAATTGATAAGAAATTTATAAATAATTAACATTCTGTTTTATTTATGCTTTAGACTTTTTATCATTTAGGGAACCCTGATCTCTACAGAAATTGAATTAAGAGTCATCATATTATAAAGTTAGCAGTTTACTTTTAAACCAATTGGTTGAAATTCGACATATATTATTTTTAACTTTCATTGGTTTTCAATATTTCTTGCGACCTAACTTATTGTACTATATAATTGGAACATTCAGTAAACCTTCTTACTTAATTACTTATGCCTGTTGTCACTCGTGGAGGAGCATAGGTCGCCCATCAGAATTCTACATCCAACTCTGTCCTGGGTAATCCCTTCCACTTCTTTACAGTTAAGATTCATCCTTTTCATATCTGCTTTAACCTCTCAACGTAATGTATTCCTTGGTCTTCCTCTTTTCCGCTTCCCCTCACCATTACAAGTAAGCGTTAGCCTAATGATGCAGTTTGGTGATTTCCTTAATGTATGTCATATCCACTTCCAACGTCTTTTCCTAATTCCCTACTCAGATGGAAGATGGTTTGCCCTCTCCCACAGAAGGCTGTTGTTGATGGTATCCGACCAGTGAGTGCTAAGTATTTTGCATAAACAACTGTTTATAAATACTTGTACCTTCTTGACGATGGATGTAGTAGTTCTCCACGTTTCAGCTCCATACAGTAGAACTGACTATCTTGACGTTCGCATTGAAGATTCTGACTTTGAAATTAGTTGACAGTTGTTTTGAGTTCTTTATGTTCTTCAATTGTAGGAATGCTGCCCTTGCTTTGCCAATCCTCGTCTTTACATCTGCATCAGATCCCCCTTGTTCAGTCAACAGATAATACCAATTCACATGACCTACACATTATAAAAGTGATTTTGATCATTAAAGAAAATCTTAATTGACTTGAATAAGATTTTGTGTTAAAATTACTATTTATGTAAAAATTAGGTTATATGAATGAAACGGGGTAATTCGATTGTATGTTATACAAAGATGAATAAACTGAACTACTTTTTCAGGCCAAAGAACACACTATGCCGGGAAATAGAAACAGATATGAAAAGGGTGAATAGAAACTGCAAAGAACTGGAAAGGAAGGCTCAGGATAGAGTTGGATGGAGAATGCTGGTGAGCGGCCTATGCTCCTCGACGAGGGGTAACAGGCGTAAGTAAGTAAGTAAGTAAGTACTTTTTCAGTTTTAACCTTTACTTCTTAAATGGATAAAAATCAATGATAAAAACGATCTGGGGAGTCTTGCTGATTGAAAGCTATACTCGGTTTATAAGCTAGTCTCGTAACCCCCAAGCTAGAACTACACAATGACTTGAAAATGAGAGAAAAGATGTAAAATATACGATAAGCAGTTTGCTCCAAATGTTCATTTATGTTTAGAAAATATAGGGTTTTTATAGTATTTTAGAAGTCCTTGGGTTTTCCTGAAAATTCTGGAATTCTACTAAACATAGTAGCATTCGTGTATACATAACGGTGATAGTAATTTATGCACCACTTTTGAACAACACCAAAGTGACTTTGAGAGAACTCACCTAACTACGAGGGTCTAAAGAGGGTTATAAATTAGTTTGAGAAATCAGTATCAGTATTTAGAGGTACAAGTTAAGGTGAAAAAGTATAGTTATAGTTTCCATCACGAACTGACATCAGTTTGGTTGCCAAAATGTCATTTAGCCATATAAATAAGTGGATTTTTCACCAAAATCCCGAACTCATTATCTTGAATTAATTGATATGTGTTATATCGTGTGAGTGCGTTCTTGCCCAGTTAATATGTGAACGTGCTGATCCCGCCAATCAGAGAAGAACGAATTATCGATCGGATCAATTATACACAAAATCCGTATTAGCAGTCTTGAGCACTACTCGGTCCTACTATCTGCCTAGCTTAGTCAGTTAAGTCCAGAACACGTATCTAAGCCTCTGCAATATGAATTATTATTCTCAAATATACTGGGTTTATGTACCAAACAGACAAACCACATCTTACCATAAAATAGAAAATAACATTTGGACAAGATTTGGCCAAATGTGATTGTGAATAGGGGGAACAGTAATTAATGGACAAGGGATAACTCAAGAATGGTATATCATATAACAATAGTTAATAGGTCAAAATAAAGCTTACGATGAGAGGAACATGAATATGAATACTTTAGTTACTTAACAATTATACAATAGGAAATATACTTATCATATTGGTCCATAAATAGTTCTCGAAAGTTACCATTCATAATTCTCTACGGGATACAACAATTTGTCCATAGATTCAAGTCTCACCCATATAAATTTCGATATCTATTTCAAGGATTTTAGGCTACTCCCTATACATCATTTTCTATGTCTTAGATAATAACTCGTCTGGTACATATAACAACAGAATCATGACTTGATTAATTACCGTATGACTAATTAAAGGGCTTACTATCCGCAAACAGTTAATTTAGCTAGAAAGTAAACTACACAGTTAATTTCCTTGTTTATCACTGAATAAATTATTTAATTACATACTATCAACTTACAGTATTCCCGATAGCGATGGAAAGTACACTTAACAGTAAAAGAAAAAAGAATCATATACCAAAATTTTACCCCCCCCCACGAAAAAAAAATTTACTTACCAAATGTGAACTGATTTACAGGACAAATGTATACATTGAAAAAGTTAGGGCGACTTTTTAAGTAGAATGTAACATTTTTACAAAAATTAATAAAATAATAACTATTATATATTATAAGCAAAGATGGATGGTGGCTAGCAGTGAAATCCAGTTTGGCGCACGTTTCGTCCTATTTGGAACTCGTCAGCTGGATGTACCTGCATCTCAGAGTTGATGTTCATTGATCAGTTGCAGTCCTAAACATCAATGGGAAGATACAAACAAACAATACTAAGTGAATTCAAACTTCACTCCGTTGCACAAGCAAGTGGCTATCACAACTCAGTAGCTAAGTGGATAACGTGATGGCGTTTTAAGTGAAAGGTACTGGGTTCGAGTCTCAGAGTGAACATCCACTCTGAGATGCAGGTACATCCAGCTGACGAGTCCTAAATAAGACGAAACGCGCGTCAAACTGGATTACACTGCTAGCCACTATCCATCTTTTCTTACAATGCTTGTGAATTAAGGCTATATCGAGGCAATACGCACAATATGTTTATATGCCAATTAGAGACTGACGAGTTGCAGTCCTAACAAATCGATGGTAAGATTCAAAGAAACAATACTAAGTGTATTATATATTAATATCAGAAGCGGTTTTTATGTACATATTACAGTAATTTTAATAGTTGAAATCATGAGTCAATTGAAGCTAGACCACTATGCAAAACCTGGAAGCACTGGCCGGCCATTTCGTCCTATTATGGAACTCCTCAGTAGTGTGCATCCACAATCCCACAATATGACGAAACGACCGTCCAGTGCTCCCAGGTTTTCCATAGTGATCTAGCTTCAATTGACTCATCATCTCTACTATTAAAATTATTATGCATTAGTTAGATGAAGAAAATTATAAACACTTCTATTAATATTATATAATGTTCAATTTGTAAATACCCAACAGGGTGGTTATTTTAAAATTTAATGTTTACGTGTAGTAATTAATAATCTTTGAATCAAGATCCTCTGACAGTTGGCCTTAGTTTACAATGGGTAGTTTTTTTGTTACCTTATACAATTTGAGCCTAGGCTACTTAGTGTCCAGGTTACACATTTTGATACTGTTCCATTCAGTAGTAAGCTTGTAATGTGGTCTACTTATATTCGTATAAGTAGTATATGGCAATGGTCAGATATAGAGTGTATTTTGGCAGAAGACCGATAAGGAACGAACAGAAATGAAGCGCAATCGGTAAGAAAATGCATGCACAATGAAATCAGAGGGAACAGTGAAGATTGAGACAATTGATGGTTATGCAGGTATCATTACCAAGTCTTGATTTGATAATTTTGAATAAATTGAGCATTGGGTAGATTGTTTTAAATGAATTGTATATTTGTAATATCCCAATGAGTAGAAAAATTAGATTTTCTGACGTTTCGTGACTCAGTGTAAGCCACTTGTTCAGAGAATAAATAACCAAATTAACATTAATCCAAGTTAAAATAGTACAACGGAACAATCAAAGAATATGGATTGGTACTACAGTTTTACCATATCGTCATGGCACAACTGAAGAACTCCAAAAAATCTTAAGACAACACAGAATTAAAGTATATTACAAAACAACTAACACACTTCGAAATACTTTAGTTCGATTAAAAGAAAAAATACCATTCATGTCTACACAGAACTGCGTCTACAAATTAGGTTGTGTCGATTGTGATGCCTTCTATATTGGAGAGTCATCTCGCGAAATCTTAACTCGCGCTAAAGAACATATCAGGTACACAAAGAAACCTCCTAATAATCCTGTAGAATTAAGTAGACTTCAGATTAAATCGATAATAGCAGTTCACGCCATTTTCAACAGTCATCAAATTGATTTCGAAAATATCAAAATACTACAGAAAGGTTTTTCTAACTACAAAGAAAGAAGAGTAGCTGAAGCTTTCCATATAATGCTTAATCCCACAGCTCTCAATAGAAAGGAAGGCCTTACCATACAGCCTACTTGGACCATCTATCCTAGTCACTCAGTCTGATATCATTTACAATTTCACACCATTACTTAACAAATTAAACTCTATCCTTTGTAATTATAAAGGTCACACAGTTTTCATTATTAACAGTGCATACATACACACAAAATTACATTCATGTCGCTTATGAATCACCTTGACCGAAATGAAATGACGTGACATTGATTTATTCAGACCTGTTTTTGATTGATCACCTAATATTCTTTGATTGTTCCGTTGTACTATTTAAACTTGGATTAATGTTAATTTAGTTGTTTATTCTCTGAAGAAGTGGCTTACACTGAGTCACGAAACGTCAGAAAAAATCTAATTTTTCTACTCATTGGGATATTGCTAAATATATAATTTATTTAAAATTGATGGTTATTTTGCAAATTAACTGTTGACTGTGTGCTAAACAGAATTTAGTGAGATAGTCTGTAATTTGCATTTTAAATACATTCGATTGTCGTCAACTTGTGTTCTCGTTTACTACAAGCTAACTGTTAATTAACAAAATTCTTAAAGTAGATTTTATTGAATCCAACATCCATCATATAAAACTTAACTGTAAGTCTATATATTTTGACAACGACTTAATTTTCTGATCAGAGTTGGATGGAGAATGCTGGTGAGCGGCCTATGCTCCTCCACATGGGGTAACAGGTGTAAGTAAGAAGTAAGTAAGTTAATTTTCTGATGAGATTAGATTTTTGTCAAAACATAGTTGCTAACGATAATGTTAGACTTTTTCTTAAGTCTCTCAAACTCCAACCATTTTAGATCTCAATTAATTTTGGTATATGTTTTAGATAGATCCCACTATAAAATCGATTGCTTTTAAGGATCCAATATTAAAGATCTGTTACCAATAATTTTTATTATGAATTTATTATCTGTGGCGGCCTGTTTGAATATCTAGGCTATCTGTTTCTGTCATCCAGATATTTCAACAAGTTATCTGGTAGGTCCTGGGTTCGAATCTCGCGAGAGCGGGTTCGTGGATGCGCACTGTTGAGGAGTCCCATAATAGGACGAAACGCCTGTCCAGTGCTTCTGTAGTGAACAAGACACAACTGGGGACAATCGAATGTATTTAAGCAAACGTTACAGACTATCTCAGTAAATTCTGATTACCAAACAATGAACAGTCAATTTGCAAATTAACAACAATTTGTTTCAATCTTCACTGTTTCTTCTCTTATTCCATTGCTCATGCATTTTCCAAACGATTGCGCTTCATTTCAGTTCTTTGCTCATCGGTCTTCTGCGAAAATACATTCTATGTCTGACCCACACCATATACTACTTATATAGATATAAGTAGACAACACCACATTTCCATGTTTTTCATGACGGTATAGCTTCGATTGACTGATGATTTCAACTATGGAAATACATTGTGATGAGAATTCTATATTTTACCAAAGATGTAACATTCAATAAAGCCGATAATAATAATTTCAGACATGATGTAACCAACGTACCAGACATATGATTTCCAAAAAATTTGAAAACGTATGTATTGAAATGTGTGTTTTATAGATTGATACAATTATCAATCGTCGCAATAAGTAGATTGATGTATTAATCAATGGCTTAGTGAATTCTATACTAAATCTGTAGTGAACGAAAACTTAGAGGGTGAAAACAAATACATTATTTGCACATCTTTCTGCAGTTTTCCTTTACATACTATATGATGCTTCCAACACTGTTGTTATTACAATCGCTTTCTGTCATATCAGTGAATGGTAACTTTAAGAACTATTAATGGACCAATATGATAAATATATTTCTTATTGTATAACTGTTAAGTAACTTAACTATTCATATCCGCGTACTTGTTATTATAAGCTTTATTTTGACCCATTGACTATTACTGTACGGTTTACCATTCCTGAGTTATACTCAGTTAAATATTCACTGTTCCTCCTTTTCACAGCCACATTTAGCTGAATCTTATACAAATGTTAGTTTCTATTTTATGGTAAGATGTGGTTTGTCTGTTTGGTATATAAATCCAGTGTGTTTGAGAATAATAATTCATATTGCAGAGGCTTAGATACGTTTTCTGGACTTAACTGACTGGGCTAGGCGGAAAGCAGGACTGATAAATGCTAAAGATTGCTCGTACGAGTTTTGTGTGTTGATCGATATATTCACTGCTCTCTAATTGGCAGTCTTATAGCGTCATATATATCAAATAGGGAATGCATTCACTCGATATAACAACTGGCGACGGGGATGGGATACGAATATGAATAGTTAAGTTATTTCAGTCAGTCAGTCAGCTACAACGTAGGACCAGGCACATATATGCATCGGTCCAAATTGCCATACCTCGTTAGCACAACAAGATGAACACTGGATTCATAGAAGTAATTAATTTAGTGGTGGTAGTAGTTTATAAATTATAGGTTGTATATAGGGATATAGTACAGGAAGGAAGAGAGATATGAAGCAATTTTAGTCTCAAGGTTTAAGGGAAGATAAAGAGCGTATACACCTACGCCATTGTGATCGATTCTGAGCCATGTCACCTAGAGTCTCCAACTATTGGTTACGATAGTCACGCGGACCATAACCAGGTAGTCTGCATCTGCCAACATGGCTCAGACTAGAAGTTAGTGACTTTAAACACTGATGCCATGTTTTGGTTTGGCCGCCCTTAACTCTCTTCCAACCATCCCCAACACTAGTCATCATAGCGCGTCTTGGTAATCGGTGTTCACGCACACGTAACACGTGGCCCAACCATCTCAGTCGATGAAGATTCATCACCTCATCAACTGATTTACCATCATTCCCTAATACCCTGCGTCTAACCTCACCATTACTTACCCGGTTATCCCAACAGATGCGAGCAATATTTCGAAGGCATCTGTGGTCAAATACTAGTAACTTACGAGCATCTTCTACTCTTAATGGCCATGTTTCACAACCGTAAAGTAGAAGAGAGCGAACTGATGCGCAGTATACTCGTCCTTTAATTGATAGACGGATGTCTCGTCTTCACCATAGGTGACGTAAGTTGGCAAAAGCCAAACGAGCTTTTTGAATCCGTGCTGAGATTTCGTCAGACACCAACCCATTAGGGCTAATCAGACTTCCAAGATAAGTGAAGTTGTCGACGTGTTCGACCACTTCACTCCCTATCCTTAGTTCGGGTGTTGACGCAGGCCAGTCGTGGAGTAACAATTTACATTTGGATGGGGAGAAACGCATCCCAAACATCCTGGCATTATTACTGAGTTCCAACAGAAGACTCTGCATTTTGCCAGCGTCTTCACCAAACATGACTATGTCATCTGCGTATTCTAAGTCGCTTAGTGGAGCCCCTGGTAGGAGATCAATTACTGTAAATTCAGTCGAAGAGAGTGTTATTTCCAGCAACAGGTCTATAATGAAGTTAAACAAAAATGTGGATAGTGGACAGCCTTGACGGACACCACTTGAGGTTGTAAAATCATATGACAGTTCGCCATAAGCTCTCACTCGACTGGTAGTGTTCGAGTAAAGAGCCTTCACAAGGTTTATGTACTTCTCAGGTACAACTTTCAATGACAAACACTGCCACAGAACCTCTCGGTCTACAGAGTCAAATGCTGTTTTCAAGTCAAGAAAAACTATCATTAAGTTAAGTTATTTACCAATTATACAATAGGAAATATGCATATCATATTGGTCCATAAATAGTTCACAAAATTACTATTCATTAATCGCTTCGGGTGATAACACTTTCTGTTTCCATTCCTGTTCTCTCCAACTGGACCTTTTGTTGACAAACACTTCACCTCCTATTGATGTTACATACTACTTATATGTCAACATAAGTAACATATAACACAAATCTATATATTCTAAAAATTTAATGAGTAAAATAGATAATTATATAAACATTCTTAAGTGTATATGAGCTGTACATGAATAAAATTCAATAACTAATCATCCCTAACTTCATATAAGTTCAAACAAGAACAAACTTATCTATGTCCTAAGGGTATCCCCTTAATTAATTCAACAAAGTATAACATAATAGATATGAAGTTTAGTTACTAATTACTTGATTAATTATGCTTGTTACCACTTTGTTGACGTGTATAGGCCACCTACCAGTATTCTCCATTCAACCCTATCTTGGACTATCATTTCCAGTTATTTACAGTTAACATTCATACTTTTCATATACGCTTCTATTTCCCGACGTAGTGTATTCCTTGGTCTTCATCTTTTTCGCTTCCCTTCACCATTATAAGTTAGCACTAGCCTCTTGATGCAGTTTCATGATTTCTTCAATGTATGTTCTATCCAATTTCAACATGTTTTCCTAATTTCCTCTGGTTTGTCCTCTCCCACAGAAGGCTGTTGCTGATAGTATCCGGCTAGTGAATGTTCAGTATTTTGCGTAGAAAACTGTTTATAAATATTTGTGTCTTCTTGAGGATGGATGTAGTAGTTCCCCACGCTTCTGCTCCGTACAGTAGGACTGTCTTGACATTCACATTGAAGATTCTCACTTTGAAATTAGTTGATAGTTGTTTCGACTTCCATATGTTCTTTAATTGTAGGAATGTGGTCCTTGTTCTATCGATCCTCACCTTTACATCTGCATCAGATCCTCATTGTTTATCAATGATGCTGCTGTCCAGGTATGTGAATATTTCCACATCATTCAGAGTCTTTCCATCAAGTGTGATTGGGTTGGTATTCTCCATGTTGTATTTGAGTATCTTGCTTTTACCATTGTGTATGTTGTAGCCTTAGTTATTAATGGTAGACCAAATAATAAATTTAATTAATTACGAATTTCCATAATCTGTTACGATAGAATAGTAGCTTATGTGTTTATCTGTTTTATTATAAAAGATATGTTTTCTGATTCCCCTATTATGACTCTTTTAGATTATTGATTAGTAATATGATATGGTCGATTGGTAACTGTCAGGAAACTAATTTATTGACTTAAACCTTTCATTGAACAAAGTATCATAAATACAGACAACTTACTGTCAAATACAATCTTTCATTGTTGACCTACATCTATAATATTAAAATGAAAAACAAACTTAATTAAATCCTACTTGATAAATAAACGAATAAAAGATCATTTTAATAGTTAAAATCATTAGTCAATTGAATCTAGACCACCATGGAATACCTGGAAGCACTGGACGGTCGGTTAGTTCTATTGTAAAATTAAGTATCTTTTATGTTAAAATGATTGATATATTTATTTACGATGGACATACTTACGTTTGTTACCCCTTCTGGACGAGCATATGCCGTCCATCGACAGTTGTCTACGCAAGATACTGCGGATCCGTTGGCCAGACACTATCAGCAACAATCTACTGTGGGAGACAACAAATCAGATTCCATCTAGCGGAGGAAGAAATCAGGAAGAAGTGATCGAAGTGTATAGGACACACATTGAGGAAAGCACCCAATTGCGTCATAAGGCAAGCTCTCACATGGAATCCTGAAGGTCAAAGGAGAAGAGGAAGACCAAAGAACAAATTAAGTGAGAAATTGAGACAGACATGAGAAGAATGGACAAAAGTTGGATAGAACTAGAAAGGAAGGCCCAGGACAGAGTGGGTTAAAGAATGCTGGTCGGCGGACTATGTTCCATTGGGAGTAACAGGCGTAAGTAAGTAAGTAAGATTCGTCAAACAACTCTATCCTAAGCTCTTCTTTCAAAGTTGTTTTCTGTTGTTGTTCATTTTTTTGATGTGTGCTTCTAATTCCCAACGTAATGTGTTCTTTGGATTTCCTCTTTTACATTTTCTTTTCAGGATTCTTAGTTAGAACTTACCTCGTAATGTAGTTTAATGATTTTCATAATGTATATTCTATCCAACTCCAATATTTTAGACTAATTCCCTTTTCATCTAGAACTTCGTTTTTTCTCTCCCACAGTATGTTGTTGCTGATGGTATCTGGTCAATGGACATTGATTATCGTGCGTAGACAATTATTTGTGAATACTTGTACCTTTTGATGATGGTTGTAGTAGTTTTGGAAGTTTCACCTCCATACAATAGAACTTGATTTTTGAAAAGTATGATAAATATAATAGACATGTTACACAGCATTGGAAAATCTGATTACAGGTGAATTTAATGACACAGAATATTAGAATGTTCCAAATAGGAAACTTTGCTTAGATAAAGCAGTTTGATAGAGAAATATATTCAGAAGATTTTAGATATTCTTAATTAAAAATTTGACATGTAAATGTGATACCTGAAGAAGATTCTGATCCTAACCCAGTTATTCACTCCTTAGTAGCGTACATCTATGACATTCTTGGAGGTCAAATGCAGAACCTTCAGGTCTCTTGATGAGTTAAACTTTGCTTTGTTTTGATGTGCCCTTATCCAATATGACTATAAATTTGTCTCTTTATTTGCTCACACACACACACATTGACCTCTCTTCTTCAAACTCTCTCAATGTGCTTATAGCTTTTTCATCTGTGATATCTACTAGTAAACTATAATCGCCGCTTTTTATTGCCATCTGATTTCAAACACCGTAGGATTTACATAATAGCGGTTACAAAGGTGAATGATTAACGATCATGATCTAAATTATTAAAATCACTATAATATCCACACAAAACCCCCTCTGATATTTTATTATTACCATCAATTTTTTTTTGTTTTTTTTCTCATCTATCCGGTAATTTCAAATGGGTAGATTACGTGTATACAATGAATTGAATGTAATCATCCTTAAATTACAATTATAGAAAATTTAGTAACTAAGTTTTAAAAAGGAAAAAAATCAGCTTCATCATTTCATCTTATTCCAGGATATATTGAATTCAATGTAACTAAGGTATTTGTATGAACCAATAATTCCTTCGAACTTGACAACCAGGTGATTATGAATTCTCTATTCCTCTCTCTCCCTCTCACCCTCCCTCTCTCTGCCCTCTCTCTCTCTCTCTCTCTCTCTATATATATATATATATATATATATATATATATGCAGATAATGGAACAGTCATATTTTGTTTGAAAAACATGCTGTTTTTCAAAGTATTGTGGCAACAACAAAAATAAATAAATATAAACAAAGATGGGTAGTTGCTACCAGTGAAATCCAAGATGCTCGTTTCGTCCTATTTAGGACTCGTCAGTTGGATATCCATGCATCTCAGAGTTATTGTTCACTCTGGGGCTGGAACCCAGTACCTTTCACTTCAAACGTCATCACATTATCCACTCAGTTACTGAGTCCTGTTAGCCACTTGCTTGTATATCAATGAGAAGATTCAAACAAACAATACTAAGTGAATATAGAATAGTTTCTATAATTCATTAATAATCAAACATTATCATTTCCAATTATCATAATAAGTATAATAATACAGGAGGCTGATCGCGGCCCGAATAGCTCAATGGTAACGTCTCTGACTTTGAATCTGAGTGACATAGGATCAAATTCGCCAGGGAGCATCAGTGCTCTCAAGATTACAGGTACAGGTTTTCCTGTTGACCACCTTCAACCACCATGTTACCTTAATATATACTGCACACAGTGTTGAACCACCTAGACTGGTGGCCACATTGTAACTTGATCGACAGCATTCGATCAGCACTATGGACTTGACACGTATGAGATTGATCACCACCCAGTGATCAATCAATTATGAAGTATATTAATCATTTAAACTAATGAATGATTCTTTAATGATACTCATTTTTTAACTTTAATTTTCTCAGACTATATAAGCTCATTATTCATTGTAAGTTAATTATTAATATACTTTTTCAGATATTGTCTTACCATCTGTTATTGTCATGTTGTTCCCCTTTTTTTTTTAACCAGGAAAGTTAATTTCCAGATGGTTAGTGGTTACTACGGTTAATATAAAACTGGATATTTAGTTTTTTTTAGATAATACTTAAGATAGAATTTATAATGTATCACCTGTTTATCAATAAACTAATGTGTTATCTACATTAAAACAAATTTAAATCTGTTTAATTATGATATTTTTTTTTCAAAGTAGTATCTATCAAAATACTTATGTTATTATTCATTATTTGATTAATGTAGAATATGGTGTACAAGTAAGGCGCTTGAATGTATAGAACTACACAGTCGCAATATCAGAAGATATGAAGAAGATCAAGAGATATTTGTTGAGTAAGAATAAGTGAATATCTATCAGCATGGTTTGTCAAGAGTCAAATAAAAATCATGGGTATTTATCTATATTAGTGTTTGTTATAGTTACTTACTTACGCCTCTTAACCCTCGTGTAGGAGCGTAGGCCACTCATCAGCATTCTCCATCCAACCCTATTCTGGGTAATCCTTTCCAGTTATTTTCAGTTAACAATCATCTTTTTCATATCTGCTTCTATTTACTTGCGTAATGTGTTATTTGGCCTTCCACTTTTCTGTTTCCCTTCACCATTACAAGTTAGGGCTTGTCTCGTGATACACTTTGATGATTTCCTCAATGTATGTCTGATCCGATTCCGGCGTCTTTTCCTAATTTCCTTTTCAGATGAAAACTGGTTTGTTCTCTCCTACAGAAGGCTATTGCTAATAGTATCCGGCTAGTGAATGTTGAGTATCTTGCGTAGAAAACTGTTTATAAATATTTGTGTCTTCTTGAGGATGGATGTAGTAGTTCCGCACGCTTCTGCTCCGTACAGTAGGACTGTCTTGACATTCGCATTGAAGATTCTGACTTTGAAATGAGTTGATAGTTGTTTTGAGTTCCATATGTTCTTTAATTGCAGGAATGTGGTCCTTGTTCTATCGATCCTCACCTTTACATCTGCATCAGATCCTCTTTGTTTATCAATGATGCTGCTGACCAGGTACGTGAATGTTTCTACATCTTCTTGAATTTCTCCACTAAGTGTGATTGGGTTAGTGTTCTCCTTGTTGTATTTGAGAATCTTGCTTCTACCTTTGTGTATGTTCAGACCTTATGATGAAGATGCTGCTGCTACATTAGTTGTCTTCGTCTGCATTTGTTCATATGTATGAGATAGGAGGGCGAGGTCATCTGCGAAGTTCAAATCGTCTAATTGATTTTGAGATGTTCATTGTATTCCGTTCATGCCCTTAGATGTGGAGGTCTACATAATCCAGTTAATCACCAGAAGAAAAAGAAAGGGGAGAGTAGACAGCCTTGTTTGACTCCGTTCAGAGTTTGTTGTAACATCGTTATAATTCAGCCAATCCTCAAAGAGGCAAGTTATGCTATTATCCAGTCATAGCATACCACGTTCGTGTTCTAGAGAGCTCCATAACGTTCTGATTGTATGGAAACTCTTCGGCTCCTTTACGGCTTCTGGAGGCTTCATCGCAAATTGAAGTAGCTATTAGTTATTTTTGACTGAGATCATGAATCGATTAATGTAAGACTATCATTGAAAACCTGGATGCACTGAGAGGCCATTTCATCCCAGTATGAAACTACTCAAAAGCCCTAAGTAACAACGAAATCAATTTTAGGAGATAAAACCACAGATCAGATGTTCAAAGAAATAGAGTTATCATTGATCTAAAAAAAACTATTCAATAAAAATAGTTTGACTACGGTTTACTTTTTAAGTAATGAGAAGAGATTATCCGAAGATGACTGTGAAGTTCACGAAACAACCAATATGGCGAAATTCCCAGGTGAAATTAGTGAAATGCTAATGAATTAAGTGCTTAACAAGATAATTTCCGGAAAACATTAAACTATAGTTACCATTAGAGAAATCATGTTCAATCTAGTTCTACAAATAGCATAAGCAGTTAAATAATAATTTATAGATTGGAAGTACGTCATCAATAAAGACCGTTCGTCGGCTTTTCTAAAAAGAATTTATCAAGCAAGAATAACGAACATTATAGGGTGAATTGGATTTCATTTCATGTCCTTTATTGTGACATTCGGTGTCCCACAGCTGATACTGATAAACAAACTCCCAATACCTGAGCCCAACATAATACTCAAGTTAAAAGATTAACAGTGATAAAGAAATTGTATTGAGGTAATTAAGTTAACCTATTGTTTATTAAATAAAGATGAAAAGAACACAGAGAAGAAAACTTACTTTTCGATGGAATTATTTCCTTGAATTTATCGACAAACCCAATCAAGAAAGAATTGTACACTCATATATATATATTAAGAAGTTATCTTTCGGTGTTTCAAGTCTTGTTTCGTGCGAACTAAAAACATCTCATTCTATACACTTGTAGTGGCCTGCTTTTCTCGACTAGAACGCGTTTGGTATAATGGAAACAATCATTATTATAACCAATTGTACCAGTGACTGTTTTACTGTACTCGTTGTTGTTTAACCGTATAAAAATCACTTCTCGTTCGGTCGTCCGCCTTGTTTGGTTCGAACTTTCTTACGCTCCGCTCTTACTGCATGTACTCGTTGGCACATCTCGGTATTCTTTCGAAACCACGAGGTTGCCAATAAATATACTCTATCTGGACTAGTTACGGTCCTCTGGTTTGCGAGTTATCAAAGGGACCAAGCCGTTTTGTGGTGCGTAATCTTATTGTAATGGTGATCATAGTCAAACGCGACTCGACGCCATCTAAACACTTCTAATTTAGAAGTTCCTAGTTGATCTTTTGTATTATTTTTTTATATAATCACTGAATTGAATAAATACATATAATTTTTATTCGCAGGAAAGGTTTTTTGTGGAGATTTTAGTAATTTTATAGTTACAATCATTAATCAATTGAAGATAGACCACCATTGTAAAACGTGGAAGCACTAGACCGCCGTCTCATCTTATTGTATGACTCCTCAGCAGTGCGCATTCACGATCCCGCCTTGCGAGATTCGAAATCTAATTTCACAAATCTAATTTGATCAGTAAAATTTATGAAGTCTTTCAATTCGTTAGTGAATAACAGTCATAAATACCTTCCATACAAGAAACGAGTGTAATTTATTGTTATGACAGTGGACAAAAATAATGAAATTGATATTACTTACAACAAAACAATAGTGATGGATCCTGGGTTCTAATCTCGCGAGGCGGAATCGTAGATACTCGCTGCTGAGGAGTCCTACAATAGGACGAAACTGTCGTCCAGTACTTCCAGGTTTTTCATGGCTATCTAGCTTCAATTGACTTATGATTTCCACCATAAAATTACTAAAATCTCCACAGAAATACTCCTTCTGAAAACAATAGTGAGTCAATCATAATAGTGACTTTATTAATATTGTAGTGAACAGAACACCGGTTGGGGACAAATTACAGACTATCTCACTAAGATCTGATAACCATACAGCAAATAGTTAATTTGCAAACTATCAATCAATTGTCTCAATCTTCACTGTTCCTTCTTTAATTATCAGTCCATCTTCTCTAATTGCATTGTTCATTAATTTTCCTACCAATTGCACTTCATTCCAGTTCTTTCCTTATCGGTCTTCTGGTAAAATGTATTCTATGTTTGACCATCACCATATACTACTTATGTGGACATAAGTAGCCCACACCACAATATTGCCGATGATTATAATAGTTGAAAAGGATACTTTACATGTGTTACATATCCAATTACATTTGTAAACCATTTTATTTACTAATGAAATTCAGTAAATAAGTTGAGGATTTAAATGAAAAGAATTCACCTCATTGAGTGATGTTAATTGTTCTTCCTTTAAAAGAGTTTACCGTGGGAACCAGTTACATCAAATTTGAAAGTTGCTTTATTCAAGTGACATTAGTATTATTTTGATACACTTATCCTTTGAAACTTGTTTTAAATTGGCTGGGATTCTATTGTCGCTGTATAGAGGATTGGTTCATTGTCATAAAGCAATAATGACTTGCCAAGCTTATTAGGTTTCCAAAAACAGCCGAATTTTAAAATGAAAGGGGGAAATAACAAAGACATTGCCTTTCTAAACGTTTGATTGAGGTGGAGACTAAATGAACGATAGTATGCCAACTCCCTCATACTTTCATCTATGTGTCTAGACATCTGTTTCTCAGCGCAACATAAACTATAGAAATTCTTCTACTCAAGTTCTTCTCAAGTGCTGTTCAATCTTTTGATATCTGCTCCAGAATCCCGGTGCAATGTTTTTTTGTCCTGCCGCTTTGCCTTTTCCCCTCAGGATTATTAGTTAGGGTTTAACACACGATATATTTTGATGATTTGCACAATGTATCTCCTATCCACCTTCAATATATTTTCCGAATTTCCTATTCACCTAGAATTTGGTTTGTTCTCTGTTTCATTAGGTTGTTGCTGATGGTATACGATCAACGGACATTCAGTAACTTGAGTAAACAACTGCTTATGAGTAACAGTACACTTTTGGTAATGGTTGTATAGTTCTTCAAGTTTCAGCTTCATACAGTAGAACTGTCTTAACATTCGTCTTGAATATTCTGACTTTGAAGTTGGCTTCCAGACAGTTGTTTCGATATCCATATGTTCTTCAATTGTAGGAATGTTGCACTAAGCTTACGAATCCTTGCCTTTACATCTTCATCAGATCCTCCTTTTTTATTGATGATGCTGTTCAGATACTGAGAGTTCCCATCTCCTGCAGAGTTTCTCTAACGGGTGTGATTGGGTTGGTGTTCTCTGTGTCATATTTCAGGATCTCACCTTTTCCCTTGTTTATGTTTCGGCTGCTACATTGGCCATCTTCAACTGCATCTGTTCGCATGTACAGGATAGAAGAGCTAGTTAATCTGAAAATTTCAAATCATCTAGTTGCGTCCAAGCTCTCCATTGTATTCCGTACTTCCCTCAGTCAATGTCTTCATAATCCAATCGACCACTAGAAGAAAGAGAAAAGGTGACAATAACGAGTCTTGTCTGACACCGATCTTCCCATGGAATGCATCAGTCGGCTGTCCTCCATGTACGACTTTGCACTGTAGTCCGTCGTATGAATTACGTATGATGTTGACGATCGTCTCAGGTACACCATAGTTTCGAAGCTGTTTCCGTTGTGTTCTTCTATCCACACTGTTAAATGCTTTCTCGTAGTCAGCAAAGTTGATGTATAGTGTCGGGTTTTATTCAACTGACTGTTCAACAATGATCCATAGTGTCGTGATTTTTTCTGTCAGCAACCGATTCTTACCGAATTCGGTCTGTTGATCTCGAAGTTGAACATCTACTGAATCTTTCACTTGGTTCAGCAACACTCTGTTGAAAACTTTTTCTGGAACTGACATTAGTGTAATGCCTCTGTATCTCCCACATTTTCTCAAGTCTCCTTTCTCTAGGATCTTGATGAGGTGTCCTTATTTCCAGTCCATCGGCCCCTGTTCTTCCTCCCTAATCTTCCTGAATAGAGTATCAAGCACGTTTGCAGTTATTTCTGTATCTGACTTCAGAGCTTCAGCTGGTATGCTGTCAAGTCCTGCTGCTTTCCTGCTCTTGTTTCGTTTGATGACCGTCCTGATTACTTCCGTCGTTTGTAGAGTGATATCTATAGAAGATTCTGTGCATGCTGTTTCGAAATCAAGTGGATTCAATAGAGCTGATCCATTAAAGGGTTTCACGAATTATTTGGACATGATCAGTGCAACTCTTTGTGCGTGAAAAACATTTTCTTCTTCGTGACCGGAGTACACAAGAATGTCTTCAGTATCTATCCTTTGCTATCCAGCTTGGGTCCATTGGGTTTCGCTGATTCCGAGAACCGCCAGTTTCTATCTCCTCATTTCCGTTGCTATTTGACCGACCTTCCCGGTCCCCATATTGTCCGAACATTCCATGTACCTACATCATTTGTTGCTGTGGTTATTATAAAGGGCATTGGCCTCCTGACTTCCGAATAATCTCGGCTTTTGTCCTGAGGCGTCATAATTCTTCTGAGTGAATATCCTTCATTATTTGGTAACAACGAACAGAGGCGAAAATTTCACAAGATTAGATGCTAAAGAGTAGTAGCTATAATATTGGAGATTACATAAATTTACACATCTGAAACGTACTTTCATATAAAACATAAATGACCAAAGAATAAAAAGCATTAAAATATTGAGGGATGGTTTCAGTAGAAGTCCAACTGCACCACTGAAAATTAGTAAAAATCGGATCACCTGAAGTTTCAAAATCTATTTTACGAATAATTCGCGGGCCCCAACGAGCGAATGTACTTGAATATTTAAACAAATGATTACTTTGGTAAATTTGGATAATATAATCTAAACACAATATAGTACGGTACTTGTCTGATGATCTTCATCTTCTTATATTGGTATCCATATCTCCACATCTTAAGTCACAAAGAATGTTATAGCTTGAACAAAGTATCTTTGATACCCCTCAATCTTTTTTCGCTAGAGCGAGTTGGAATAGTTGATAACTAGAACTGTTAAACACTGTGAATCAAAGTTTAATAATCCTAACTACAACTGTTAACATGAGAAAAATTGTCGATTACATCAGATATAAGAGATAGTTTGGAAATATCTATTATAGCACCCTTGTAACCTCCTAGAATGTTCATTTCACGTGGCCATATTCCACAGTCATCAAACAATAAAGTGAAAAATCACTACATTGTGTACGCATAGATATTCAAAAAGTATCTTTGCGGCGACGAAAACGTTAAATTATTGTTTGCATTCGGTTATTATCTCATAAGCTGTTCGAATAGATTGTATACCCAACAACTTTCACAGTAAAAACTGACCGAAAATCGTGAAAATGATAACATTATCGTTAGTTTGGAACACGATCCGCAGACATTAATGACTACTATCTCAAATCGTCTTGTTAGTTCCTTTTATTAAGTGTTTGAATCGGATTTTCTTGAAGAAAAAGCCTAGTCAGTAGCTTTTTTCGGTCTCTGTACTTATTTTCATTCACGTTTAATAAAGGTGCATATTAAAATGGTTGGGGCATGTTTGGTTACATTGGAAAACTGTTAGCTGGTGCATACACTTTGGAGTTGATTCGTTGTTAACCCTTGCATAGTTTCTCTGACGAAGTAAGGATGTAGGGTGGAAATTCTGAAGACTGAAGTAACTGCCCAACTATCTTCTCATACACTCAGTAAGACCGTGTTTTGGTGGCAATTGCGATTGAACTGCAGATGAGTTATTGTCGGTAGTTGGTGCTGCTGCTAAAATAAAACAAAATATCAATCAACCGAGTTACAACATTTGGAGGGGTTATACGTGGGATCCGTATTCCAATATGGGTCGATCATTCTATTCGTATGGACGGAGCTGACAATTATTCTTTCAGCTTCTAAGTTCACACTATTGCCAGCAGTATTCCAGGTGTTCTTCGATACGAAGTTATGCAGTCAGTAATCGACGTCGTCCTATTCGTCTTATCAACAGGAAATTGATGAGCCTTTCAGTAGTGCAAAATGGCGACAACATGGTCAAAACAGAAAAATCACAAGAAAACCTTGGTAAGTGACTGTGATACTGCTGATAGGCCTTTCTATTAGCTAGTAGTAGCCAGTAGTTACGCTTCTTTTCATTTCTTTCAAAAAATGTATGGATGCTTATATCGGTTTAAACATACTGTGGGAGAATAAGTTAAGAGTGTTCCCACAATTACTGTAATAAAGGTGAGATAATGTGTTATTTTCTTAAATCTCCAAATGTTAAAAAAGAAGGCTCTATATTTCCACATCAAAAAATGGTATCCAACATCCTATATGGCGATAAGAAGAAACTAACATAGCCTTTTTGTGAGAAGGATTTTGTCGTTTGGTTTTATGAGAGGTTAAGGAACAGGAAGTATTGTCTTGTTGTAGCTTGGAATCCCCAAACTGTTGTTTAGTCCTCAAGTAACAAAAGCACCAGTCTTGATCCATAGAGCCAATCACGAGCTTGAAGTTTAGTAGAATTTTTCAGTTTCATCTAAATTAGCGGTTAACTGTTGCCTCATCTCAACTTGTTATTCGCCTCTTATGGTTTTCTAACGTTGAGAGGTTAATTTTAGTACATTTCACGTGTTGACACTTCGTTTTTTGTTCGTTTTTATTGTTTTAAACATACTGCCTTTTTCTCACGGTTAGAAACCAAACCTCCCCTGAAAACCAAGGAAACCAATCAAGGTTTTTGGTGTTTTCTTAATAACCATGGACCTTGAAGACTGTTTGAAAGACAAAACCAGTAGGATAATTTGGAAGTTTGAGACGGAATTATCAAGATTTTCAAAATTGAATCACTAACAGTTACACGACTTATCAGTGTGAAGGACGCTAGGCACTTAAACCATCCAAGACTTTTATATAATGTATACTTGTGTTAATGTGGAGGTTATTCTGCAGACCAGTCGTTTACTACAATCTGAGAGGGATGTGAGAATGCTGTCTGATATACCACAGCCGATGCATAGTCTCAGCAGGAGCACCTCAAAGTGACCTCGCTAGACGTTCTTTCACAAAAGGCCCGTCGCTGTGTAGGGTATCCCAGAAACACAGACCCTGATACTACGATATTTTAGAGTGGGAGTTCATAAAGCAGTCCTCGAAGCATAAGAACATATTGATTCAACAAGTTTTCCAACTACTCAAGAAGGACGATGATTCTAGATCCTGGCTAATATAGATAACTTTTCCATCCTCCCTGATGGTGGCCACCAATCCCGAAGCATTTCGTGCCAACAGACGCTGGTTACAAACTTGAATCTGTAAGCATCCGGAAAGGCCACGCTAGCAAGGATAAAGCACAAAGGCAAATTATAAATGACCATTCAACTCTTGGATTGTCAAGAACGAAGAAAAATGTAGAAGGAACTGGAACTATGCTCTCGGAAAACTATGTGTAGGTAGGTTGCTTGTTCATTTGCATAAGGCTTATCCAGACAAACAGGATGAGGAATCTCATGCGTTTAAAACCGAAAGCACCAACTGCCTATATTCTGAACAAAATGGGTAGGTTGGGTGAACCATGTACCGCTAATAATATTTATCTGAAAAAAAATCCCAAACGTGCGCATCCACGCTAATTACGAACTAGGAGCTGGTAATATCCAGTGTGCCTTTGTTCAACAACTACGGGAAAACAGGAATAGAGGGCGGAGCAGTCTTCTGTCCACGATCTTGCGAGGTAGCACGTCAGGTGAACGCTCAAGAGTTTATCTATCTTGATGAATATGTATAGTGCTCAGTAGGATTGTCGAATACATTAACGTGTCTTATTGAATTTACCTAAAAGAAACCTAATGCTGACACCAAGTACTAAAGTTGGATTTTGAAGAAATTACCTCACGCTATTCACCTCGGATGCTCTTATATACTGATTCTAGGAGGCGTTAACCTTCTCAAATTCATCTTTACTGAACACATGTACATTGGAGGTGAAAACTCTGCTGAAGATCTGTTCTTCAACCCCTTGAAGATTATAAATTATTCGGGAATGTGTAGTTAACATTTCGATTGAGAAACAGTTAGAAGCCGCCACGCTTAGACTGCATGTTGACAAGTGAAGAGTTCCTACTTGACAGCCTCTCGATCCTCCTCCTCCCTTGGAAAAAAAGATTATGTCATCATGGCCTTTAATACTATAAGCAAAACCGAGCCAAAACATCACGTTGAAATTTCAAACGTTTGAATCTGTCAGTTTTACAGGGCGACCTACAGTAGGTGGGCTCAGAAGTATACCATCAGCCTGATGTTGACACTCACTGGGATATCTTACTGCACACGACCTTACAAACCACTCTGTCTTACAAACGGTCCTCGAAAGTTACAAGAAACGTACGGTTATGAAGAGTGGTTTTTTCGAGTGTTGAAACATAAGTGATACTACTGGGAGGAATACAAGCGAACCAATGAAAGCAAAGCGTAAAAGTAATTCAAATAAACACAAAACCGATGCACGAAGACTCATAGAGAAGAGTGACTTCAGTTTTAAGTCAAGTTAATCGATAAATTACCCTGCAGTAAGAACATCTTATTTCGTCATGCACACTCCCATTTTACAAACCGAAACTGGAGTTTCCCAATTGCTATGTTCTAATGACCCAACTAACAGGCGGTGATCGTACCAAACCCCTGAAAGAACAGTGTTTTCAAACATTTCGACTGCTCATTACTAACTATATCTACGAGAGCTTCACCTGAAACTCAACAGGACACTCAGAAGTGAACTCGAGAGCTGACTTGGCTTGTCAGAAACTGAAGCACTTTAACAAAGTCTTTACTTCTGGCCCGGATATGGTAGATTTTGCTATACTGAGAGAACATGCTTGAATCTTGGCAACACCGCTTAGCATTATTTTCTCACATTCTTTAAGTAAAGTTTTAAAAACTTATGTTGATTAGTTAGGAATTGAACTTAAAAATATAGAAGTATATCAAAGCAAAAAAGCTCAGGTATTCATTCACCTCTTTATTTTATATGGGGATTGTATTTCCTATTATCTTACACTGAATGTTGAAAAGCTTTGTGTGTTTAAACAGACGACCTGACGATCCACTGTATTCTGTGTCATGATCTAACTAAAGACCTGTTCACTACCAGTTGGTTTCCTCTATCAATAGAAAGAGGGGTACCTATCCACATGCAAACGTCACGGGCTCAGAAAATCGCAAGCTGGCTCAATTTACACCAATTTCCGAAGGATGTCGATGCAGCAAACCTTAAAGCTACTAACCGGTAGCACTTCTCTTAATATCCTCAAAAATTGTGTAGTCCCTGATGTGTTAGGGTCTACGTAACTACCTACTGTCCATAAACATCTTTTCAACCTAGCAGTATGGTTTCAGGAATGGTTTGCAACTTATTCGGATTAAGGAGTCTCATAGGTGACCTCCCAATGACTTACAGCATCCTAAACACTTCTATACATCCTCTAAAATACCTGTGGACATATTATCAAGAACTAAGAATGTAACTCTCTACAATTTACTAATATTTCTTCTCTTTGATTGTCAAATATCTTTAGGTTCCTACTTGGTGGCATCAAAGACCTGCTGCTACTAAATACGAAAGTTCATTGATCGACAGCTTTTTCTATTCTATCTACAACCAATTGAAACAGGCAATTGATAGCTCTCGGAAAGGTCGCGGACTGCCGCTGTTTTTGATTTGGAGGTCACGTTACTTCGTGAAGATGAATGTTAGGAATGCTAGAGTAGGTTGTAATTGCAATTTATATTTACCGCCTAGCCAACCGATTTGCTAAACATGAGAGATTGCAATCTAGATTGCTTGCCGGAAAATTATCAAATGAAGTACTATTTTTACCATGGTTTATCATGGCCACAATTATCTTATGTAGCAGAAACAGATAATGGGGAGATTGTAGGCTATGTTTTGGCAAAAATGTAAGGATTCGTTGTACATTAACTCTGGATAGGGAAGAGGATCCAGAAGACGTCCCCTATGGACATATTACTTCTTTGGCAGTCAAACGACCATATAGGCGATTAGGAATTGCTCAAACGCTGATGAATCTGGCATCAAGAGCTATGGTAGAAAATTTTCATGCTAGATATGTCTCTCTTCACGTTCGAAAAAGTAATAGAGCTGCTCTTACTCTGTACAAAAAAACTCTACACTTTGTGTAAATACTACTTTCTTTTTGACCAGTCTTTCCAGAGTATCAGACATAGAACCTAAGTATTACGCTGATGGTGAGGATGCCTACGCTATGAAAAGGGACCTTAAGACATTATGGGACAAAGTAAATGATTTTCTTATTCCTAACGTTATTTTTTTAGTATGGACCTGCAGATGTTCCTTTCAAAGAATCAAAAAGCAAAAATACTCAATAAATATATCCCATTATGTTCTAATTGTTAGTTCTTATAATCTTTTGACTTATGTGGTTTCACAAAAGCGACTGGTCATTGGTAGACAAAGCTACTGTTCATAAAAATGTTTATAAGAATATGATTTTTTTTCAAAAACCTCTAACATGGAAATTTGACAAGTGGTTGTTTAGTTATAGATTATTGTAATTGTAAGACCATAAATGTACTGCATGACTTTAATAGTTTGGCTGTGTGGTGTGAGTTTATGTATTATATCGCCAACTTGGATAACATACTCCACTTATCTGAGCTGTCTTAAATCTTGTCTAATATATTGACCGAACACAGTATCTGTAATTGCTTAGATGTGTTCTCAATTTAGATAGTAGTTAAAAGTTTAAGCGAGATTTTGTAGTGGTTCTGCAAGTTTCGACTTGTAGTGTATAACTCCTGACCATTAAAGCGGGTATATGTTAGAAATAATATGATACATTCGCTTACTAAACTATTGCACTTTTCTTTGATGGTTTACATGAATTTAAGTTCGAAAATCAGGAGCTTCATATATCACTTGTTGTATTTTAGTTATTATGTACCTAGGGTTCTTGTTGATTTTGGCGTGACATTTCTAATGTTAGTTTGTTGGTTTTACTTGATATAAATATAGTCTTAAGTGTCGAGACTTATTTATCTTTTGTCGTTTGAATTTCTGAGTAGTGTAGTACTTCCCTGTCCAGTAAATATCAGGACTGACGTTTGAGTTTTTGATTTATCAGTTTCTTTCTCTTTTAAAAATACTCCTCGTTTGTGGCAATAGGTTAATCCACTCTCCATCTTCATTGTTCAGAACATCCCTATAAGTCATAAAAAGTTAGTCAACCTCATCCCCCTTCTATCTTGTATTGTTCCCGTACTGTCGCAGCACCACACCTGTGTAACTGTCTGGAACAAAACCAACTCTCTTCAGGCTAAGTTTGATAACTAATCAGAGTAATATAGTCTGGGCACCTGGTTATGAACCATAAACTCTGAAAATAAGTGGTGAATATCCAGGCTGGTTGTTGGGATACAACAGTCACGTGTCAGCACGGCTACTCCATCGTCTTAATCTCTTATTATTTTCATCCTGTCATTCTAATCTAGTATGCCAAGTCGAGCTAACGTACATTTTCGCTAAGCTCTTTTTTATTATGTGTGTCATCAGCATTACAAAATCCTTGAGTAGTAGTTAAATAAATACAACCCAGTAAGATAAAACTAATCTGAGATAGTCGCGGTCTAAGTTCCTATTTCAGACGAGTGTATGTGGAGTACTCAGTGGATATATAGTATTTCAATGTTACTTTTCTCAGTCTAAAGTATTTCGAAAATCCTGAATATCAAGTAGCCTACCCATAGATTGTGGTTGTTTCACATCGGCGACTATTCTTGATTTCTGCATGGCTAATATTTTATACAGAAGTATGAAACTACTTGTTAGTAGTCTAAAGTTATTTGATAGAGTTTTCAAGCTAACATGCGTCATCAAATATCTTCTATAAAGCTTATCAATAAGTATTCTCCCGTGTATTTTGAGACCACCGACTGAGCAATGCCGAGGGCAGGCATGACGTACTAGGCAAATATGACAAATTGGCTGATGAGGTAGTAATGTATCCCCAACCACCGCTCACCTCGACAGGTGTTGCCTAGTGTAGGAGTAGGTTGGAAGGAAGTTAAAATTGACGAAGTCAATATATTACACCATTCCATAAAGTCATCAATAATTGAACTGTGCCATGTAGGTAGATGCAAACTACCTGATCGGAGTCTCCGTGATCATTGTAAACAATGGTTAGCGACATTGGGTGGCATGGTTCGGAATCCTTTACTGGACAGTTCTACTGTATGGAGCTGAAACTTGAAGAACTACTACAACCATTATCGAAAATGTACTAGTACTCATAAGCAGTTGTTTACTCAAGTTACTGAATGCCCGTTGATCGTATACCATCAGCACTAAATGAATGAAACATAGAACAAATCAACTTCCAGCTGAAGAGGGAATTCGGAAAAGACGTTGAAAGTGAATCGAAGACATTATGCAAATCATCAAACTGTATTGCGAGTTAAACCCTAACTAATAATCCTGAAGGGAAAAAACAAAATGGCAGAGCAAATAATACATTGCACCAGGAATTTGAAGCAAAGAATGAGTGTCAGCTGAGATAGAGGGGTGAGGTCAGAGTTTGTTGGGGAGTCTCGGTGGGTGACCTATACCCCTCCAAGAGTGGTAAGAGGTGTAAGTTGAAGAATTCTCTATTCCCCTGACCTATCGAGTATCATTTTTGTGACAGACTAATTCCGTATGTGTTAGCATTTCAACCTGACCTAAATTCGGTAGTTGTTGTTAAGTAATTAAAAAACTTTGCCATTGACCAGTAGCTAGCATATCTGAATCTTACATTAACTGCTTCAATTTCAGAAGTCTAGTTATATCACGAACTCTCGTACCTTGAGCATGGTTCGAAACTCCGTACACAACCCTGTACTTAGTTAGTTAAGTTACATTAATTACGTTACACTTCTACGCTTAATAGTGAAATTCATTTGAAATCGAATTATCATAAGGGGTTTTCGTGGGGATTTTAGTAATTCTATGTAGTTGAGGTCATGAGTCAATTGAAGCTAGACCATCATGGAAAACCTGGAAGCACTGGACGGCCAACTCGTCCTGTTATGAGACTCCTCAGCAGTGCTCATCCACGATCTCGCGAGCGAGATTCGAACCCAGGGCCTACCAGTCTCGCTAGAGCAGTAAGCCGGCTTCCTCCGACGCGAGTTCGTGGATGCGCACTGCTGAGGAGTCCCACAATAGGGCGAAACGGCCGTCCAGTACTTTTAGGTTTTCCATGATGGTCTAGCTTCAATTGACTCATGATCTCAACTATATAAAATCGAATTGACTAATTTTATATCAACAAAAGTTTGTCTATAATTTTTAGGTGACGAAATGATTAAATTATTCATCTTACACAATCTTTTACAGCATATAACATTGAAAGCAAAGAAAATAAACGTTCTTATTAAATAGTCCAATCACTATGTTAATAATTAATGGTATATCGAAAATTGAATGCCATAACATAGAAAAGATTTTTTTTCTCTTATGACGTCTCTATTTCAATTTCATCAGAGAGACATACAAGCTAGTCATAATTGAGGAAAACAAGACACGCAACAATCCATCGTGTTTTTTAAAAAAAATTTTACTCATCATCAAAAGTTCAATTATTCATATTTTGACTTTATTTATTTTCTTATTACTATGGTTGTTTGTTTTTTGATCAATAAAGCAGGGGGAAAATGTTTTTTTTAAAAATTTATTCCATGGATTTTCTTCAGTTGATTACATGTATTTGGAAAAAAGACAATAATATAGCACACTTTGATTACGTTTCTAAAGAAATGTTGATCGAGCTGTGAAATGATATAGACTGGTAGGTCCTGGATTCATATCCCTCGAGGTGGGATCGTGGATGCGCATTGTTGAGGAGTCCTACAATAGGACGATACGGTCGTCCAGTGCTTTTAGGTTTTCCATGATGGTCTAGCTTTAATTGACTCATGATTTCAACTATATAAAATTACTAAAATCTCCACGAAACCCCGTTCTGATATAGATAACAATTGGTCAAAGACAACAAATGTGAAGAAGTAGGATTTATAATTTAAGGGACAAATTAGTGTTTATATTATTCTAGAAAATTGACAGGAAACTGAAAAACTCAGAAAGTTTTTAATTTCTACGAAAGGAGACGTTATATCATGACTTATATGATTCAAACTACTATGTTAACTAACAAAATAAAACTAGAAATCTTCTCCAGATAAATGAGTTGATGTTTTTGATTTGATGACATTTGTAATAGGATAAGTTGTAAAGATTTTTGAAGTTATCTTTTGGTCATTATTTGTGAGATATGGAGATGGCTTGTGTCACCAACTGCAAATAGACGATAAGCTGCTAAAAATCAGGGAATTCTGGACGGATTTCTCGCCCCAGTATGAAACTTGTCAATAGTACGTACCCAGGATCCCACCACAGATCCGTTAGGTATCGTGGTAAGCACTTGGCTATTAAAACCTTTGGATCGATGTCCAACTTCAATTAATTTGCAATATAGCTTGATGGTCACTCCATCCCAATGATGATCACTGTTTTACTAGTATTTATCTAAGGGATTTTACACTGCTCAATCTTTTCAATTTAATAACTCATTTTATTGTTAATTCCACCTGTAGCTCTTCTTGAGTTACTGCCGGTCCCAACCCTGGGTAAAGGAGGAGGGTTGGGAATGGGGTCGGCAACCCCATCCTGTGGAAAACAATCATGCTATAAAAAGAACTCCAAACAGATTAAGCCGTTTAAACTGTACTCCGGGAGTAGAAGGAAGAATTATTGTTATTCATTAAATGTATTTTTCAAACACTTTGACCATTATCACTTCTTTAAACTTGGGTCATATACTAACATGAAAGGTATTTCATTTTTAACTGGAAAATAAACAGTAGATGATTAATTTTAAATAAATTATAAACAATTTTTACGAAGCATAGAAACAAAAAAATGGTGGTATAACTAGGATCAGTCCGTGATGTACACCTTTAAATCTAACGGCCTTTACAAAACTCCCATGCTAATAATAATCCTGTGCTCATTAATGACTAACTTCTAGTAGAGATTTCAGGAGTTTTAGTGGGAAGCCGCGAATATTAGAGCTCAATCATGTCTGATGTAAGACGGTTATCTACCGTACATAATGAAAAATGGTCGCGCAATATCATGAGTTGATTTAAATCACATATGTGCATCGGTGAATGCTGGCTCAATAGTCTAGATATTTGGTGATCATGTGCGAAACAGAACCTTCTTAGTTCGGTCTTCGGTGAAAAAATGAATATCCCCTTCGCAGGAGTCGTATACTAGAATAGCAGTTGTACAGTGCTCTAGCTATCCGAATTGTACCTAATCAGTGTCCTTAGGTTGTAGTGTCTGGTACCATGTCACGCCCATACGGATTAGTCTAGCTTCCAGACATACCAATTTATTCATTCTTCTTAAGTCAAACATTGACCTTGTTAATCATTCATTTATCAACACTGACTGTCTTATATGATCGCGTGTGCGTGTATTGTTTACCCTATTCATCACATACCTGTAACTAATTTTTTCTGACTATAAATATCGAGTCGCGCTTGGTTAACTTGAGTTGGCTCACACTCCACTGCGCGTCATTTTGTTTCGTCTCTCTGTCTCCTCTCCGCCTCCCTAGCTTCGTTTCCCTGATTGTCTATCCAGATCAACGATTGTGTGAAATATACGTATTCAAAATCCATTCTCGTATTTGACTTATTTAATTCAGTTATTCACTAACGCGATTTAAGTCAATTATTATACACGAGTGTAGCCGATATGTATATTTCGACGAAAATCATAATACGATTTGATTGGAATCAGATCTCGGGCCACCATAAGGTATGGTATGTACTTAGCATCTTTCAAACGCAAAATTACTCTTACAAGACTGCCAGAAGCATATGTCTACATTCACAATTTATTATAAAGCCGTTAGAAGTAATCGATAAATTCATGTATATGAATAGCTATAGAAATGCTGACGGTGACGCGTCATACAGAAACAACCTATTTATTAGTAAACCACAATGGCTTATTGTGATGTTTCAATGTATCAATGACTTCTTTGTATTGATGACTGTTGTAATTTTGAATTCCAAATACAATACATTCGTTCGGGCTCATCTGATACTTCTTGATTAAATTGCGTTATTCCTGGGATTACTAGTTTATACTACAATTCAAATACTTCTCTGACATTATCATAATGTTAGTCTATCTGTAAAAGGTCAGGTCTAAGATGCATTGATGAAAGTAGCTCTGTTCTGAACCTGTGAAGCCTGGCCTCTTTGAGTTGAGGATCTTCGAGAACTCTGTATTCCATCATCTTTGTCTCCGGAGAATTGTCATCATTCAGTAGCACCATGTTAGTAACGTTTAGGTTCAACAATTTGTGTTCGGGCGCAGTGACGATAATTATTTTATTTCAACATCTTTAAGCTTTGGAGGCTTGGACATGTACTTCAAATTTCGTCTCAGCAAATTGTACGTAGTTCATTACTTGCGAATTAAGGGACTGTTTGGTTGTCGTCAAATCCACTATCATGTATAAAGATATATTGAAATCCCTCACAAACTCTTTATGTCACTAAGGAAACGTCATATTTCTCCTTCAGAAACTAATATGGAGTATTTATAAACTGTTCGGTAACCACGGAATAATAACTTACGTCATCTCTGCCTAGCCAGTCAGCCATAATCAACACAGGGCCTGGCATATATATGTGTTATTCCGAAGTACCATACCACGGTGAGATGAGAAGAAATTAACAAAACTAATACCAGAGGTATCTAAACTATGTAGTAAGTAGTGATTGTAATTAGGAAGACTAAGTATGACAAATGTAATTCAAGAAGGATGAAGGAAATGTTATGTATGGAAGAATTCAAGACCAAGAGTGAGATAAAGAGCAAATGGATCTGTGCCATTATGATCGATCACGAACTATTCCTTCTGACTTCTCCAATCAATGATCAGGGCTATCGAGAAGACCCTCACCAGATAGTCTGCGTCTACCAGCCTGGCTCAGGCTAACAGTTAATGACTTCATCCATTTACGCCACATTTTGATTTGGCCTTCCTTAGCTTTCAACTTACTCCTACACTGATTGTCGTTCCCTATCAAAATATGTAATAATAGGTAACACATGTTCCAACCACCTTGGTCTATAAGGACTTGCTCACTCCTTAGTAGTGACTGAATTCGACCAATCAAGTTGTAATGTATAACTCGATATTGTGTGCGTTATATTTTCTGAATGCAATCTGAATAGCATAGTTCTAGCTTCTGGGACTGTGACACTGGATGGCGTGGATTCGAATCCTACGGTATAGTCAGTTCCCTTAATACTCGCAATACCTTTTGGTCACTAGTGCTTACTATCACGACTACTTCTAATCACTCAACTTTGTTACAATATGGTACCGGTCAAACTAATCAAACTAGGATTAAAGTAATATTAAAAGTATACAATGTTTATATTTTGTTAAAACTAAAGTAAAACTTTTTTTAAATAACAGAAAGTCATGAGGAAATCAATAAAGATCAAAAGGAAAGACTTAGTCACAACAAATAATATCCAGTGTAATTTATGTATGAAAGACACACTAATATTTTGTAAGTTCAGCGTGCGAGATTGTGGATGCTCACTGTTGAGGAGTTCCACACTAGGACGAAACAGCCGTCTAGTGCTTCTAGGTTTTCACTGTTAGTCTAACATCAATCGATTCATGATCTCAAACGAAAAATTTAATATATATGTACAGTGCTCTACAGATTTAGTGGTGAATATCCTCACTTGGGCTTAATGACGATAAAGTATAGTACTATGTCACAGCAATTATCATTCAAAGGTTGTTCATATATTATTAATATTTAGCAATATGAAATTAAGACAACAGCAATGCATACAAACAGATAATAGGGAGTGTGTTAATTAAAAATTACCATTTTAGATCATATGAGGCAGTTGTAGATAACAGACAAATGATTTGTCGATCTGTATGTTGTTGGTGCAAATTCATATCTACTCGATAATTAGCACATCTAAATTAACTTTTAAAAATACTGAAAATCTATAAAATGATAATCATTAGATCCGTCAAAATCATTTCTTAGTGACTAAAAATAGACCAACACATAAAGAGTGAAAGCTCAATGAACACATATTACCAAGTTGTTTTGAACATTAATATAAAAAGCATAAAAGATGTAACGTTTTTTTTAGGAATTCAAACAAACATAGGATCCACTTGGTATTATTTGTTTGAATCTTCCCATTGATCTTTAGTACTGCAACTGGTCAGTCACTTATTGGCATATGTGCATTACTTACAATGCTTGTGAATTAAGGCTAAACATCAATGGGAAGATTCAAACAAATAATACCAAGTGAAATTAAACTTCACCCCATTGCACAAGCAAGTGGCTATCAGGACTCAATAGCTGAGTGGATAACACGATGGTGTTTGAAGCGAAAGGTACTGGGTTCGAGTTCCAGAGTGAACATAAACTCTGAGATTGTAGGTACACCCACTTGATGAGTCTCAAACAGGACGAAACGCTCATTCTGGATTCCATTGCTAGCCACTATCCATCTTTGCTTATAAATATCGGATCGTCCTCTAATTTAATAAGGTGTTTTTTATACCGTGAAAACAGCTTATTGAAGTAAATGAATCTTAAATAATACAGGTAGGTTACTTTTATGTTCTACAAAAGCAAAACCACAATCATTCTATTGTACAATAATGAGTTCATATAGTGCTAGACCCAATTAATCAGATTGATTTACGAATAAAATTAAGTTAGTCTTTTAGTTAGATAACCAAAAGAACACTGATCCGTCAATAACCGAATCTTACATAAAAAATTATAAGCAAAGTTGGATATTAGCTAGCAGCGGAATCCAGGACGCGCGTTCGGTCCTATTTGGGACTCGTCAGCTGGATGTCCATGCATCTCAGAGTTGATGTTCACTCTGGCACTCGAACCCAGTACCTTTCGCTTCAAACGCCATCCCATTATCCACTCAGCTACTGAGTTCTGATAACAACTTGCTTGTGAATTAAGGTAATACGCACAGCATGCACATACTCCAATAAGAGACTGACCAGTCCTAAAAGCATCAATCGGAAGATTCAAACAAACAATACTAAGTGAATTACATAGAAAATGTTTTTAATTACGATGTTGATATATTTACAATAGATTGATCATTAAGTAGTAACCAATATTATGTCTATTTATTCCATTTTAATATTGATCAAATTCTTTATGATCAAGTCCTAATATGTCCACTTATCTAAATAGGTCAACATTGAGTACACTATCTATCACCTATAATCATCATTGATCAATAAAACGAATCTGTTTATAGTAACCAAAACTCATTTCGCTTATCATAATACAATGAAGAGTAGGTTAGTATGATAAAGTAAATTCATCATGTTATTTAAATGACATAAATCAGCAGCTAACAACGTAGTATTACAGTAAATAAGATGATTAGATATACCAGATTAACGTACTCTATGGTTGGTATGAAAAGATCAGAAGGGGTTTTGTGGAGAATTTAGCAATTTCTTAGTTGAAATCATGAGTCAATTGAAACTAGATCACCATGGAAAACCTGGAAGCACTGAAGGAGGAGTCCCACACTAGGAAGAAACGGTCGTCCAATGCTTCTGATCTATAATCATATGCTCACTAGTGACTAACTTCAAGAGATATTTCCTTGAGTTCTAGTGGGAAGCAGTGACCAGTGGAGTTCAACCAAGTCTGTTGTAGAGATATCAACTCACTGAAGACAATTGGTGAATGGTTGCTCAATTTCGTGGATTGGTTGAAGTTAGACATGAACACTATTGGATACCGGCCGGCTCAGTAGTCTGTCGGTTAAGTGCTCTGGCGCGAGACTGGTAGGTCCTGGGTCCGAATTTCGCGAGGTGGGATGGTGGATGCCCACTGCTGAGGAGTCCCATAATAGGACGAAACGGCCGTCCAGTGCTTGAAGGTTTTCCATGATTGTCTAGCTTCAATTCACTCATGATTTCAACTATGGTATGAAAAGAACAAATTTATTGAACGTATAAATCCGGTAGAAATTCAATTTTCAAAAGAGCATTTTACATCTCATGTTGTTTTCTCATAAGTATTGTTTTCTCACTTACTTACTTACTTACTTACTTACGCCTGTTACCCTTGGCGGAGGAGCATAGGCTACCAACTATCAGTCTTCATTCAGTCCTGTCTTGGAAAATCCTTTCTAGTTGCTATTAATCCTTTTCACATCTGTTTCCATTTCTCGATGTAGTGTGTTTGGCCTTCCTCTTTTCTACTTCTCTTCAGGATTGTTTTCAGTCATAATAAATGCTTCGTATTAACTACAATTACTCTCAAGAAAAAAGTTATGTTCAATATGTTATGACTTTATAAGAAAATAAAGAAAAGGCCGGATGCCAATTTGTTATGATTTTTATGTCCGGATTTTTATCACGTTAGTTATCTGCCAATCTAATCTTAGCACTGTGCCAAAACAATGACGTTCGATCAGTATGAGTAGTTTAGCGTCCTTATTAGTCCCTTGTCCGCCTAGCCCTTCCAATTAATTCCAAAAACACTAATTGCAACTTCTGCTATGCAGATCATTTATTTCAAGCATACTCGGTTTATATATCAGACAGACAGACAGCATCACAGCATCAAATAGAAAATAATATTTGTGCAAGATCAAGCCAAATGTCGCTGTGAACGTGGGAGACAATAATCAATAAACTGAACATAATTCGGGAACAGTAAATCGTACAGTAATAATTCATAGGCCAAAGTGAAGCTTATAATAAGATGAATATGGATATACACAATCTTCCAGGTTTTCCATGGTGGTCTAGCTTCAATTGACTAATGATTCCAACTATGAAAATACTGAAATATCAACAAAAACCCCTTCTGATCTACAATCTAATTACTCAATAGTTAAACAATAAGAATATATATAGGATAATCATCCATTCATAGGTCCTAGGAGTTACCTGCACTCATGTCTTCGCCAGGATATAACACAATAAATCTTGCATAAGAAATAAACTGAAAAACTGAACGATAATCTGATTTCTAACTCATCATCACTATGAAGATTTTCATTTTAAAATCACTGATTAATTTGAATCATTGGCAATATCATGAGTAAGAGCAGCATTTCTACAATTGAAGAACATATGGAACTCAAGACAACTGTCAACTGAATTCAAAGTAAGAATCTTCAATACGAACGTCAAGACAGTCCTACTGTACGGAGCAGAAGCGTGAGGAACTACTACATCAAGTATTTATACAAGTATTTATAAACAGTTGTCTACACAAAATACTCATCATCCATTGTCCGGATACTATCAGCAATAGCCTTCTGTTGGAGAGGACACACCAGCTTCCACCTGAAGAGGAAATTAGGAAAATACGTTGGAAGTGGATATGACATACATTAAGGAAATCACCAATGTGCATTACAAGGCAATCCCTAACTTGGAATGGTGGAGGGAAGCGGAAAAGAGGAAGGCCAAAGAATACATTACTTTGGGAAATAGAAGTCGATATGAAAAGGATGAATGTTAACTGGAAAGAACTGGAAAGGAAGGCTGAGGACAGAGTTGGATGAAGAATACTGGTGGTTGGCCTATGCTCCTCCAGGAGGGGTAACAGGCGTAAGTAAGTAATTGGCAATATCATACAACTCCTTGTTCTTTAAACGTACATGAAATAGTTTACTGAATGTTTCTTCAGTAAATATGTTCTATTTCGATAATGAACAAAGATTTTCATTTCTACTTTACGTATACTGTTTGAATTCTATGGTATTCTATTCAGTTCATCTATAAATTCTTTAAAGATATATTCATTGAATAGATTTTCTTAAATTCTAAACTTCATGAGAAAATACAAACAACACACACACTCATACAACTAGACTAAGATTAATTTATCGAAAATATGGCATCTAAACGTTTTGTTCTATGTAGACGTCGCCCACTGTCTAAATTCTTCGTCTTATATTTGGCATTAGTTCCGGGTTCCATAAATGACAGTTAATTATTATAAATTTTTTTATAAGTTAGTGAATTCATTTTGTGTAAGCATGTATACGTCTTCCTATATACATATATATATAAGAAATATTTTCCTCACAAATAATTCCGTTATATTTAAATCGGAAATAAGTTTTGCTTGAATATTGGGGCCGAATCACATATACATAGATATACTGTCGATAATGATTATATCAATTATATATATGTACATATAGAATCAATGATGTACCTATATATACATAGATACACTATAGACCCACATTAGATTTTGTAGGCATGTTTTATAATTTCCGTTTAAGATTTTTAACTGCTCACACTAGTTAACTCCCTTTTACACGGAATATAAATACATTATTACTTCAAATTATATTACTTATATTACTACTAAGTTAAACCAGTATTAATACCAGTAGTAATAATAATAACATGGTAGCACACCAGCATTATTTCCTATCTTTGGAATCATCCTGGAGGCTATAACTAGTTAGTTGAATTCATTTACTTACACTCATAGACCTATGTATGTATGTATGAATGTGTTTAACTGATTGGTTAGTTAAAACGAAATGTTATTTCGTCTTGTTCTTTCTATTACTGTCTACTAACTCACTTAATGCTTATTTCATCTTTAATTTTATTTAGTTCCTCACGTCACCCCCCCTACCTCTTATTCCCTTAGAATTGTGATAATACAAATAAAGACAATAGTCAGGTAACCTTTCTCCTTAAAAAATTATATATATAAAAAAACCTTTATGGGTCAAACAGGAAATATCATTGCAATAGAAAAATTTGTAAGTTGTATAAAGGTCATTACAATAAGTAGAACTAAAGAAACATACTTGCTTACTTACTTACTTACTTACTTACTTACTTACGCCTGTAACCCCTCGTCGAGGTAACTTAAACAGACTAATAATTCATTCTGATGTAATAAATGTGTGTTTTTTTAATCATTCAGTTCAACACTAGATTGTTAATCAATTTGGAAATTATTTTCACGGATTGTATCAATCAATTGTTCAATTTATTTATTTATTTATTTAAACACATAAATATTGGTACAACGAAGCACCAGATAAATATGCGCTTCACAAATCTCATTTGATTTGTGTGAGGGCTAAGATACTACTCAGGTGCCCAGACTGAAGCAGGTGGTTTTCTTAAGGGACTACACCCCGAGCCTTTGACCTAAAGGTCTAGTCCACAAGGCAGTGGAGCATCGTGAGGAGATGCAGTTCCATGGTAGCCAGTGATCAACTATTGGTTCATACGCCATTTGTTCCATCAGGATTCTGGAGCCCATGTACATTATTGGTTTGGAATCAGAGTTTTCCAATTCCCCTAAGTGAACTTTCCGTGTCCACCAACCCGATTAAATCGCCGGACATTCACTTTTCGTCCTCTCAATTTCGTAAACAACAGTAGTGCCACGAGAAGGCAGTGAGTAGGACTTCCCTGGTAGAGGCTATATATTCGCGTGTCGATGTGAGAGCTATTCGAGAGGGAGAACTCCCGGTCGTACCAGGGCATTTGGGGGCAATTTTGGATTGTTAATATTATCCTGCTTCAATTTGGGCATCTGGGCAGTATCATAGCCCTCATACAAATCAAATAAGATTTGTGCGGTGCTTATATATATCTGGTACACTCTTGTACCAATATTTATGTGTTTAAATAAATATAATAATAATAAATGTTAATGTTATAATATGAAATCACTTTTACATATTAAATTAATTAAAAATACAGATATTTTGCTAAACATTAATAAGTATCATAATTCTGATTAAATAACTAGCGGCCTGTTTAAACATCTAAGCTACTTGTTCCTGTCATTTAGATATTTCAACAAGTTATCTAATATGGTTTATTTTAATACATCATAATGACTATTAATCATACAACCTATTCAGGTGCATTTCTGAAAAGTGTACAACCTCTCGTTGTACAAGTAACAAAAGGTCTAATCAAAGATATCGTGGTTGCTGGTAGGCAATATGCAGTGAAAAGAATGTACATTATTCAGATGTAGATTAACTAGATTGCTTATTTCTAACTGGTGATCATTCAATATTTGTCGTTAGGATCGACGAAGAAGTAAGAAACGGAAACTTGTTGAAATACTTTATACTGAAGATTCTATATTGTATCAAAAATATAGTATTGAATAAAGCTAATAATAATAGTAATAAATAAATAAATATTATATAGTTGAAATCATGTGTCAATTGAAGCTAAAATAGAATGAAAAACCTGGAAGCACTGTACAGGAGTTTCGTCCTATTGTGCAATTATGGATGTGCGCTGCTGAGGAGTTCCACAATAAGACGAAATGGCTATCCAGTGCTTCCAGGTTTTCCATTCTGGTCTAATTTCAATTCACTCATGATTTCAACTATATATAAAGACCATATGAAATAAAACCATTAATTGAAACAGATCCATTTTTTGAATAGTAGTAGCTTTTCTGGAAGTCTACTTAAACGTTCGGGTCACCTATTTTAAAAAGATTACAAATTACTATGACATTGAATACTGGGAAAATGCAAGCGAAAACGCTACAAGTGTTAGTCTATTTTCTTCCATGTCTATCCTTTGATTAAAAAAAAAAGAAGATGAAAGGGAAATCTACTAGATTTCGTGTATCATTTATTCTAACAGATGAGAAAATAGTTGTAACAGCTAAACTCATAGGAAACTTTTGTGATTGAAAATGGATATCAGATACTGACTTTAAGGAGACATTCATAAAAATGAGCTTTTTGTTATTATTATTATTGGCTTTATTCCATATTAGATTTTTGGTACAATATAGAATTCTCAGTATAAAGTACTTAAACAAGTTCCCATTTCTTACTTCTTCGTTCTTCCTGACAATAAATATTGAATGATCTCCAGTTAGAAGTTAACAGCCCAGTCAATCGACATCTGAATAATGTATATTCTTCTCACTGTATATTGCTTGCCAGCAACCAAGATATCTCTGATTAGACCTTTTGTAACCTTTACAGCGAAAGTTTTTACACTTTTCAGAAATGTCCCTAAACAGATTGTGCAATGAATAGCCATAATGATGTATTAAAACAAAACAAAATTAGAACACTTGTTGAAATATCTCGATGACAGGAACAGATAGCCCAGATGTTTAGTTAAACTTTAAATATAATAATGTTAAACAGAAATTTGTTACATGATTGTACAATTAGTGTTGAAAATCCTGTACTGTATACAGTTTATCGTATTAAATAAAGCTATTAATGTTCAGTATTTATTCATTATAACATAATTTGTTTTCAAAACAGAAGAAAAGAGTATCCTTTTGTGCTTTGATGATCAACGTTGGACTGATTGTTATGTAACTGTGCACTTAAGTTAAGATATTCTTTTCCAATTAATAAATGTTTAACTGGAGACATTATCACTTAGCATTCAATCATGGGAATTATATATGTATATATCAACAGTGATTGATCAAACTCAGTCTTGAATATTAACAACAGAAAAAGATAAACCGTTTTAATTAATAATCTTATCATGTGTTTCTATTAGATGATTAACTTTAAAGGAAAAATTGTATGAGGGTTGTTTGTGAAGATTTTTTTTTAGTAATTTTTATATATGGTTGAAATCATGAGTCAATTGAAGCTAGACAACCATGGAAAACCTGGAATCACTGGAAGGCCAACTTGTCCTATTGTGGGACTCCTCAGTAGCGCACATCCACTATACCACCTTGTGAGATTCGAACCCAGGACCTATCAGTCTCGCGTGCGATCACTTAACCACTAGACCACTGAACCAGCCGGCATCCAACGGTGTTAATGTCTAACTTCAACTGATCCACGAAGTTGAACAACCGTTCACCAATTATCTTCAGTGAGTTCCTATCTTACAACAGATGTGATTTGAACATCATTGATCACTGCTTCTCACTAGTACTCCAGGAATTATCTCTTGAAGTCAGTTACTAGTGAGCATAGGATTATAATCAGAAAGGGTCTCACAATAGGACGAAACAGCCTTCCAGTGCTTCCAGGTTTTCCTTAGTTATCTAGCTTCAATTGACTCATGCTTTCAACTATGCAAATAAGTTATAAGACAATCATTTACAAATGATTTCACAGTTTCTATGAAACATCAATTTTGTCTATTTTATGGTTACAATAATCTTTACAATGTAATAAGCTTTACTAACTACTCTATTAAATCTTCATTTCAGTATAAAACTAATTTATTTTATTCATTATACATATTTTAATAATCATTGAATATTACCCTTTTTGCATAAACCTTAAATTTAACAGGAAGTTGCAAGAACAATACTACTACTACCACTACTACTAGTAGTAGTAGTAGTAGTACTACTACTACTAATAGTAATAATAATGTATTGATTTCCATCTGTACGAAAAAAAGGAATCCAAAACTTCCAATAACCATTTTGAGACATCATAATTACCGGTTAAATGTGATATTCCAATAAGTCTACATATACATATATATGTATTAATGTACTATTATTGTTTGATTAACAGACGAGAATTTTTTGGTTTATCGTCTACAATTCATTAATTCATTCTTACTTTCTTCTAGGCTTAAACATACATTGAATGGTTGCCTAGTATCTATCTACTATGATGGACATATGTCAATTCATGGTAAATAAAAAAAAATAAAGAAAAGTAGTTAACGTTTTGAAAGACAAAATAATAGATATAGAAAGTGAGATTATGGGGGAGGGGGAAGGAATAGATATGACGTAAAAATTCTTTAGAATATTAACTTAACTGATTAGTTGATTGATTGAATCATTTTGAAAGTATTATAATGGTGTATGCTACTGATATCGATAGATATAAGTAGTATGTATCATCAATTGAAAGTGAAATGTCTGGCAGCAGAAAGTTAAGAAGATTGAAGAATAGAGAATGAGAGCAGAGAATGATTGATGTGGAAACAAAAGAACAATGAAGGCTGAGACGAATAATTGATATTTCGCAAATGAAGTATTTACTGTGTACGCTTCTTAGATTTTACTAAGATGTTCTGTAATTTTGTATTCAAATACATTCAGAAGGGGTTTTGTGGAGATTTCAGTATTTTTCAAAGTTTAAATCATTAGTCGATTGAAGTTAGACCACCATGGGCTCTGGCTCGAGACTGGTACGTCCTGGGTTCGAATCTCGCTCATGAGGCGGGATCGTGGATGATCACTGCTGAGGAGTCCCATAATAGGACGAGTTGGCCGTCCAATGCTTCCAGGTTTTCCATGGTGTTCTAGTTTAAATCGACTAATGATTTCAACTTTCAAATACATTCGATTTTCTCCATTTTTCTTCTCGTTCACTACATTGTGATATTCCATAATCATGAAAGTTATTTGTTTAAGAAATTTATTTCGGACGATAAATAATAATAATAAGCAGTTCTGATGAAGAGTGGATATAAACCAAGAACCCCAAATCATATCTGATGGCTAAAGATATTACTATGGAATATGGTCACCTAGTTTCAACTGAAAGTCTGTTAAAAAACCTTGAAACTAAAAAATAGACTACAGATGATATTCTCTGAAAAATCAGTATTAACGTTTCTAAATACAACTATTGCAGCTGGTAACCTTTGAGTTATTTCTTCGTACTGAAAACTTATCTGTCAGTATGTTAAAGATAAAAGCTAACTCATTGTTTTATTCACTTGGTGTTATATACTTATATCCTCCCATTGTTATTTAGGACTGAAATTGATCAGTCTCATGTTGGCATATGTGCATCTTGTGCGTATTGCCTCGACATTGCCTGAAGTCACAATCATTATAGGCAAAAATGGATAGTGACTAGCAGTGGAATCCAGGACCCGCGTTTCTTCCTATTTGGGACTCGTCAGCTGAGTGTACCTGCGTCTCCGAGTTGACGTTCACTCTGGCACTCGAACGCAGTACCTTTCGCTTCAAACGCCATCGCGTTATCCACTAAGCTACTGAGTCCTGATAGCCACTTGCTTGTGCGAATGGTTATTTAATCAAATAATTGGAATAAATATTGAATTCATGACGGAAAATCATCCAACCAATAAACAAGCCTTGTTTTGTTAACATTATTCAGTATAGCAAGTCAAAATTGAATGAAAAACTGAATATATAAGTTGATTACTGACTAGTTTATCAATGTAGTTCGATGGACTACTACAGAATCCGACACTATATCCAATCAAATTGTTAATAATGAGTTAGGAAAAGGCTTGTTTACTCATTCAATTAATTATTAATCAGAAAGTTTTGTTTGATTTCATTTGTTCCAAAGAAAAAAAGCGTGAAACTTTGTACTTACTATGGCTGAACAAATTTTGTGAACATTTTATTCAAAATCTACATTTAGACGGTAGCTAGCAATGGAGTTCAGCGTTTTTTCCCTCTTGAAACTTGTCTTCTGAATGTACCTGGGGACCGAAATTACACCATAACTAGTAACTGTGGCTGAATGAATCAAAACCAGTCCCTGAGATCAACGTTTAGACTACTAAACTGATACCCAGTGGTCTATATTTCTAGCTACGAGCAATTCATGATACTGTGTGACCAAAAACCATTTTCATTAGTGATGTTAGTGGTCTTACTTTATGAACTGTCGGTATGTAGGATGATTATTATGTTTTCACTAATCAAAAAGACCAGCATGTATCTCAGCTATATGATTCAGTTCAAGTCAGCATCCCTACTAAAAAAATAATCTCACTTTTAATAAATTTAACAATTGGGATTACAGTATTATAAATATTACATTATTTAAAGCAGTGTCATCAGGAAATTAATTATATTCTCAGTAGAATGGAGTCCATTTTAGTAACTAATGTAAGTGGCTTAATTGATAGAACAATTTACCTAATCAGAATTCACTTTTATATTCAAATAAAAACATATTCGAAGATAGACTGATATCATCTTTAGAACCATTGAAAACGAAGTAAATAAAATACATCTCACGTAGGTCAGTGATAATGCCTTAGATTGTGATACTGGACGATCTGAGTTCTCATCGACTTAGAAGAATCAGTTACCTCACTTCTGTTAGTTTACCTTGCTGAAAAATTCTAACTAGCTAAAAGTTAAGTTCAAAATATCTCAACTACCAACATAAACCGTTTGACATAGCTGTTCCATCTTAATTTAAGACTCCTTTCTTTAATGTGTACACTGGCAACCTAGAACTAAACACGTATAGTTCTCTTTTCGTATCAGGTACATAATAATCACCTAATCAAATAAATATAAGTATCTTTATATTAAATATATTTAAGGATTCTAAACTTCAGTATGAACTCAATAGTTGAGTTCATGGAAAACTTAAAGTACTAGACTACTTTGAATAAACTAAATTCACAGAATTCTTATTAAACTCTTATTATCAGAAGGTTATGCTTGTGGACATTTTAATAATTTTATAGTTGAAATCGTGAGTCAATTCAAGCTAGACCACCATGGAAAACCTGGAAGCACTGGACGGCCAATTCGTCCTAGTATGAGACTCCTTAGCACTGTACATCCACGATCCTGCCTCACGAGCGAGATTCGAATTCAGGATCTATCAGTCTTGCGCCAGAGCACTTAACCGACAGACCACTGAGTCGGCCGGCATCCGATAGTGTTAATGTCTAACTTCAGCCGATCCACGATTTTGAGCAGCCGTTCACCAATTGTCTTCATTGAGTTGATATCTCACAACAGACCTGGTTGAACTCCACTGGTCACTGCTTCCCACTAGAACTCAAGGAAATATATCTTGAAGTCAGTCACTAGTGAGCATATGATTATTATTATCAGAAAGGTTTTTGTTGAACGGCAGTTTCATATTATTGTGGGACTACTCAGCAATGTGCATCCACGATCCCGTTAGATTCCGGCTCAATGGTTCTAAAGGTTAAGCGCTCACGTATGAGACTGATAGATCCTGAGTTTGAATCTCGCGAGTGCGGGATCGTGGATTCGCACTGCTGAGGAGTCCCACAATAAGATGAAACGGCCGTCCATTGCTTCCAGGTTTTCCATGGTTGTCTAGCTTCAATGGATTCATGATTTCAACTATAAAATCTCTTACTAATCAATTAAATCACTAGATTTACTCATGTTATCTAACATGTAAATTAAAACATGTTTATTATCAAAATATAAATGAATTATGTTTATATAATTAAATAAATAATAAAAATTTTTTTAATAATCAAAATACACATAACATAAATTTATCAGAGTGTGCCAAGTAAATTGATTTTAATTTTTTTTTTCTTTTTTTAATAATTAAATGTTTCTAAGGGGGGGGAAACAAAACTGGACTTTATATGATATTGATTAGGTTTGAGAAGAAAAATTTAATAGAATTCTTATTAAATACACTTTTTTTTTAAGTCCTATTGTAGTGAACACGAACACGAGTGGGGACAATCGATTGTGTTTATGCACAAATTACAAACTATCTTACTAAGATTTGATAACCATACAGTAAACAGTTAATTGACAAAATAACAATCAATGGTCTCAATCTTCAGTGTTTCCGTAAGTATCAATCTATCTTCTCAAATTTCATTATTTATGCATTTTCCTACCATTTTCGCTTCATTCCAGTTCTTTCCTTATCGGTCTTCTGCCAAAATACATTCTATGTTTGACGATCACCATATACTACTTATGACGATATAAGTAGACCACACCACACAATGAATTGTACAGAGTTTATTCAAAATTTAATACACAAACTTTAGTTATAATAAAAGTTTTATTTCAACATGATTCCCTCTAGTTTCAATTTATTTGTCTGATTTTTATTTTCATCAATGTAATAAGTCTTCTAATTGAATGACAGATTCGGTTCCTAAGATCTTCTAGTAATCCCCAGGCTTAATCTACACAGTGACTTGAACACAAAAGAAAAGGCTCAAAATATGGAAGAAACGCTTTACTCCCAATGTTCGTTCATGTACAGAAAATCTATGGTATTTATAGTATTTTAGATGCCATTGGGTTTCCGGAAAATTCTAGAACTCTACCAAACATAGTAACAGTATAGGTAATCATCCAATCAGAAGTTTGACACGTTATGGTGTGGGTTACTTATATCATCATAAGTAACATATTACGGTGGTCAGGCAGAGAATGTATTTCAGTAGAAGATCGATAAGAAAAGAACAAAAACGAAACGCAATTGGTGTGAAAATGCATGGACAATAATAATCGGAGATGATGAACTGATATTTGCAGAAGGAATGGTCAAGATTGAAACAATCGATTGATAGTTTGCAAATTAACTGTTTACTGTATGGTTGTCAGATTTTAGTGAGATAGTTTGAAACTTCTGATTAAATTCACTCGATTATTCACAGCCATGTTCTGTTCACTACAAAGTGACTTTTCTTTTTCCAGATGTTTCTGTCAAAACTTCTATTGAATGCTGTTCGGATAAAATGTTTCTCAGCGTTTTCAGAACCTTTTTTGGCTTTCTACTAGGAGTTTTATGGACCTCTCCAACATAATGATGACATTCTACGAAGTTCACACAAGATGCACTTACAAGTTACTTCATAGTCTTTCATTTTGCTAAGAATTGTATGTACAAGCAAATTTTTCCTAAACCCAATTTATTAACCATCATTCAAACAATGGATGGTATATCAAAAAGTCTAAAAGATGTCATATGTCCAAGATCTTCATGAAGATTGCTGAGAGCTTTATCTTTGATTAACTAATAGATGGAACATCTAATGCTGATGCTCATAAATTTTCGTTCTTTAAAATAAAATCTTATTTAATCTTAATTTTATTGTGTCCTCAATAGTAAAATGATGTTACTTACAAAATGTTTATTGTCATTCTAGACAATATCAACTGTACCACCATCCAACTTGGATAATGAGACACCATCAAAAGTGTATATAGTCTAAGGTACATCGTTCGATGGAATATAAAGCTTCTCTATCATTTCATTACATAACGGACTAAATATTTGAGCAGTTTCTAATTTTTATCTTGAATCATCTTTGACCGGACCATCACTGAAATCAGAGGAGCTTTATATAGCCGTTTTGCAGTAGTATAACGCTAGTCTCTAGTGTATAACAACGGCCTCACCATGAATTGAAGTCAGAATCTTTAGGTCTCACAATGAATATTATGCATGCAACGTGTACTTACACCTCAGTGAATGCATATATTCTTAGTCGAAAGGTTAATTTTTCATCGTGTTTTCTCTTATCTAGATGTTATGCTTGTAGCCGAGTGGATGCCTAATTGATGTGTGACTTGATGAGACCGCCAATTAGGGAGCAGCGGATTATCGGTTGAAACAGTGACACGAAACCCGTATGAGCAGACTAGAGTGCTAACCGGTCCTGCGATCTGCCTAGCCCAGCCAATTAAGTCCAAAACACCAATAACAGCCTCAGTGGTATGAATCATTATTTACAAACATAATGGGTTTTTATACAAACCAAAGTAATCAATAACTGAGTATAACTCAAAAATCGTATGATAATAAATCAAAGATCAAAATAAAGCTCATGATAAGAGAAACACAAATATGAATCGTTTAGTTACGTAACAATTGTACAATAGGAAATACGCATAATACATTGGTCGATAAATAGTCCCAAAAGTTAACATTCGTAATTCACCGGGGGATATAACACTAGAATTGCCTAAATATTGTACATTTTAAATAAACATCTTTTCAGGCAAATCGGCACTGAAACAATTGTCTCCAATGACACGGTATAAGCATCGCACTCTATTGAGAATTGTCTGAAGTTGGAAGTGTGCTATTGGATCCTGACTCACTGATTCTAATGGTTAGACGTTTGCTGCTAGACTTAAAATTCTTAGATTCGATCTTCAGTTGAGTAATGGGTGAGCACTGTTATTGATTCTTTTACCAGGACGAAACACATCTCTAATCCTCCCTGGTTTTCAATGATACACTAACCAAGATCGGTTTTAATAACAAACTTCCGTTAATTTGTGTGTGTATGTGTGGTTAATCATTCTTTCTTAACGTACAATACAAAGACAATATCTAAAAACTTGGGACATTTTTTTTATTTGTCTAGTTGATGAGTGATGCATAAAATAGAATAATTTTCACTGATGATCTTATTCCAGTCATCTGAAACTATCTATGTATATCTGCTGTTAAGTGAAGAAAAAAATACGTAAAGTATGGGGGGCAAAATCCGACTCACACGTCCTCATTGTGCCTCCTGGATTAATGTGATTGTTTCCATGATCTAACGTGAGTAGTTAATCGTGGGTGGTGGAGATCGGCCTAATCAACCACTCTATTAATATAAAAAAAAACGATTGCGAATGCTACAAGGAGTTATTACATAATTATTGAGGGTTCAAAAGAATGGCAAAACAAAAAAATGAGTGCACAAATAAAAAAGATGAAACAAATGGGTTGTGAGAGTTATGTAATGGTTCTGACTAGCAGTGCAGAAACAGTTATCCTACACCGGTAGTTGTGCCCGTGCTTCGATGTAACACTCTTCTCCAGAAGAGCCTACTAGGCTTCACTATTCTATATTACTGGAAGGGGTACGTAAAGAATAAGTTGAAGTTTGAGATGAAATCTTCAGTCAAAATTATCATCTTATATTATAAAATTTACTAATAGAATGGGAAAATGTCCGAAAATGTTGGATATCACATATACATTGACAATGATCATATGCTCACTAGTGACTGGCTCCATCAGGCATTTCCTGGAATTCTAGTGAGAAGCAGTAACCAGTGGAGTTCAACCAGGTCTGTTGTGAGATAATAACTAATTGAAGACAATGGCGGACGGTTGCTCAATTTCGTGGATTGGTTGAAGTTAGACATTAACACCATTTTATGCCAACTCAGTGGTCTAAAGGTTAAGCGTTCATGTGCGAGAATGATAGATCCTGGGTTCGAATCTCGTGTAGGCGAAATCGTGGATGCGCACTGTTGAGGAGTCCCACAATAGGACGAGTTGGCCATCCAGTGATTTCAGGTTTTCGATGGTGGTCTAGCTTCAATTGATTCATGATCTCAACTATATAAAATATACATTGAACATTGAAAAATGATTACGTTACAGATTGATATATATCTAACCTATCTTGTTAATTCTGAATACTTCCATTCATTTTTTATTTATTTATCATAATCATCAATAGGTCCATTTAATGAACTTTGAATTTCGTGCAACTTTGTCTACTTAAATTTCAATTAAAATCAAACATACTAATTGATGAATTATGTAATACAAATTGGTCATTCTTCATCCTACTCTGAATTAAATATAACCTTTCTTATACTCCCTTCATTATCGTCATCCTAATCATTATCGCCATCATCACCATCATTCTTTCTCAATGTGGTAACCGTTATTTTTGTTGTGTTGCTACCATTCCTGCTTTTATCCATAGCGTTTAAAGTTTATGATTTTTGAATTTCCCTCCAATATATGTACATATAGACCAAAATAATTCATTCATCTAATAATATATAGAGACAACAATACAAAATGTATGTTCTATTAGGGTAGATAGAAATAGATCGAAAATGATGACGAGCAAAAGAAAAAAAAGAGAGAAAATCCGGAGGTATGAGAATAGAAGTAAATAAGTAGTGATTCAAATGAATTTCCTGTGTAAAACAAAACAAAAAACCAAAATTATAACGGAAACGAAAAAAAAAACTTTGTAGATAGTTGAATATATACAATTAGTCTCTATTGTTATTTACAATTGTCGGTGGTACAAGAAAAGGAACATGTGAGTCTCTGTCTCTCTCTCTCTCTCTTTGTCTCCCTCTCTCTCTCTGCCTCTATGTTTATGTGTATGTATGTGTGTTTACATGTGTATAGGTAGTATATCCTTCTAATCTACTTATCTAGTCTATTCAGTAATATAAAGAAATAACAGATTAAAAAAAGTTAAATTAAAAACCGTCTTTAGGTATACAACGTGAAGTTTGAATAAAAGATGAAAAAGAAAATTTAGAAAAGAAAAGTATAGAGAGTATAGAAAGAAGAAGAAGAAGAAGAAAACAGAATAGGGACGAAACAAAAAAATATTCCACTTGAAAATTAAAATTAGCGTGACTAAGTGATTGAATCAGATCGAAATGATTATTAATTATATAACAATAATTCCAAAATAAATATGCAAAATATTCAATAAATATCCATCGATGTGTGTGTGTGTGTAAGTGAAGTGAAGTGAAGTGCAGTGAGTGAGTGAGTGACATAAAGTTTTGATTTTATCTAATAATGTACAGGAAATCAGTAAAAACTTTCAACAGAATAATCAAAAAAAAAAAATTTTTTTTTTTTGAAAAATAAAATAGTCAAAAATGAATTGAAATAAGTTTTTCCAGTTATGTTTTACTTTTTCTCTCCCCTTCCCTTCCTCCTCCCCCCGTCCTCCTCTTCTCTACAATTTTTAATAGATGACATAAACTAATGAATAAATTTCTTAAAATTCTTTCTCCCTTCTATTCAAAAAAAATTTTTTAAAAAAAACCAAGTTATCATTATGGTTATAGACATTATGACCCACCTTGAAAACATTTTGTATAATTTTTTTTTTAAACAATCCAACTCAAAAGAATTTTTTTTTAAAAAAACTCCATCAAAACTATTCACCTAAGTTACAAATTGTCTCCATCATTTTAAAAATTCTAATAGTTAATATGATTCATTATAATCAATAAGGAAATGAATTGTCATATTACCGCATTTCCGTCTTAATTATTATTAACAGACCCTTTATTGAATATGTTGAATATGAAAGAATATCAAGGGTTAAAATATTTTTTTTTAAAGAAAAATTCATTTCATGTAATAATCAATTTTTTTTTTTAGAATTGACTTACATGTATTACTATTATATCTATAAACCCCCATTTTGATAACAATTATGTGCTTATTAGGGAATAGATTCAAGATGAGTTTCCTGAAGTTCTGATGAGAAGTCATGATCAATGAAATCCAACCCTTTGTTGGATGGAGACAGTTATCCACCACAGATAATGGATGAAAGGTTTCACATAATCATATGTTGGTTTAAATTAGATATTACCACCGTTAGATGCCGGCTCAGTGGTCTAGAGGTTAGGCGTTTGTGTAAGAGACTAAAAGATCTTGGGTTTCGAGTACCATGTGTGGGGTCAAGGATTTACACTTATGAGGAGCTTCATAATAGGACGGAACGGCCGTCCAGTGCTGTCAGATTTTCAATGGTGTTCTAGCTTAGATCGACTCATGAATCCAGAGACTTATAGGTCCTGGGTTCTAATCTCGGGAGGCGGGATCGTGGATGCGCACTGCTAAAGAGTCCCACAACAGGACAGAATGGCCGTCCCGTGCTGCCAGGTTTTCAATGGTGGTCTAGCTTCAATTGACTCATGATCTCAACTATATAAAATTGAACTAAGAAACAGTACATCATTGCAATGAAGAAAGTACTATATATAAAAAGACGACTCAATATAATACATAACTGATAAGTTATTCTACATTCCGATCTATTCATTTGAACCTTTTCTATTTGTTTTCTCCTGAAGATGATTTATAAATAGTTTTCATTATATAGTGATGTTTCAGTATATTTGTATTCGGGTAACTGCGAAACTCAGAAAGTTGGTTTTGTCCAGCTTCAAACTTGTCAGTTGTAAGTACCTATATCTCAATGTTGATATTCATATTGAAAGTCAAACTCAGTATTTATCGCTTTATTCGCCCATTTGAGGTATTAAGTTTAGATAGCCAATAATCTGTTTCACCAATGATCAATATTTCAATGTTTTTTAGTGTATTTCAGTGTTTAAATTGTAGGCATTTTGTAGCTAACTTTAGATAAAAATAAGCAGTTTTATACGGTTACAATGTACAAAGATGTGTGTAAAACTCAGAACTGTATACTTCTTTCATACATGTAATCAATAGACATTGTTGTTGATTAATGAGAAATCAAAATCTAATTCATCTTAGAATACTTTTGTTTATGTCTTTCTAGAGGATTTCATATTATTGATCATTATTTATTCACTTTATTGATTTTTTCAGCTAAAATGACTAAACCTGAAACTCTCTCCATAGTTTGAAATTTAGTTGAATGAAGTTTATTTTCAACTAACTGATCACTGTGCAATAACCAGTGTCATTCATTTAGTCCCTTAGTGCTGATCGAATTGTATTAATTATGTTGTAATGTGTCGACCAGTCTAAGTGACTCCAAATAGTGTGCCCTATGTTAAGATTTACTGTGGTGGTCGGATGTGATAGATAAGAAACTCTGAACCTAGGTTTCGTGCTATTTCGCACTCATCAGCAGAGTGTATTTTCAATCCAGAGGGAACTAATGCTCTGCTAATATTTATTCTATAAAATACAGTGTACGCTCCCACAATACACAATTTTGAATAAAATTTTACCCATGAACATTGAGTTCAAAGGAGATAATAGCAGCATAAATACTGAAGATTAGGTGATCAAGATATCTGAGAATGACCTTTTATTCAAAAAGCTACGAAATATTTTCTTCAGTAAGTACTTCATTTAAGGAAGTGTTAAAGGTTAACTACCGCTTTGGATAACTTTAATATGAATTCATCAGTTTACTTACCCTTGAGAAACAAATGTACAGGTACCGAACACATATTCTAAGCAATACTCTCCATAATTATCTGAAGGAGAATTCAAGTCACTTAGAGCTCATTCCATGAATACATGGTCATCTTTAATCACGTTTCACCATAGCAACTATTGCTGAAGATTATCTATGAAGTCAAAACCAGTAAATTCTTTAAAGGTTAAGGCTGTTAGAAGCGTTCCTTTATTCTCACTAAATTAATTTTCTTGTCAAATCTGACATCCATAGGAATTGTGAAAGTTCTTCCGATTAATATTTACTCTTAAAAACAATGAGGTCACTAGAAAACTGATCATTTAGGCTGTCATATAATCAACAATATCTTAACATAATTCATTGTTGTCAAAAGCTAACTATATATAAGGCTTATTAGTTGGTAATTATGATTCGAGACTGTGTAAATCTGAGTCTCAGAGAGGGCATAGATGATACCGTATATACATTTTTGATGTTGAGAGTTCTTAATACATTGAAATAGAACAGTACTAACATCATGATTCTTTTGATTTTATACTCAGAAGATAAACGTAGAACAAAATGATTACAGTAGAAGGAACAATATATTTAATAATGGAAAGAGATAGATGAATAAATGATATAAAACTGATTATCTAGAGGAGAAGCTCCTTGCAAGTAGTGAACTGGAATATAGGTACGTTACACGACTGAGTGCTTCCAGACAACAAACCCAATATCAATACCTAATATCCATTAAGACATTTACAGATGACGTTGGAAGTGGTTAGGACATACATTATGGAAATTATCAAACTACATTACGAGGAAAATGCTAACTTGGAATCGTGAAAGGAAACGGAAAAGTGGAAGGCTAAAGAACACTCTGTGTCGGAAATTGGAACTTACTTACTTATGCCTGTTACCCCTCGTTGAGGAGTATAGGCCAACCACCAGTATTCTTCATCCAACTCTGTCCTCAGCCTTCCTTTCCAGTTCTTTCCAGTTAACATTCATCCTTTTCATATCGACTTCTATTTCCCAAAGTAATGTATTCTTTGGCCTTCCTCTTTTCCGCTTCCCTCCACCATTCCAAGTTAGGGATTGCCTTGTAATGCACATTGGTGATTTCCTTAATGTATGTCATATCCACTTCCAACGTCTTTTCCTAATTTCCTCTACAGCTAGAATCTGGTTTATCGTCTCCCATAAAACACTGTTACTGATAGTATCCGACCAGAAAAAATAATCCAAACAAAAATTGGAAGCTGACATGTAAAGGATGAATAAAAAACTGGAAACAACCGAAAAGATTTGCCCAGGATCGAGTTAGATGGAGGATAGTGGTTGGCAGCCTATATCCCTTCACGACATATAACAAACGTAAGTAAGTAATCTAACTTTTATATTGAACCTATTCAACTAATTTTTACTTCCAATCTAAAATATAAATCAAAAAAATCAATAAATTATCTGAGAATTATTTTTATTATTTTCTTCTTTTTTTTTTCTTTCTAATAATCCTTGTTAAAATATTTTATGTACAAGAAATAAAATTAATCATAATAATCAATATTCATTTTATGAATTAAATAAATTTTAAGAATTATTGATTGACTGATCGATTTATTGATTGATTGATTGATTGATCGATTGATTGATTGATTGATTTATTGATTTATTGATTATATTTTAATTTATTAAAAACGAAAACAAAACAAATTCAATAAAACCAAACAAAGAAAAATGGAATAAAATGAAGATACGTTTAGCAAAAAGAAAAAAAAACCAAAAACAGAATTGAAAGAAGAACCATTAAATGTGCAGTGATTATTGTCATTTTTTAGAAAAAATGTTGATCATTTATTGATTAATGTATCATAGTTTTGTTTTTGTTTTGTCTACATAGTATTATGGTTATATCACGATTGCTATTATTATCATTATTACTATTATTAGTAGTATTAGTAGTAGTATTGGTAGTGGTAATAGTAGGAGTAGTATTGGTAGTAGTATCCGTGGTAGTATTAGTAGTATTGGTGGTGGTAGCAGTAGTATTAGTAATAGTAATAGTAATGATTAGATATCAATAGAGGTATTAATAAGTTATACTGACTATTCATATTATGAAATATATTTATCTTGTTGGCATAGTATACATTGAATTACAAATTGGTTGATAAAATGTATTATGATTTAATTCTGTATTATAAGTAGTATTTAATCGTTCATTAGACCATAATGTAGATGATAATGTATGTAGATCATCTTGAGTAAATTGTCGATTTGATATATTACTCATATGATTATCAATAATGTTAGTAGTATCCATGGTAGTAGTACTATTATTAATTGTAGTATAATTATTGTTATGATTATCAGTTGTAGTGAATGGTATTGATAATGAAGAATTAATGAATTGCTGAAATGGAGTAACACTGCTATTACTACTATTACTACTACTGCCTACTATTTGATCTGAACTGTTATCTAATCCACCATCATCTAAACGTGTTAATTGTTTTAATTGTGATGACCATAATGAATTGATTGTTGATATTGTCATAGTAGATGGTATTGTTATGGATGTTGTATTATTATTATTATTATTGATTTCTGATAGAAATGGCAATCTTTGTTGTTGATAATTATTATTATCTATCATTGAATCAATATTAGTTCCATAATTATCATGAATACTATTCATTTTAGATGATAATAAATCTTTAGGATTAAATAGATTGGTAAATGATATTCTATCATGATTATGAATAGTATTTATAGGATTAATTAATTGTGAATGATTATTGTTACTAAGGGGAAATGATTTCGAGGTTAATAAATGCATTGTATTAGGAAAATTTGTATATATTGAATTCGTTGTAGTTGTTACTGTTGTAGTCGTTGACGTTATTAAAGATAATGATGATAAAGGTGAACATGTTGATGGCGGTGATGATGAAGATGATAATGTGGATGGTGATAATAATGAGATATCACTTGATAAATGATTTGTTTTGTTAGAATTTAGAAGATTGGTACTTGATATTATTGGATTAAATGATGAATATACTTTATTGGATGTATCTAATCCATGAATATAAGGTGAAACATGTAAATTTTCTTGCATATAATATGGAAATGAGAGATTTTGATAAGATTGTTGTCCAAATGGTATTGAATCATATTTATTGATTGATATTGATGTTGGTATTGTATCTGTCCAATCTGTGAACAAGGAAATTAACATAGATTACTCATATTCTACTCAGAATAAGTCTTCATTTGCATTATAGAATACTCTGAATTCAATTACTTGATTTAAATAATTAAGGAATTATTCTTGGATAAAAATGTAACTAAACTATATTTTTTGGATAGTGAATGGTATGAATGGGATGAACTCACTGCCCCGTTCGAGACTCGTCATTCTCTACAAACATGCATACTAATGTTCACTTTAGTAATCGTGTTGTGAACAAGAACACGGATGGGGGCAATCGAATGTATTTAGGCACAAATTACAGACTATTTCACTAAGATCTGATAATCATACAGCAAATAATTATTTTGAAAAATAACAATCAATGGTCTCAATCTTCACTGTCCCTTCTGTAAATATCAGTTCATCTTCTCTAATTCCATTGTTGATGTATTTTTCTACCAATCGGGCTTCATTTCAATTCTTTCCTTATAGGGCTTCTGCCAAAATATATTCTATGTCTGACTATCCTCATACACTACTTATATGGATATAAGTAGATCACAATACACTCGATCCTAGTAATAATCTATTTCAAATAATAAAAAAGTACAATTATCCTAGATTTTCTTCTTGGACACTATCTGAAAATATAATCAACATGTAATTATAGTCAATATATCAAGTCATTGTTTTAAGAAGATAATATGTAATGAAAAGCTAAGTTTGAATGATTCAGATTATTTTCATTATAAATGAATTATTCATTATATAGTTGAGATCATGAATCAATTGAAGCTAGACAACCATGGAAAACCTGAAATCACTGGATGGTCAACTAGTCCTATTGTGGGACTCCTCAGCAGTGTGTATCCACGATACCGTTTCGCGAGATTCGAACCCAGGACATATCAGTCTCGCTCGTGAACGCTTAACCTCTAGACCACTGAGCTGGCTGACATCCCATGGTGTTAATGTCTAACTTCAACCGATTTACGAAATCAAGCGACACATCCACTATTGTCTTCAGTGAGTTCCTATCTCATAAGAGACCTGGTTGAACTCCACTGGCTACTGGTTCTCACTAGAACTGCAGGAAATACCTCATAGAGCCAATCACTAGTGAGCATATGATCATTATCAGAAGAGGGTTTTGTGGAGATTTTAGTAATTTTTTTATATTACAATTGATAGCTTTTGTGGCTTTAATCTAAAAATTGTTTCAAAGATGTTCTCTGAGAGACATTATACAAAATATCGAAAGAGAAAAAAACATTAAAAAACTATTTATAATAGTTCTTTAACCGATGTTAAATTACAGTAGTGAGTAGTACTCAGATTTCTTTTCTTGTCAACTGATTACAGGAACATCATACCAGACTTAACAATAATTTCCATTGGCAATCCATTTTAAACAACACTCGAAGGTCTTGAGTTCAATCTCGGGGTAGGGGAGTAGTAGAGCTCAATAGTAGGACCGAATATTTATCCCATCCCATCTAGTTCTAACCATTCGTATTAACTAAAGTTTGTTGCTTTCAGTAAAATGATTTTCATTAGTTGTCAAATAAAAATTTTGACGAATCGGATTTAAAATCCTTTTTTTAATTTCCATATTCACAAAAGTTTTATCTTCTGCTATTTCACAAACTTATTGGAATTGGAAATGCAAACGGGATTAGATGATGTCTCAATATTATATAGATATATATAGTATTCCTTGAAAGCCGATTGAATTAATTTCAATATCGAACGAAATAATGGGTATACACTACTCGACAGTCCGAAACTAAAACAAATTATCTATTCAGTGTTCCTTGAACTTCAACGACTATTCACTTGACATCAGTTTGTTATGAATATTGCTTTCAAATGTATATCTATTTCTAATTGATAATGAGTTAAATCTAGGTAAAGGTAAGGATTGGCAAAGCAAGGGCCGCATTCCTACAATTGAAGAACATATGGAACTTAAAACAACTGTCAACTAATTTCAAAGTCAGAATCTCCAATACGATCGTCAAGACAGTCAGTTCTACTGTATGGAGCTGAAACGTGGAGAACTACTACATCCATCGTGAAGAAGGTAGAAGTATTTATAAACAGTTGTCTACACAAAATACTCAACATTCACTGACCGGATACCATCAGCAACAGCATTTTATGGGAGAGGACAAACTATCTTCCAGTTGAAGAGGAAATTAGGAAAATACGTTGGAACTGGATAGAATATACATTGAGGAAATCACCAATGTACATTACAAGGCAATCCCTAACTTGGAATGGTGAATGGAAGCGGAAAAGTGGAAGGCCAAAGATCACATTACGCCGGGAGATTGGAGCAGATATGAAAAGGATGAATGTTAACTGGAAATAACTGGAAAGGAAGGCTGAGGACAGAGTTTGATGGAGAATGCTGGTGTTTGACCTATGCTCCTTGACAAGGGGTAACAGGCGTAAGTAAGTAACTAAGTAATATTTCTCAAAAATCGATATCAGTAGAGGCATTATAGATTACCATAGAACATTGAATTAATGTTTTCTTCTAGTATAAAAATCTATAGTGTTAAGCATCTAAAACATCAATAATTTTCGAATCCAGAGATTTCAAGTATTGTGCCAAGTTTTTAGATATTAAAATATTAAGTTTATATTCAGTAGTCCATATTTTCTAACTTCAGTGAACGAGAACACCAGCAGGGACAATCAAAAGTATTTGAACACGAAATTACAGAACATTATAGTAAACTCTGTGAACCATACACAGTAAATACTTCATTTATAAAATATCAATCAATCATCTTAGACTTGATTGTTCTTTACTTTTCGCACCAATCATTCTCTGTTCTCATTCTACCTTTTAAACATTTCACTTTCGATTAATGATACATACTACTTATATCTATCGAAATCAGTAGTACACACCCCAAACTGATAATAAATAATTTTAATGTTTATATTATTCAATGTAAAAAAATTCACACTTAACTTACTTGATAAATTACATTCAGATGAATTCACTAATTTTGATTCCGCTTTATCTTGATATTCATTTAAATGATTTACAATTGAATGATTTAATTGTGTTGATGTTGAAGATGATGACGATGATGTTGTTGCTTGTAAACTATGATGATGATAATGTTGTTTATTGAATGTATTCAATGAATTCAATGTAGAATTCATTTTATCATATTGATCATTTAAGAAGAAATCAAATGGTTGAATATGATGAAGAAATGTTGAATTCGAAGAAGATGAAGATGGAAATGATGATGATGTTGATGTTGAAGATGACGATGGTGGTGGTGGCGGTGGTGGCTGAATGAACGTATAGTTATGGAATAGTTCTTGTTTTCTTTTATGTAATAATTCATTCTCTATATATAATTCACCATTCTTATGATAAGAAGGTTTAAATGAATCTGATTTCATGATGAATTTGTTTAATTTCCCATTTTTATTTAATGAATAATTTCGATAATAATTATGATTTGTAGAATCTTTTAATGTGGCATGATTTCTTGATTGATTGTATGGTAGTTTTGTAAGATTTAAATCTTCCTCAGATCCAGTCATTTCATCGTCAACATCACCATCATTACCAGTATCAATATCGTGATAAATAGATTGATGATTTGTTATTCTACATCCTTCATTACGATGTCCTTCATCATTATCCATGTCATTGTCACCATCATTCACCTCTCTATCATCATCATTATCGTCATCGTCATCATCATCATCATCAGCATCATCATCATCGTCTTCATCATTTTGTTCTTCACCTCTATGTTTAGGTGTCCATGTCATTTTATTTTCTTTTTTTAAACGTCTTCTTGCATTAGCAAACCATGTAGATACTTGTGTTAAAGTCATTTTAGTTATAATAGCTAACATAATTTTTTCTCCTTTAGTTGGATAAGGATTTTTAATATGTTCTTGTAACCATGCTTTTAATGTTGTTGTACTTTCTTTTGTAGCATTTCTTCGTCTTGTTGTATTAGCAAATTCATTTGAATATCTAAAAAAATCACGGTGAATATTTAAAAAAAAAAAGATATTAAAACTACCGGCTAATATTCGTTATATATATATATAAAGTTATCAGAAGGGGTTTAGTGGAGATTTTAGTAATTTTATAGAGTTGAGATCATGAATCAATTAAAGTTAGACCACAATCAAAAACCTGGGAGAACTGGATAACCGTTTCATCCTATTATGGGACTCCTCACCAGTGGAGTTCAACCAGGTCTGTTGAGAGTTATAAACTCACTGAAGACATTGGTGAAATGGTTGCTCAACCTCGTGGATTGGTTGAAGTTAGACATGAACACTGTTGGATGTCGGCCGGTTCACTGGTCTATCGGTTAAGTGCTCTGGCGCGAGACTAGTAGGTCCTGGATTCGAATCTCGCTCGTGAGGCAGGATCGTGGATGCGCACTGCTGAGGAGTCTTATACTAGAATGAAATGGCCGTTCCGTTTTTTCAAGTTTTCAGTAGTGATCTAGCTTAGATCGACTCATGAATTCAACTGGTAATATTGTGTTTTAACTAATGAATGAATATTTTTATTTATTAACGTTTTCTAGAAGCTTATAATTTTACTTCAAGAAACATATTTAGTTCTGAAGAGTTCACAAAGTGATTTCATCACATGAAACGTCATTCATTTCAACAGAACTTCAATAAACTATGGTGTTTATATTAAATAACTAAGATATATTACTAGGATAACATTCTGAAGTCATAGAATGTTTAACAAACTTAACAAAAGATTTTCATAGTTGAAAGCGTGAGTCAATTGAAGCTAGACCACCATCGAAAACCTGAAAGCACTGGACGGCCAACTCGTCCTATTATGGGACTCCTCAGCAGTGCGCATCCACGAGGTAAATCTAGGAGTTCTAGTGAGAAGCAGTAACCAGTGCAGTTCAACCAAGTCTGTTGTAGAGATATCAACTCACTAAGGACAATTGGTGAACGCTTGCTAAACTTCGTGGATTGGTTGAAGTTAGACATTAAAACTATGGATGCCGGCTCAGTGGTCTATCGGTTAAGTGCTCTGACGCGAGACTGGTAGGTCCTGGGTTCGAATCTCATGAGGCGGGATCGCGAATGCTCACTGCTGAGGAGTCCCACAATAGGACGAGTTGACCGTCCAGTGCTTGAAGGTTTTCCATGGTAGTCTAGCTTCAATTGACTTTCAACTATGAAATATACTAAGTTTCCACAAAAACCCCCTTCTGATAAAAGTTCTTTAATCTAAACACTACCTATATTTCTTTTTTATTTTACAGTAAATTTGTAGAGAAAATGTTACCTCAATACTTGCTGAACAAATTTCCTAAATCATGAAAAGCAAATATGGATATTAGCTAGCAGCGGAATCCAGGACGCGCGTTCGGTCCTATTTGGGACTCGTCAGCTGGATGTCCATGCATCTCAGAGTTGATGTTCACTCCAGGACTAAAACTCAGTACTATTCGCTTGAAACGCCATCACGTTATCTACTCAGCTACTGAGTTCTGATATCGAAAATCTAATAAATAACCCAAATCTTTTAAAACTTTAATTGTAAAACCCTCTAAAATTACAAAACCTTATTCAATGTAATTATGACAAGTAGATATAACTAACTAAAGACTAACCAGAACTTTAAGCCTATCAATGTTGTCATTCTTTTTCTCTGTTGTCAATACAAAGTAAACATCCAAAAATGAAGTTTACAAATCATAGGAACAATATATTTTTCATTTTTTTATAACAGAAAAGATTATCAATTATCTTATTCTATAGAAATGTGACAATTATTTCCTGTAAACTTCTGGAAAATAATCTATTTGGCACTAGTTGCTAACATCTAATGCTTTAAAACATAAATCATTGTTGACATTAAGTAACCTATAAAGTGAGCATAGTAAATTGTAAACCTTTAGTGACTCTTAAAATGACCATGAAAAAGGAAAGCCAATTGTAAGTTAATCAGAATATACCTGGTAAAAATGAATCGTTTGTTATATAGAAACCTAAAGAATATTTTAGTATCAATCTTCCCATTAGTGTTTAGGACTGAAATTGATCAGTTGCTTACTAGAAAATATGCATCCTGTGCGGATTGACTCGATATTAACTTAAGTCACAATCATTGTAAGCAAATATAGATGGTGGCTAACAATAGAATCCAGGAAGATTCAAACAAACAATACCAAATGAATTTAAACTTAACCCCATTGCACAAGCTATTGGCTATCAGGATTTTAATAGCTAAGTGGATAACGTAATGGCGTTTGAAGCGAATGGTACTAGATTCCAGTCTCGGAGTGGATATCGACTCTGATATGCAGGTGCATCCTGCTGAAGAGTCCCGAATAGGACGAAACGCGCGTCCTGGATCCCACTGCTAGCCATCACTGATCTTTACTCATAATTCTCCAGTAAGTATTTTTATTTGGAATATTGAGAAACTTTAATTTGCCTACAAAAATCCATAAGTCCTTTCTCCTGTCCTTTACCCCTTGATGTGATTGCTTTATAGAGATTCATCTAATATGCAAATGATATTCATCAAGAACCTGTCTCATTTGGGATAATACTGAAAACCTGGTTATATTGGATAGCTAATTTACCCAAAATTAAGACTCAAGATCACACTATAGATCCAAAGCCCACCATTCACGTCTCATGGTGAAAGTCTTACGTACAAACGATTGAGCTGGATCTATGTATCATTTTATCGCAACCCATTGGTCTAGTAACTAAACTCTCGCTAGGATACATGCAGGTCTTGAGTTTGATTTGCAGTACCGTTGAGGAGTTTCACGCTAATATCAAACAGCTTTTTATTGTGTTTTTTTTATTTTTATTGGTACAAGAAGTAATGCCGATCCGTAAGGAATAACACTTACATATGAAACCACCAACTGTACTGGTAATCTGTAAACTTTAAATCATGAAAATAATGATTCCACTAAATGAAATGGTGAACCATATCTTTATGTGATTGTTTTATTTGTTATCACGAAACAATCTTCTTTCGAACATATATGCCTAAATATTAGATAGGTTTCATCCAGAAAAATGACACCGGCTGCAGAACGATAGAAAATCAAGGAACACTGAACAAATATTTCCATTCTGTTTTAGAAATCTTCGGCAGTATGCAATCACAATTTCTTATGAAGATTACATACTCCAGCATCAGTTAAAGTTTATTGATCCAGCTACTATTAAACCCACGGTGAAAGTGATTAGTTATTTCTTAAATTTAGAAAAGCTGGTGCTACAATTAAAGTGTAATTCATTTATAGTGACTGTTTGAATCTTTCCATTGATGTTGAGTAATGTAATTATTCAGTCTGTTTTTGGTACATGGGCATCCTATTAGGATCGACTGTATATCGCCATTAAGTCACAAGGATTTTAAGCAAGGATATATGGTGGTTAGCAGTAGAATTTAGCATACTAGTTTCATTCCATTTGAGAATTAGCATCTGGATGTACCTGAACCCCAGTGTTAATATTTACAATGAAACTCAAATCCATTACTTCTCGTCTCAATCACGCCACTCGTTATCCATCGAGGTAATGAGTTCAGATAACCAGTAACTTATTCAATTAAATGAGCCATATATCAAAATATTAAAAAAACTTATAACAATCCCATACCGAAGTAATTCTCATTGGATGAACTTATAATAACAAAAACTGATTATTGACAGTCATGAAGATAAACAATATTCTTATCAGTCCTTTTCTCTTAGTGCTTGAATTCTTCAGAGTTATAAATAACTAAATCTTTTATTCTCACTCTTAGATTTAAAGATTCTTTCTAATTGATTTATTCATCTTTTATGTAGTTGAGATCATGAGTCAATTAAAGCTAGACTACCATGGTAAACCTGAAAGCACTGGACGGCCAACTTGTCCTATTGTGGGACTCCTCAGCAGTGCGCATCCACGATCCCACCTCGCCAGATTCGAACTCAGAACCTATCAGTCTCGCGCGCTAGCACTCATCTTTTTTAAAGTACTATCTTCAACTGAATAGATTATGAAAAAAATTGATTATTTTACATATCGTTTTGGTATACAGTCAAATTTACTTAGTTGTCATTTCTCACTAAGTCTCACTTTAACATTACTGTGATAATTATGAATGTATTTAAAGTGATAAACTATGACCTTTTAAAAAATCTTATCATAACTACTACGTGTCTTTCATATTTTATCAACCTTATAGACTATAATAAGATGTATGTATTTTTGAAGACTATAACATGAACTATACTATGAATATTACCACTGTAGTGAACGAGAACAGTAGGTCTCAATATAAACAAAGGGAAAAGGAAGACTCTCCGATACAATACAACATGCACCAATCGAATTACACTTGACGGAGAAGCTTTAGAGGATGTGAAAACTTTTAAATATCTAGGCAACATCATTGATGAACGCGGTAGATCTGATGCAGATGTGAGGTCAAGGATCGGGAAAGCAAGAGCAGCATATTTACAACTGAATAACATCTGGAAATCAAAACAATCGTCAACCAACATCAAGATCAGAATTTTCAATACAAATATCAAAACAGTTCTGCTGTATATGGCGGAAACCTGGAAAACTACGAAAGCCATCATTCACAAGATAAAAGTGTTTATAACAGTTGTCTACCTAAGATACTTCGGACCCGTTGGCCAGACACTATCAGCAACAACCTAGTGTGGGAGAGAACAAGCCAGATTCCATCCAGTGTAGGAAGAAATCAAGAAGAAGCGATGGAAGTGGATAGGACACACATTGAGTTAATCACCCAACTGTGTCACAAGACAAGCCCTCACTTCGAACCCTCAAGGTCAAAGTAGAAGAGGAAGACCAAAGAACACATTACGCCGAGAAATGGAGACAGATATATGAAGAATGAACAAAATTTCGATAGAATTAGAAAGGAAGGCCGAGGACAGAGTGGATTGGAGAATGCTGGTCTGCTGGCTATGCTCGATTGGGAGTAACAGGCATAAGTAAGTAAGTAAGTAAGTGAGTAAGTGAACGAGGACACAAGTAGAGAACCATCAAATGTATTTCAATACAACATTACAGAATATCTTGGTAAAATCTAAGAACCACACAGTAAATACTTCATTTTTAAAATATTTATCATTTATCTCAGACTTTGTTTTTCTTTCGTTTCCACAGTGAATCATTCACTGTTCTCGTCCTTGTTCTTTTCGTTTTACTCAACCTACTGCCTTCAGGCATTCCACTTTCTATTGATGACACATACTACTAATATTTGTCGACATCAGCAGCAAATACCACACTACTACTACTACTATTACTACTACTACTACTACTACTACTACTACTACTACTACTAAATGACTTCCTTTATCTGTCATTAAATCCACAGAAAATAATAACAATAATAGTAATAATAACTTCTTCCTAACTTCAAGTTAACCTTAATTTACTTACTGAATAAGGCAATATAATATAACATTTGTATTCAATCTATTTCCGGTACATCCCTTCAATAACAAACAACGCAAACAAAACAAAAAAAAACATTCTAATCTTTCATGAACATTATATTTTGCAAACTTATTGCTATTAGTATATGTAAGTATCTATGAGTATGTGTGTGTGGGGGGGGAGGGGATGTCTTCTTTATCAGATAGGAAATATTGAAAAATTAAAAAAAATTCCTTGTAAGAATAGTTTTCTATTGTATGACAGAAACCTAAGCCTATATAAATATATAGATATCTTGAAATGTAAATAAATAAGCATGATATATTGATTTAGTCATTGTATAAGACATAGATTAACTAAGATACATATTTGTGATTTGTTTATTTTCACTAATAATAGAATTTATAAAATTATCCTGTCAATAAATGTTCTCTTTACTTTGCTTTGCTTGTTGACATCCTAGATACTATATTTATTGAATCTCCCCTTCCCTCTCTCTCATTTTACCTTTCCCTCCCCCCTCCCTCACTATATATATATATATATATATATATATATATATATATGCGGTGATGTAAACTTCCTTAACATGATATTTCAGGTTGATCTGATATACTTCATCCTTTTTTTATAAAAAAGGAAAACGTCTACATCGAAACAATGAGTTTTTCAGTTGCATCAAATGGCCTAGATTGTTTTGTTACAAATATATATATATATATATATATATATATATATATATATATATATCATTTCAATTATTTGAGGCTTATCAGTTAAATATGCTTGGATCGTAGTGTTTATATTGACATTGAGACTTGAACTTAATGCCTTTTCAGAGTTGAAATCATGAGTTAATTGAAGTTAGACCACTATCGAAAACCTAGAAGCACTGGATGGCCAACTCATCCTATTATGGGACTCCTCAACAGTGCGCATCCACGGTCCCGCACTCGCGAGATTCAAACCCAGGACCTACCAGTCTTGCGCCAGAGCACTTAACTGATAGACCACTGAGTCGGCCGGCATCCAACGGTGTTAATGTCTAACTTCAACCAATCCACGAAGTTTGAGAGTCAATTGAAGCTAGACCACCATGGAAAACCTCACTGAAGATAATTGATGAGCGGTTGCTCAATTTCGTAGATCGATTGAAGTTAGACATTAACACCGTTGGATGCCGGCCGACTACGTGGTCTAGAAGTTAAGAGTTCGCTTGCGAGACTGATAGGTCCTGGGCTCGAATCTCGCTTGTAAGGCGGGATCGTGGATGCTCACTGCTGAGGGGTCTCACAATAGGACGAGTTGGCTGTCCATTACTTCCAGATTTTCCATGGTAGTCTAGCTTCAATTGACTTATGATCTCAACTATGAAAAATACTGAAATCTCCATAAAATCCCTTCAATTTTAAATAAATAAAAGATCTACATAAACTATTACAAGAAGGTCATATCTGAAATGTTCATAATTACAATGTATACAATAATAATAAATTCACTTAGTATTATTTGTTTGAATCTTCCCATTGATGTTTTTAGGACTGCAATTGGTCAGTGTCTAATAGGCATATGTGCATAATGTGCGTATTGACTCGATGTAGCCTAAATTCATAAGCATTATAAGCAAAGATGGATAGTGGCTAGCAGTGGAATTCAGTGTGACGCGCGCCACTTCTTCCTATTTGGGACTCGTCAGCTGGATGTACCTGCATCTCAGAGTTGATGTTCACTCTAGGACTCGAACCCAGTACCTTTCGTTTCAAACGCCACTCAGCCACTGACTCCTAATAATAATAGTAACAATAATAACATTAATAATAACTTACCCTATTTGCCCTCTATAAGGATGAGATGATGTATTATTTGATGTCCAATTTATATTACTTAACTTAGATATATTATCTCTACAATCATTTAAATTTCTTGTATATGCTGATGATGATGACATTGTTAATGGATTAGTTTGATTTAATGATAAATTCGGTATTACAGAAGGAAATGTTATAGGATTATTATTTTCATTCATTGTATTAATTATAGATGAATGAAATGAAGGTATCATATGTCGACCATTTATGAATTGTTCTCCAGTAGGTGTAGTAATAGTACTACTATTATTGTTATTAGTAGTAGTAGTCGTCATCGTAGTAATATGTGATGGATTCCTGTGGATAGTCATTAACCCATTATTATTAGTAGTATTAATATTATTACTATAATTATCATTACTATTATTCGATGATGAACTTGTATTCATATTTGATTTATGTAAATAATCAACACCATTATCCCCATTCAATATTGAAGAATTCAATAGTTCATGTCCATTGTTTAAATCATATTGATTAGAATGTTTAGAATTAAGATGATAATAATATGGTAAATGATTGAATGTAAATGAAGAAAAATAATTATGTAATGGTGATGTTGATTGACATGTAGTATCATTATGATAAGAAGATTGATTTTGTTCAATATCGTTATTATTACTTTGATAATTCGAATGATACTGATGAGGATATTGAAAACGAGGTCGAAATCCAGAATTATATTGTAAATCAATCGTCTCATTTGATATAGGTGTATTGCTTATGCCAAATTCTATAGAATGAAATAATGATTTAGATGAAGTTGTTATAGATGATGTACATTGATGAGATGTAGTAGTCAATATAACTGTATCATCATTATCATCCTCTATATGATGTAATTTAGATTGATTTAAATCATTATCTAATCTTATACAATTCAATTCATTTGAAGAACTAATTCTAGATTTTTTTGTTAATGGCATCATATCTGTTGATTCATGTTTAGGTGAATAGAAAGTTGAGTGATGATGTTGATGGTGAGGATGAGGAGGAGGTGGAGGAGGAGGTACAGGAGGTGGAGGATCACATTGTTTATCACAATGTTTATAAACACTTAAATGTGATATTTCAATTGGATTATAACCATTTGTTTCTTCTCCATTTTCATGATCTTCATCATTAGGATCACTATCATCATGATCATGATCATCATCTTCATGACCACAATGATTGTTACTATCATTACTAGTGGAAATCATTAAATTTAATTTATTTGTATTATTATTATTATTATTGTCAATGATTTGTTTACCATATTCTAAATCATTCAATAGAATACGATTTGCATCATCATAAGATAATGATAATGATGGAGATAAAGATTTCGGTCTGTTAAATGATAATGATGGTGAAGATGATGATGATGAGGTTGAATTGATCATGTAATTGGTTTTATTATTATCATAAGAATCAAGTGGTTTAATTGTTAATTGGGAATGAATGCTTGGACCACTTAATTCTGTTATTGTTAAATTATTAATTTGTGATTGGTTTCTATTTATGGATTCTTGTGGAATACAAGTTATCTAAATGAATAGAATTAAAGATAAAATACAATAATATGGTAATTGTAAGTGGTTATATATTTGGTATTCTCTATATATAGTTGAAATCATAAGTCAACTGAAGCTAGACCACCAAGGAAAACCTTCAAGCATTGGACTGCAAACTCGTCCTATTGTGGGACTCCTCAACAGTGCGCATCCACGATTTCGCCTACGCGAGATTCGAACCCAGGAGCTATCGATCTCGCGAGCGAACGCTTAACCACTAGATCACTGAGCTTGCCGGCATCCAACGATGTTAATGTATAACTTTAACCAAACCACGATGTTTGAGCAACCATTCATCAATGCCTTCAGTGAGTGGATGCGTACTACTGAGGAGTCCCACAATAGGACGAGACGGCAGTTCAGTGCTTCCGTGTTTTCCATGGTGGTCTAGCTTCAATCGACTCATGATCTTAACTATATAAAATTACTAGAATCTCCACAAAACCCCCTTGTGATAAAACAAAGAGAATTAGATAACTTGTTGAAATATGTAGATAACAGTAACAGGTAGCCCAGATGTTTAAGTAGATCGCCTTTATCCACTTTTGTTTTCACTGGTTAGTTGTTTCATCATACTATGTAACTAACCAACAACATACATTTACAACCCCTCTATTCCAATTGAATACAGTGTGTTTACAACTCAATTAGCGGGTTCCTAACAATTAAACCATCAGATTAATATCAAATTCATAATGAATACTAATTCTAGATTAAATTAATCTATTCCAAATCATCTCGTCTCATTTTATATATTTATATATAGTTCAGATCATAAATCAATTGAAGTTAGACCATCATGGAAAACCTGGAAGCATTGGATGATCGTGTATTTGATTATTATTAGTAGTATTATATAGATCAATATTTATTGAAAACAAATGTTATACGTGCTTAATCATTCAATCATTTTATGAGTTGTTACATAATATATGATTACAATGAAAGTATGAATTATGCAATATGACGTAATGGATTACATGATATACTGATAAGCATCTATCCTATATGATTGTAAAGAATTTGCATTATAGAAATTATGAATTTAACATGTTTACCATTGAATTCAATATAGTTTTATTTAAACTATTAACTGGAAGTTAAGGTTTATAATAATACTGATAATAATGATATGCAATAATTAATAAATTTAGCACATTTTAATAGTTGAGATTATGAGTCGATTAAAGCTAGGTCAACGTGAGAAACTTGGAAGCACTGGATGGTCGTTTTGTCCTACTGTGGAACTCCTCAGAAGTGCGTATCCCCGATCCCGCCTCACGAGCAAGATTTGAATCCAGGATCTATCAGTCTCACGCGCGAGTGCTTAACCACTAGATCACTGAGCCGGTATACAACGGTGTTAGTGTCTAACTTTAACCAATCCACGATGTTTGAGCAACCATTCATCAATGTCTTCAGTGAGTGGATGCGTACTACTGAGGAGTCCCACAATAGGACGAGACGGCAGTCCAGTGCTTACAGGTGCATACTATGCGTATTGCCTTGATATAGTATTAATTCACAAGCATTATAAGTAATCCATATATGTCAATAAGAGACTGATCAATTGCAGTCCTAAACGTCAATTGGAAGATAAAAACAAACAATATCAAGTGAATTTAAACTTCACCTCATTGCACAAGCAGGTGACTATCAGGACTCAGTAGCTGGGTGGATAAAGCGATGGCGTATGAAGCGAAAGGTACTGGGTTCGAGTCTCAGAGTGAACATCAACTCTGAAATGCAAGCACATCCAGCTGACGAGCCTCAAATAGGACGAAGTGGCGCGCGTCAAACTGGATTTCACTGCTAGCCACTATCCACCTTTGCCTGTAACAAATACTGTCTGCATAAGTTGCTCGCAATACTACTATACTGATAAACTTAAAATGTTTGAAAATGTTAATTACGGTAGTACAGAAAAAAAAGACTCAAAGTCTACTTTCTCAATTTACCATTTCTTCTCAGATGATTTAACAGACGTTAGTAGTAGTAGTAGTAGTAGTAGTAGTAGTAGTAGTAGTAATAGTAGTAGTAGTAGTAGTAGTAGTAGTAGTAGTAGTAGTAGTAGTAGTAGTAGTAGTAGTAGTAATAGTCTCAGATGATTACAACTGATGCTATTAGTACTTCTACTACTCTGGAATTTATCTTGCTGATTTTTTATAGCTAAGCTGATACTCTGACATAACCTGAATCGATATACATAAATCCTAGGTTTTACTTTAAAACTGATTGACTAATTTAGTGATATTCATCTATTTAAAGAATGATGATTTCTTCTTAGAGTATGACCGATAACTACAAATAATAATCACGTTATTTTAGGTTAGGTACATTTATATTTTAATAGTTGAGATCAATTGAGTCAATTGAAGCTAAACAAGCATTGAAAACCTGAAAGCACTAGACGGCCGTTTCGTCCTATTTCGGGACTCCTCAGCTTATAAATAATCTATCGAACCTATCTAAAATTTAGTTCAGTTAATCAGTCAAATGCTAATTATACATTTAATGATCCTATTTTCTTTAAACTATATGATTTAGTTACAAAACATTTCATTGTATGTTTAAACAATAACAAGTAAGCACTGATGTTAGTGAGAATGATAATAAAAGCTTCTTAATTACAGTGTGCAGTTTAGAGAATTGAATATCATCAAATCTAATGAGAAGTATTTCAGAATTGAGGTAAGGAAAGGATATTTATAGATGTCAAATTAAACCAGTGACTAGTGGAGTTCAACCAATTCTGTTGTAGAGATATCAACTCACTGAAGACAATGGTGAGTGGTTGCTCAAACATCGTGGATTGATTGAAGTTAGACATTAACACCGGTGGATACCGGCCGGCTCAGTGGTCTAGAGGTTAAGTGCTTTGGTGCGAGCCTGGTAGGTCCTGGGTTTGAATCTCGCTCGTCAGGTGGGATCGTGAATGCGCACTGTTGAGGAGTCCCATAATAGGATGAGTCGGCCGTCCAGTGCTTCCAGATTTTCCATGGTAGTCTACCTTCAATTGACTTATGAATTCAACTATGAAAATTGAAATTTATCTTACTTTTTTCAGTTAGTAATAAAGATTTAAGTATTTACAATTGAACAAATGAAACTTTATGGTAGAAATTATATAAAATATATAGCCCCTCAATACATTGTGATTAACAAGTCATCTAATGTAAATTTATTAATATGATTGTTTAAAACTACAAATCATTGGGTAATGATAATGTTATCTTTAAAAAACGCTGTTGAGTGGTTATAGGTTGTCTGAAGGTAACTCTACTTGACTCAAGTTTCGTACTAATTGGATCCTGCCACCAAGGTGTTTCAGTTATCTTCATGGGACTGGTACTCCCTATAGGACTTGAAGACGTGTCACAAAGTTCTACAGCCTGAGCTATTACCTTTGAATAATTTGAACCATGACCGATCTCTTACAGAGCTTATAATCAAATATCTTTTCCCCTAAAACTTACTTTCTAGTAAGAAATAGGCAAATTTTTATTGATTAAGTGTATATATATAGATGCCCAAATATAATTACCATGTTAAAAGTTTCTAAAATCATCAAAGTGCAAACAATTCATTGTTTTTATGTAAAGTTGAAATCATGAGTCAATGGAAGCTAGACCACCGTAGAAAACCTGAAATAACTGGACGACCGTTTCGTCCTATTGTTGTTGTCATTGTTTTTTTTTTAAAAAAGTACATTCATTTCCATTAAGAAAATTAATGTCAAAACCAACATAGAAACAATGAAAAATGCACTTTATATTAATGTCTACATTCTAATCAGTCACTAGGTATCAATTCATGTTATTTCCTTATCTAGTTCTTAGTGTTAATAGAATGGTAACGAATAAATCTGTGATAAGCTTACCAAATGATTCGACATTATAATGCACTGTGTTCAATGTTAAATGATTACTGTTAATCAAAAAAACTTTGATATCTTGATTTAGGACAATTATTTAACCAGTTTCCTTTTTAAATGCCGAGATTTGGATTTCACAGACCACCTAGCTCTTCTATCTCATATACTCCAACATATACTTGTCAAGACAAACGGTTTAGCAGAAGTCTCTACATTAGTAAGCCTCAAAATATATAAGGGAAAAACCAAGATCCTCAAATACAACACAGAGAACACTAACACAATCGCAATTGATGGGGAAGCCCTCGAAGAGGTAGAAACATTCACCTACCTGGATAGCATCATCAATCAATAAGGAGGATCGGATACAGACGTAAACAGGAGGATTGGCAAAGTAGGGACACAATCCCTACAGTTCAAGAAAATATGGAACTCAAAACAACTGTCTACAACACAACATCAAACTCACAATATTCAATACAAATGTCAACATAGTGAGTTCTACTATATGGAGCTGAGACTTAGAGAACTACCACAACCATCATCAAAAGTGTACATATAATTATAAACAATTGTCTACGAAAGGTACTCAATGTCCATTGACTAAATATCATCAACAACAACCTACTATGAGAGAAAACAAACTGGCTCCTAAATGAGTAGGAAATTAAGAAAATATATTAGAAGTTTATAGGACATGAATTGAGGAACTCATCAAAGTGCGTCACGAGTCAAGTGCTCACTTGGAATTCGGAATAGGAACAGGAGAGTGGAATGTCAAAAAAAAAACACTGTGTCAAGAATGGGAAGCAGACATGAAAATAATGAATAGGAACTGGAAATAACTGTGAAGGATTGTTGAGGACAGAATTGAATCAACTTAAAAGCATAAGTCCAGCACTTCCAGGTTTTCCATGGTGGTCTAGCTTCAATTGATTCCCTGATCTCAACTATCAAAATTACTATTATATCCACAGAACCCCTTCTAATAAAAATCTATTCAGTTGACGATCAGCTTGCACAATCAAATCTTAATCTACCTCAGTAACAGAGTAGAAGTATTAATTTTTTAAATAACAGAATATTGTAACTCAACCTGAGTTCATGAAATTATTTTCAGTTAATGAGTTACATTATTTAACAGTAAATATTATACTGATATTACATAGCAGATTTTAACAAAAACCTTTGTTTAAGTGTTATTATGCTTATAACAATTTAATTGGCATTAATAAGTACTAGATATCAATAAAACTTAAGAAAATAAGTTGATATGGCTAGGACCCTTGTTACGTATGCCCAACCACCAACTGCCACGACGTGCAATGTTTTATGGTGTAGGAGTAGGTTGGAAGAAAGCTAGGGGCTGCCAGATCAAAACGTGGTACAAATCCATGAAATCACTGACAATTGGACTGAGACATGTTGGTAGGTGTAGACTACCTGGTTGGGTTCCGCGAGATGATACCAATCGATGGTTAGAGACCTTGAATGACATGGCTCAAAATCGTTTGAAATGGCGAAGGTGCATCCACTCTTTGTGTTCTGTCAAATTCTAATCTTCTGAATTCTTCATGTGTCTAACTTTTTTCTCTTTCCAAATTTATTTCACTGGATTATACTCCTTCAATAACATCTTCAAACCCTAATCTTTCACATAATGCTTATACTCTTACTACTTCTACCACTATGGGATTTGAATCGACAACTGCCTCTCTGTGCTAATGTGGTATGGCAACTTGATCTGATGTACGTACGTGAGAAGTTCTACGTTGTGACTTACTGACTGACTATTAATATGATTTATACTTTACCTCCTCATTATCCTACGAACTTAAAAATTTGTGAAACATAATAGTTTTACAATTAACAGTGAAGGATTATTTTAGTCAAACAACCGTTGAAACTCAACGAGTGTTAGACATACGTTTCATCCAAACATGGAGCTCGTCAGTAGTGCACATTCACCATCTTACCGCGAATTGGATGTACGATTTTTACAACTCATAGAGGTCAGTGATCTTCTATTCAGACGTTTGCTTATATCATTTCAATTAAGTTAGTTACCTTATCAAGTATAAAAATGGAAATTCATAATAAGTTGGTATGTAAGGTTTATAGTTTAAGAACAGGATTTGGATAATATTGGGTTCTCTGAGTTGACAAGCACCAGTTTAACTGAACTAATATTGCATCTTCAGTTTAATTATATCAGTTGTATGTTCCACCAACCAAAAAAGTCTGTATTTCCAAAGATATAATAATTACATTAAGCCGAAAATGATCAAGTTTACTATTGGATTTATATAAATGAACCACCACTGTACACGCATCGAATATTTCAAAAAGATTAATATTTTAAGAAAATGGTATATTGAAGTTCATTCAGTATTGTTTGTTTCAGTCTTCCCATCGATGTGTTAGGACTGCAACTGGTCAGTCTCTAATTTTCATATGTGCATACTGTGCGTATTGCCTCGATATAGCCTTAATTCACAAGCATGGTAAGCGGAGATGGATAGTGGCTAGCAGTGGAATCCAGTTTGACTCGCGTTTCGTCCTATTTGTAATATCAACTCTGAGTTGCAGTACATCCAGCTGACGAGTCCCAAATAGGACGAAATGGTATATTGGTTAGTTGGTGAATTCTAGGACGGTCGTTTGACCTTATTTGGAACTTGTCATCTGAGTGTACCAATGTTAATGTTAACACTAACACTCGAACTGTTAACAACTATTCAACATTGCCAGAAACTTGTAACTAAATAGGAAAATCAAAAAACAAACTTCTTAACATGCATATATATCCAAAAAGACTTATCAACTGTAAATCTTAAATAGTTGAAATCATGATTTAATTGAAGCTAGAAAACCATGGAAAACCTGGAAGCACTGGACGATCATTTCGTTCTATTGCGGGACTCCTCAGCAGTAACCAATGGATTTCAACCAAGTCTGTAGTGAGGTATCAACTCAGTGAAGACATTGGTGGATGTGTCGCTTAATTTCTTGGATTGGTTGAATTTATTCATTAACACCGTTGGATGCCGGTCGGCTTAGTGGTCTAGTGGTTAAGCGCTCACTCGCGAAACTGATAGATCCTGGGTTCGAGTCTTGCGAGGTGGGATCGTGGATGCGCACTGCTGAGGAGTCCCACAATAGGACGAGTTGGCCGTCCAGTGCTTCCAGGTTTTTCCATGGTGGTCTAAATTCAACTGATTCATGATTTCTACTATATAAAATTACAAAAATCTTCACAAAACCCCCCTTCTGTATATCTTAATATTAACGGCGGTAAAATACTAATCTGAACAACATTTGTTGTTGTTGAAAAACATCTTTTCATTATATTTAAGATACAAAACAAAATATTAATAAACATCTATATGGTGTATATATATATATCTCATTGATAGCACCAAGATAATAACTTTATGTTGTACGTGTACACGATCAAACTTATTTGAAAAATCAAAAGTAAAAAGAAATGAACAAAGGTACCGGAACTGTTGACATTATTATTATTATTATTATTATTATTATTATTATTATTATTATTAGTAGTAGTAGTAGTAGTAGTAGTAGTAGTAGTAGTAGTAGTAGTAGTAGTAGTACTAGTAGTAGTATGGTTTTGATCATTATTCCTTACTCTAATGTGTAAAATAAATATTTTGTTGATTTCACCTCATTTTTCATTGTCATGACAGTTGAAAACAAAAAAATCTGACACTAGATAAAAGCAAACTTATTTACAGATATGTAATTGTGTACTGTACTTATGTGTATATGTATGTATGTAAGTGTGTGTGTATGTGTGTATGTATGTATGTATGTACAGATAACTTATCCTATTTATCTATTATAGTATCTAAATCTACATTTAAGTATATGTACACTGACACATACGTACACAAATTAAAAAAATCACCCAGAAACCTAAAAAAATAATGAAAAAAAAACTTTCCTATCTGATTAGGGATTTTCTTTTTATTCTAATGAAAGAAATTTTCAAAATATTCTATTTTGAAATGTTTGTTATAAAAGTTCCCGGTTTCTTCTCTTTAACAAAATATAATAATAATAACAAGGTTGTAATGGTTACTTATTTATTCTTAATCAGTAGTAGTTTACTTTTTCATTTATTTATAATATCCAAGTCTATTTCCATGGGTATTTGTGTGTGTGCGTGTGTGTATCTCGTATAGACATGGATACACGAAAATGTATAGATGATATTACATATCTTTGAAAGTTACTTTATGTATTGGTATATCACTTTACCCTAAGATATTGTATAAGTAAAAATAGACCGGAAAATAAGTCATTTAAATATTATTAGAGAAATTTAAAAAAAAAGAGAATTCTTTTGATGTATCGATTGTTTCAAGAGAAAAATATTCAACTAAATGAATGTTGGTGGTCATTAATATTCAAGTTTTGGATCTAGATTTCTTGAATGTCAAGAGTAATTTGTTTATAAGGTATATCTATTGCTCCTCTTATAATGAATGGATTCGAATTTCGCTCATGAAGCGGGATCGTGGATGCATACTGTTGAGAAATCCCATAATAGGACGAGTTGGCCGTCCAGTGCTTCCAGGTTTTTGCAAAGGTGGTCTAGCTTCAATTGACTGACGATTTCAACTATGAAAAATACTGAAATATCCACAAAACCCCCCCTTCTGATTTAAAATTAGAATATGTCATTATCAAAAATCATTTTTATACCAATAGTACAATGATCAGTTTATTACACTGTGGAACACAAATTAATCACTCTGAATTTTATATAATTCTTATTATAAGGATGAAAATATTTAATATAACATTCAAAACTAATTTCATTAAAAAATGGATAGTGGCTAGCAGTGGAATCCAGTTTGACGCGTGCCACTTCGTCCTATTTGGGACCCGTCAGTTGGATGTACCTGCATCTCAGAGCTGATGTTCACTCCTGGACTCGAACCCAGTAACATTCGCTTCAAACGCCATCTCGTTATCCACTCAGCTACCGAGTCGTGATAGACACTTGCTTGTGCAATGTGGTGATGTTTAAATTCACTTGGTGTTGTTTACTTGTATCTTCCCACTGTTATTTAGTACTACAATTGATCAGTGAACATCAACTCCGAAGTGCAGGTACATCCAGCTGACGAGTCCCAAATAGGACGAAACGTGCGTCCTTGATTTCACTGCTAGTCACTATCCATCTCTGCTTAGAAACCTTGTGACTTGAAGCAATATCGAGACAATCGGCAAAGGATGCACATATGCCAATAAGAGACTAATCAATTGCAGTCCTAAATAACAATGGGAAGATGTAAGTAAACAACACCAAGTGAATTTATTTCATTAAATGTTTTCTCATGAATTACCCTATTTTCTTTGAAGAAAAAAAAATTATACAACTTTGGTTTCAAGTTTATTTACAATACAGTTGTACTTTAAACTGTATAGAACAATGAGATATCCAGTATACAAATACTATAGTATGGCATGTTTACAAAACTTGGTCACTTAAATCAAACTATGTTATTTGTAGACTTTTCATTCTATGAATTAAATAGCTAAATAATACTACAAGCGTTTATTTGATATTAGGAATCAGTGGCCGAGTGGATAACGCGATGGCGTTTGAAGTGAAAGGTACTGGGTTCGAGTCCCAGATTGAACATCATCTCTGAGATGAAGGTAAATCCAACTGACGAGTCCCAAATAGGACGAAGTAGCGCGCATCAAACTGGATTCCACTGCTAGCCACTATCCATCTCTGCTTACCATGCTTGTGAAATAAGAATATATTGAGGCAATATGCACAGTATGCACATATGAAAATTAGAGACTGACCAATTGCAGTCCTAAAAACATCAATGGGAAGATCCAAACAAACAATATCAAGTAAATTTCGTTTATTTGATAGTTATGATTTTAAATGCCTCAGAATAGCATATTAGTCCCTGTTGACAGGGAATGAATCCATAGCCTTCAAACGTAGCAAAGATATAGTTTTATACTTATGTGTAAATTAATCATGATCTGTTATATGGTACATTTTTTCCAGATTATATCAGTGAGAATAATCATATGATTCATTTATTCTGTCCAACAAATACTGACAAAATCAACAACTTACTAGGACAGTATATTACCGTTTGAAAGATTTCTACGAACTTAAGAACATAAAGACTGAATGGCTTACGGTCTCAAGATGGATTGAATGAATCAAGAATAAATATGATAGACTTCATCTTATTTTGTTGATATCCTAAATATTTGAGCCGTTTATCCCTTAACTGTCTAAAGTGTGGTGTAATTTCTTAAGTACTAGGATCTAACGATAAGTGTAGCAAAAGTAAGACTTTTCATAACAACAGAAAGCCATTAACAAGTTACTGATTCTCACTCTAGACTTAGGTAACTGTACAAGATTTATAGAACATTTGGTATGATGTTGTAACCTGTATATAACTCACTAAAGTCAGGATGAAGCTATCATGCGAACTAATTCAAATCAAATATATCAAACACTGGATTCGAACTCAGTAACTGAACTTTATTACACTTATTCACAAAATTTATCACAACCACTGAATTCAATACAGTTATAGGGTTATTTGTGTGTACTACTGAGAAGCTTCCAACTAAGATGAAATAACTTCTTAGTTTCACTCACTGGTTTTCAATAATCAATTGGAAGTTAGTGGAAGATCATGATCCTAAATTTGCAGAAAAAAAGATGAATAAATAACCATTCAGTCCATTATATTACGTTTTGAATAAGATATTAACCACACAAAAAGCCATGAATTTTTATCATCGTACAACCATGGTCTGAACAAACCAGATTTCAGCAGAGGAAGAAATCAGGAAGGAGAGATGGGAATGAATAGGATACACATTGAGGAAATCACCCAACTGCATCACAAGGCAAGCACTCAGATGAAATCCTCATGGTCAAAAGATAAGAGGAAGACCAAAGAACACATTATACCGAAAAATGGAAACAGATATGAGAAGAATGAACAACAAGGAAGGCCCAGGATAGAGTTGGTTGAAGAATGCTGGTCGACGGTTTATACTCCATCGGGGTCAACAGGAGTAAGTAAGTCAGTAACTATGGTCTATGATATTTTAGAAATATTTGAATGTGACGGAGTTTTACGGATGTAATTATAAATACAATAAACTACTGAAAATTATTGTTTTATACAGTTAATATGATCCATTTGAAGTAAGTAGGACTAAGATCAAGATTTTTAACTGCACTAATACTAAGACATGTCAATATTCACTGGAAGTTTATTCAAAAGAAGAATTTCTTCTTTTCGACTAGGTTAAGAAAAAAATAAAATGGATAGACAATTCATGGAAAGAATAGAATAATCAAATCTACAAAATTAAAAAAAATAATTCTTTTTTTAATAGTTGAGATTATGAATCAATTGAGGCTAGACCACCATGGAAGACCTGGAAGCACTGGACGGTCGTTTCGTCACAGTGTGGAACTCTTCAGCAGTGCGCATCCATCATTCCGCCTTGTGAGATTCCAGCCCAACACCTATCAGTCTAGCACATAAGCACTTAACCGATAGACCACTGAGCTGGCTGGCATCCAACGGTGTTAATTTCTAACTTCAACCAATTCACGAAGTTGAGCAACCATTTCATCAATGTCTTCAGTGAGGTGATATCTCACCACAGACCTGGTTGAACTCTACTGGTTACTGCTTATCATTAGAACTTCAGGAAATACCTCATGGAGCCAGTCAGTTTCCAGGTTTTTCATTGTGGTCTAGGTTCAATTGATTCATGATCTCAACTATTAAAATTATTATAATATCCACCAAACCCCTTTTGATAGTATATTATTATTGTTATATCTGGTTTTATACTTTATCTACTCAGATAATTCTATGAAGATTTTATATGATTTGAAGATACTTTTTCAACAATGAATTACATATTTAATAGAATATATAGAATATGAATAACAGTGAGATCTAGAATGCTTGCTTCGTCATATGTGACACTCATCAATTGGATGTACTTATCATTCAGTATTAATGTTCACAATGGGATCTAAACCTAAAACTTTTTACTCCAAATATATAGCACGTTGTCCACTGAGCTATAACCATGATGTTATTCTATGGGTACATTTCAATATGAAATGTCATTAATTACTTACTTACCTAAATATTGATGTAATAACTTTTTGATTAGGTAATCATATTACTTATATGCTACTATATGTGAAATATAAAGTCGAGGAAAGCTTGAATCACACATAAATATTTATGCTCATAGGTTTTGGTTTAACAATCAAAAACTAGTAACTATGTAATGGGAAGATATTGTGGAATTAGTTCATCTGTTATGTTTAGTAATCACTGAGCAATTTTCTTTTTAACTAATAAGAGTTTACTAATGAGTAAATTATTTAATTTAAGTGATCTAAACATGATCTTTTACATATTTAGTGTAGAAGCTTGTAAGAACAGGTATATATATGAACTTGGCGCAATTCTATTCTCAGAATGGGGTTTTGTGGAGATTTTAGTCGTTTTTTATAGTTGAAATCACGAGTCAATTGAAGCTAGACCACTATGGAAAACCTGGAAGCATTGGACGACTCCAAGAGGTAAGTTAGTATTTTTTTTTTGTTAATTTGTTCTTTATATCAACCACCATATCAAAATTAGCGGTGATTTTTAAAAATTTGTCTATAAATTAAGGTACATGATATATCTATAATTCTTATTCAGAACAAGAAAATAATATTGAAACGCTTCTTTGAGGTCACTGTTATTTATACACTAATTTGAAATCCTGAAGAGAAACAGTAAAGAGGAAGGCCAAAGAACACACTGTATTAGGAACTGAAGGTAGATATAAAAAGTATGAATAGAAAGTGGAAAGATCTGAAGAAGAAGATTGTTCAGGATAGAGTTGGATAGAGGATGTTTGTGGGTGGTCTATTCTCCTCTACAAGAGGTAACAGGTGTAAGTAAATAATACGAGTATTCGTCAATATAAGAAGAAATAGTTTGGTAGAAATGGGGCGATTGAAATTTACATAATCCCAACGTTTTGTCCAGCAAGCTTGTTTGGACTTCTTCAGAGTAAATCAAAATTATCAAAGAATATTCCATGTTTAACAATTAAATCAAATCTATACTGTGCTCATTCAATAATATTCAGGTTTTAACTTCAGTAAGCAGGATAACAGAACTACAAATATTTAAGCATCATCAAATCGGAATCAATCCTGATGAAGTCAACTGGTCTCATGACGACGAATCTGAAACCGTATTTATATCAAATATAAGGCAAGTATAATTTCCTTAGGAAATTACTTTCTTCTGCGATTAAAATTATTTGTAGAACTAGGAAAACTTATACAATTCCAATCGGATGCTCGATTTCGTTTATGACTCGTAAGCGATGGGCATCAACAATAGAATACACAGGACAGAACGTTAAACCTTTAGATCCCATAATGACATGATACCTTGAAATCAGTGAATTAGAATAGAATGGTCTATACTGTCATCCTCGATTAACTTACGGCATAGCTCAATAATGAGAAGTTTTATTAGTTACTTCCTTATTCTTGAATTGATGAGTTTTGAAAATTGCTACTTTTCAATAAGTATAATTATGTGGAGTTAATGTACTTCCCTGAACTGAACTGTTTAGTCGTAAAGCTTTCAATATCTTTCTAAACAATACTTTCTCATTAGGACTTTAGATTTAATCTCCTGTGACGTCACGAACGTGCATTACTGGGAAGTCTCACACTAAGACGAAACAGCTGTCCACTGCCTCCTGATTTTCAATGTTTATCTACCTACGGTTTGTTAGGGATATATGATATATAAATTTAAATATATTTTAAGAAATAGTTATCGCCGGTTGAAGATTTATTGAATCATCATCAATGAAACACTAATAGAATAAATTGTGTTTACATGCATAGTTTCATGGGTCAATAATAAGTCATATTATAAATAGAATAGTTGTAAGCGTGAGTCAATTGAAGCTAGATCACCAGGGAAAACCTGGAAGCACTGGACGGCCGTTTCGTCTTATGGAGCGACTCCTCAACACTGCTGAGGAGTCCCTAAATCTTCACAACAACCCCTTCTGATAATAAATAGAATACTTGATTAACTTAATGTCTATATATAAACAACAACAACAACAACAACAAAAAGTTGTATTCTTATAAGAGGTGTTGATATAGATTGTTGATTATTGTCTAAGGTCAGTTCAAGATGTAAACTATTAAAATTCAAACGACTTTTTTCTTTCCTCAACTTATATATGTATCTACTTTCTATCATCAGGTCACCTTATTACTGGCATTGAAATAACAGACAGATGGAAACTTTTATTTATTTGTTTATTTTTCTAAGACTAATATAAAGTATTCATAGTAACTGTATAAATAAAAGGTCAAGTTAAGGGGAAAGAATTACCTAAACAAGTTAATTCCCTTAAAAGAAATATTATATAAAACCACCCTTAAATGACTAATTAATTAATAATTTATATCAATGGCTGAGATCATGAGTCAATTGAAATTAGACCATCATGAAAAACCTGGAAATACTGAACGGCCAACTCGTCCGATTGTGAGGCTCCCCAGTGGTGCGAACCCACGATCCCGCCTCACGAGATTCGAATCCAGGACCTATCAGTTTTGCGCGCGCGAGTACTTAACCTTTAGAACCACTGAGCTGGCTCTCAGGTTTCCATGTTGGTCTACCTTCAATTGACTGATGATTCCAAACATAAAATTACTAAAAATCTTCACAAAACGCCCATTTGATTTGAAAAATAATCGAAATTATTTTCAGGTGTCATAAAATTATGTAACAATCTAAAGAGAACAACTTGGGTTGGCTGCAAATAAACGGTTTACCTTGTGTCGTTTTTAAAAAAGAAATAAGGGGGAGAAACATTAGCTCAATTGAAAAAACATCTCATCAGTCCTAGTCAAGTTGCCTAGATAGAAGTATCTTTCAAAATAATTTACGAATTCAAATGAATTAGTTTAAAATGGGCACCATTAGTTTGAAGCCTGAACTTTGCACTTATGATTACTCTCTTACAATTTCACATAGTTATTGTTTCCATATATCTAACAAATGCAAAATTGTCTCTCCTATTTCTGAACTATAAACCATTTTTTTCATTTATGATCTATTTTTCACCTTAATGTTTCAGTTTCAGTTTGGAAAGGATAGGAGGCTTGATGGCCTGTGTTAGTCCTGGTGATGATGGTCTCTCAGTTGATCCAACTTTCTTTTGAAAGAGTCGGTGGATGGAACATCAACCACGTGTTGAGGTGATGAATTCTACTCGTTGATGATTCGATGGTAAAGCCGATAGTCAGATGACAAGTCAATCACTTTTGAAATTATGCAACATCCATTTACTTTACCATAGATACTTATATAACGTCATGGTCGTACAGCGTCAGCAGGAGAAATCAGTAAGAAGAAAATTCTTTTCACCTTAAATTGTCTTTACTTTATCTTTAATTACAGATGAGTTATGTATAAATGAGGCTGACCTCTGAAACATTTCATTGTTACATGAGAATATCATGTACTATATTGGCGGCCTGCTTAAACATCCGGGCTACCTGTTCCTGTCATCTAGATATTTCAACAAGTGTTCTAATTTTGTTTTGTTTTAATACATCAGTATATGTAACAGTCGCACAAGCTAATCAGATGAATTTGTGAAAAATGTACAACCTTTCTCTGTATAGGTTACAAAAGACCTAATCAGAGACATCGTGGTTGCTGACAATATGCAACGAAAAGAATGTACGTTATTCAGATGTCGATTGACTGGATTGCTAACATCTAAATGGCGATCATTCAATATTTGTCGTCACGATAGACCAAGAAGTAAGAAACGGAAACTTGTTCAAATATTTTGTGCTGAGAATACTATATTGTACAAAAACATAATATTGAATAAAGCCACTAATAATAATAATAATAAAGTAATATTCTACGGAAATTATAAAATATTCGATCGTTTGAATAAGTTAAGACTTTGGCTCCAGCATGGACCGACACCGTCAGACCTCTTTTGTTTCAATTTGATTACATAATGACCATTTAATTTTAAAGTGAATAGTTCATATTAAAAAGTTTTACCGATTGCTTACTGAAGAGTCAGTCAATCAGTCAGTTACAACGTAGAACTTCGTACGTACGTACATCAGTTCGAGTTGCCATACCACATTAGCACAAATATGCAGTTGTCGATTCAAATCGCATAGTGGTAGAAGTAGTAAGAGTATAAGCAGTAATCGGAAAGATTAGGAGTTGAAGATGATATTCAAGGAGTTTAATCCAATGAAATAAATTTGGAAATAAATATGATAGAAACATGAAAAAAATCAGAAGATTAGAATTTGGGAGGACACAAAGAGTGGATGCACCTTCGCCATTGCAAACGATTTTGAGCCATGTCATTCTAGGTCTCTAACCATCGATCGCTATTCTCTCGCGAATCCCAATCAGATAGTCTACACCTACCAGCATGGCTCAGTCCACTTGTTAGTGACTTCATGGATTGGACAACTGAATCGGACTATTGAAGAGTAATTAATTTTATATTATTTAATACTGAAGTTTATGAAAATGTGAGTTATCTATCAGCAAATTAATATCACGGTGCTTGATTCATATAGGGCAAATCAATCCACCAGAGACTGGAATCCAATTCACTAAATACCAAAGTCAATCAGACTCATTCCAATTAATCTCATGTCGTTTTTACCACAACCTTTAACAACTCTGGATTCGATTTTATGTGGGATTTTGTTTGGATACTATTAACAAATCTTAAATGTGAATAAAACATTCATGAGGGAAGTTGAACAACATTTGTTTACTATTCAATATAGATATTTAGTTCAGACCATTTTACTTAGCACTAGTTCATATAACTGGCTTTCACTAACTATTTTCCATATACCATACAAATAATCGAAATGAGATAGCCATTGCTGGATTCGAACTTACAATCTAATTATTAAAATTCCAATGTTTTATTCATTGATCTTTCGCTTCACCATTAATTATAGTCATCTTATTAACTAAATGGATTTTAAGTGAATTAATTAAAGTGAAGTAATTAAGATCCATTATAGTTGAAATCATGAATAAACTGAAGCAAGACCACCATGGAAAACCTGGAAGCACTGGATGACCGTTTCGTCTTATTGTGGGATTCCTCAGCATGATTTCAACTATAAAATTACTAAAATCTCCATAAACCTCCTTCTGATAAAATCTATTACTTAAGAATTACAACTTTAATGTTTATATGGTTTCAAATACATTGTAATAATATAAATGTATTACTCCTTAGTCCATCAAATTAGTACAGTTTTACAGCTGCTAGGTCATTAATAATAATAGTAATAATGTATTTGTAACATTCAAATGATCAAAAAATTGAATTGTTCACGTTATATAATAGTATATCTTGCTTCTTCAAAGAATAAACGACCAAATCCAATGACTTATATTCTGAAGTGGAAGCTTATTATAAATCACAAAACATTAACTATCCAAATTTATTATCTAGTGGTTAAGCGCTCACGCGCGCGAGACTGATAGGTCCTGAATTCGAATCTCGCGTAGGCGGGATCATGGGTGCGCACTACTGAGGAGTCCCACAATAGAACGGAACGGTGGCCTAGCTTCAATTGATACATGGTTTCAACTTTTAAAAAAATTACTAAAATCTCCACATACAAAAACCCTTCTGAAAATATATTATTATCATAAATACTCCAGTCAAATACTTAATTTGATTTAAAATTATCAAACCGAATATTGACAACGAATACTACTACTACTACTACTAATAATAATAATAATAATAATAATAATAATAATAATAATAGTAATTATAATGTACTTACCGTGCAATCCGTTTTCCATTCTGATTTCATCGACTGTATATCAGTAGTATTCATTCTATTATGATGATGAGTAGTAGTAGTATTATATTCTTATTCAAAAAGAGATATGTATTAATGTATATATTTCATTGAATGATTTCTGAAGAGGTTGTTTGTTTTTCTAAGGGACGAAACTAATATAATATTTCCTTATTAATGATCTTGTATAGTAAGTATATATATTCAATATTTAAAATCTACACAAAGTTGTATCCTTGGTTCGATTTCATTCAATTCAATATATAAGTAAGTATAAGTAAATTATTTATTCACCAATCCATAATCGTCATGACAATAATCATAATTTTTAACCTATGATAATTCTTTCTTTTTTTTTGTTTTTGTTTTTTGGAATGAAAATTTTGTACTCGGACTGATAGATAGAAAGAAAAGTAGGTTGGTTATTATATTTAAGAGGGGGGACACTTTACTCGCTACTTATATTCGTATACTAATACACATCTATATGTATATATGGAGACTAACATACAAATGTAAACTTGTAAACAAACAGTTTGTTCTATTCGATCGGTTGAAATAAAGGGTATGGTATGTTCTGGTATGGTATGTATTCTACATGTATGTATACCTTGGATACACATAAACAAAGTTTGAATGTAAAGTATAGAGAAAATTTTTCATAAATAAGGTTGATTAGTCCTGCTGATGATGATGTCGTTCAGAAGGTTGGTTAGTAGTTTATATAAGATAAATGAAAGTTACATTTTGATTGGTTCGCTTATTTAAGTTAAATTAGTTTACATTTCTAAATTTCTCTCTCAATCCTATGTAGATATAGAAATGACACAGGAAATGGGTATATACATACATACATATATAACGTATAAAACAATAACCATTTCAGAAGAGAATAATGATAATACCGACTTATTTAGTGCGAATATATACATATAGCTAAGTATGGGAAGGGAGTTTCAATCGATTATCCAATTCGATTGACTCGTTCTACTCGTCGTTGTTGTTATTGTCGTCTATACTTATCTTGCAGTTGTTTTTTTTTCGAATTGAATTGATTCGAAAATCTATTCACAAGTTGATGTACAAACATATAATGAAAGTAACCTATGATGTTACTGAAGAAGTAAAGACAATTCAGAAAAGTAAAAAATATATAGTTGAGATCATGAGTCAATCGAAGCAAGACCACCATGGAAAACTTGGAAGCACTGGACGGCCAACTCGTCCTATTATGGGACTCCTCAGTAGTGCGCATCTATGATCCCGCCTCGCCAGATTCGAACCCAGGACCTACCATTCTTGCACCAGAGCACTTGACCGACAGACTACTGAGCTGCAGTCCCACAATAGGACGAAACGGCTGTCCAGTGCTTACATGTTTTCCATGGTGATATAAAATTCAATTGACTAATGATTTCAACTATATAAAATTATTAAAATCTCTATGAAACCCCCTTCTGATAAAAAAATATATTTATATACCATGTTACATAACTGTTACAATATTACTTCTTTATTTATGAGTTCGATTTCTAACAAATTTATGAATATAAACTAGTAAAAAGCAAATCATATGCAAATTTCTAGTTACTTACTTACGCCTGTTACTCCCAATGGAGAGTATGCCACTCACCAGCATTCTCCAACCCACTCTGTCCTCGGCCTTCCTTTCTAGTTCCATTCAATTTTTGTTCATTCTTCTCATGTCTGTCTCTATTTCTCGGCGTAATGTGTTCTTTCGTCTTCCTCTTCTCCTATGACCTTGAGGAAACCATGTGAGTGTTTGCTTTGTGACGCAGTCGAGTGCTTTTCTCAATGTGTGTCCTATCCACTCCTAGCACTTCTTCCTCCGTTGGATGGAATCTGGTTTGTTCTCCCCCACTGTAGGTTGTTGTTGATAGTGTCTGGCCAACGCCTCCCAAGTATTTTGCGTAGACAACTGTAAATAAACACCTGTATCTTCTGGATGATGGATTTCGTTGTTCTCCAGGTTTCCTCCCCATACAGTAGAGCTGTCTTGACCTTGGTAAATATCCTTGAATTATACAAATATATTAAGGTTAAACATACGGTTCAGTTAGAATAGATAATGTTAGATAATTTGATTTATTGGCTCCATGTAACACCATAAATATGTTAAGCATATAGTGAAGTTGTCGTTCAATGCTTTAAATACCCATATAATAAGTGTAATAGAAAAATTAGTAATTCATTACATAGTTATAAACTTTTATTTGAATTCATGAACGACAACCAAAGATCCATGAAAAGAACAGTTAATTGTAAACAGCGAGTAACCTGGAGTGATTATGGATTGATACAAGTTCATATACCTTATCACCATGATGAATTCGTAGTTAAATGATCGGAATAATAGTAATATCAAACAATAAATAGCTAAAAGTTACAAACTTTGATAAATATCTTCTTATCTGATTAATAACAGTAGATATTTGTACTTAGTGGCTCAATGGATAGAGAACTGGTGTTTGTAGCAACTGGTATGAAGCTTGACTTTCAATGTGAACATCAGTACTAGAATACAGGTACATTCGACTGATGAGTCTTAAATAGGATGAAATGTGCTCTCTGGTTTTCGTTTCTAGCCATATGCCAAATATACTTACTTGCTTACGCCTGTTACCCCTAGTGAAGGAACATAACCTACCCACAACCATCCTCCATACAACAATGTCCTCAACATACCTTCATAGTTATTTCCAGTTCCTATTCATTCTTTTCATATCTGCTTCCCATTCTCGACACAGTGTGTTCGTCGGCATTCCACTTTCCGTCCCCATTCAGAATTCCAAGTTAGCACATGCCTCATGATTATTTATTTATTTATTTAAACACATATATATTGGTACAAAAGGGCACCAGGTACATATGCGCCACACAAAATAATGAAAGTAGGAAGAGAAGGGATGAAAAGATAAGGCGGACTGAAATGTACAACCAGAAGACTCTATCAGTTAAGAAAGTTAGAACCATTCTTTATGTACAAAGTAAAAGAAGGTTGCAGCAGGATCGCCACTGGCTTCTATTCTGAGCCATATCTGATAACGTCTCTAGCCACTGTGTTGCACCATCTCTCGGACCCCAGCCAGGGAGTCGTGAAGGACCAACAGAAGTTAGCCATTTCCAGCTTTCTTTCATGCCACGACACCATGTCATACACTGACCTCCTCTCCGCTTTTTCCAACCAGTCCCAGAGTCGGCAAATAATGCACGACGTGGAAGTCTCTGGGACGACATTCGTAAAACATGTCCAAGCCACCGAAGTCGGTGTTTCAAGATGGTGACACCAATTGAATTATCGTCTCTGCGCCCGAACACACGATGCCGAACCTCTGCATTACTAACACACACAAATAAATGAACTGATGAATTCTATTGATGATACTATTGATGCCTCATGATGCACTTTGATGAGTTCCTCAATCCATGTCCTATACATCTCCAACATCTTTTCCTAATTTCCTCGTCAGATGGAAGTTGGTTTGTTCTCTCCCATACTAGGTTGTTGTTGATGGTATTTAGTCAATGGACATTGAGTATCTTACGTAGACAATTGTTCATAAATAGTTGTACATTTTTGATAATGGTTGTGATAGTTCTGTAAGTTACAACTCCATATAATATAACTCACTATATCGACGCTTGTATTGAATATTGTGAGTTTGATGTTGTCTTGTAGACAGTTATTTTGAGGTCCATATGTTCTTTAACCACTACCAGAACTATAACACTTGTTACTCGACAATATACATGATTATATAGCAAGCATTTAAAAGTGTAACATTTCATTACTATCTTCACTTGAAAGCATCCCTACACAAACTATGTTCACCATTAAAAATTCTTTTTCGGTTAAGCAAGAAAACATAGAAGATACATAGTATTGTTTGTTTGTATCTTCCCATTGATGTTTTTAGGACTACGACTGGCCAGGCTGACGAGTCCCAAATAAGATGAAACACATGTCCTGGATTCCACTGCTAGCCACTATCCATCTTTACTTACCATAGAAGATACAGTTTTACATTACGTATTATTATTTTATTGATCAATATGAAGAAATGATATGAAAAATAAGTTAATTTACAATTAATTATAAATTACCGGAAGTTTCCAATGTGCGTCCGTATTTGGCTACTAGCCATTATTAATGCAGGAAACTATAGTATGAAGCTTTTTTCTGTAAAATATCAGTTCCCCAGTTAATTTGATGTTAATTAATAAAGAATTATGTATACACGTTGGAAGTGGATAGGACATACAATAAGGAAATCACCAATATGCATTACAAGACAATCCCTAACTTGGAATCCGGAAGGTAAGCGGAAAAGTGGAAGGCCAAAGAACACATTACTTTGGGAAATAGAAGCAGATATGAAAAGGATGTATAACAACTGGAAAGAACTTGAAAGGGTTGTTTAGGACAGAGTTGGATGGAGAATGCTGGTGTTCGGCCTATGCTCCTCGACGAGGAGTAACAGGCTTAAGTAAGTAAGTAAGTAAGTAAGTAAGTAAGTAAGTAAGTAAGTAAGTAAGTAAGTAAGTAAGTAAGTAAGTAAGTAAGTAAGTAAGTAAGTAAGTAAGTAAGTAAGTAAGTAAGTAAGTAAGTAAGTAAGTAAGTAAGTAAGTAAGTAAGTAAGTAAGTAAGTAAGTAAGTAAGTAAGTAAGTAAGTAAGTAAGTAAGTAAGTAAGTAAGTAAGTAAGTAAGTAAGTAAGTAAGTAAGTAAGTAAGTAAGTAAGTAAGTAAGTAAGTAAGTAAGTAAGTAAGTAAGTAAGTAAGTAAGTAAGTAAGTAAGTAAGTAAGTAAGTAAGTAAGTAAGTAAGTAAGTAAGTAAGTAAGTAAGTAAGTAAGTAAGTAAGTAAGTAAGTAAGTAAGTAAGTAAGTAAGTAAGTAAGTAAGTAAGTAAGCAAGTAAGTAAGCAAGTAAGTAAGCAAGTAAGTAAGTAAGTAAATATATAAATAAGTAAGTAAGTAATACATGATTTGTACCAAGGAATAATCTTACTTACACAGCCACTTAAAACTGAAAAGTGTTTAACAGCTTTTGATCACAGCGCAGAACTCATCAGGAGAGTGTACCCACGACCATACCAGAGGCCGAATTCACAACCTTCAGGTTTTACTGTGAGTGTTCATTCTTCACACTAATTATTTAGTAACCAATGGTTTATATTTTTAACTCCAGTAGTGAATTAATGAAAATTATAAGCAGAAAGGGTTTTTGTGGAGATTTTAGTATTTTCATATGTCAATTGAAGCTAGATCACCATGGAAAACCTGGAAGCACTGAACAGCCGTTTTAATACAGTGCGCTGCCACGGTTTCGCCTCACGAGATTCGAACCCAGGATCTACCATTCTCGCGCCAAAACACTTAACGAGTAAACCACTGAGCCGACATCCAACATTATAAAATTTAACAAACTTCACAATACTTCCCCCCATACACTAATTTATACATTCGTTTAAAATTTTCGCTAATAGGATTAATCAAAAACTCATTAATTGTTATACAGATTAGTAGTTTTATTTATTACCATCTAACCGTTTACAGGAATTCCTTTCTTGAGAGAGAGAGAGGGAGAGAGTATGAGTCTTATTATATCTAAATACCATGGATATAACAGGAATAATACTGACCAAAAAAAAAAAGAATCAATAGTAGTATTATTCTTATTATAAAGAAAACGATGATGATTATAAATTGACTTTGTTACATAATGTTTTCATCACTAACTTCATTTTTATCCAATGGATTTTAGTTTAATTTCTATTACCATATTCCATATGGAAACATACACACACACACACACACAAACGTATACATTGACACCCATGTATAGACATACTATAGACGCATTAATAATGTACACACCATATCAATATATGATAATGTAATAGGAGTTGACTTAATCAATTGAAGAATGCGGGTTCCATGTTGTTGTTGCTGTTGTTGTTGTTTTTAGAAACTAGACATCATCATCATCATCAGACATTAATCTTTACAGATTATACCAATATGATAATTTATCATTTGATATGATTAAAAATTAAAATTTCCTTAAGTTCCAAAAAAAAATTAAACGATTTCAATCTATACTACTGATTATATTACTGATTATATTAGTCATTTCAATGATGATGAAGAAGAAGAAGAATTGTTATGTGTAATGTATCTATATAGTTTAACACTAACAGTGGTCACTTTCTTTTGATGAAAAGAAAAAGAAGAAATAGCCAATAGATTCATCAACAAAAAAAAACTGGAAAACCCGCAGAAATAATTTTGTGATGTTGACAATTGAAACAGGGTTAAATTATCAATAATGATCAGAGCTTATTTCATAATTTCCATGCACATATACATTTAGATGTCATTTTTTTTAAATATATTGTATCTATGTACACAGATATGTCCAAAAGTTGGACATTGAATGCAGGCTGCTGGTTTGAAAACTTAATTCTCCAATACTACTACTACTACTACTACTACTACTAATAATAATAATAATAATAATAATAATAATAATATAATTTCACCTGATTAAAAGATAAAATAAAATTCTTATTCGATTGGATTCAATAATGTCATCAATCAAAAGTTATCATAGTTGAAATCATAAGTCAATTAAAGCTAGACCACCAAGGAAAACATGGAAGCACTGTACAGTCGTTTCGTCTTATAACGGGACTCCTCAACAGTGCTCATCCACGATCCTGCCTCACGAGATTCGAATTAAAGACCTATCATTTTTGCGCGCGAGCACTTAACCACCATTTAGCCGACCGGCATCCAACGGTGTTAATATCTAACTTCAACCAATTCACGAAATTGTGCAACACATCCACCATTGTCTTCAGTGAGTTACTTAAAGTGTTTCCAGGTTTTTGATGGTGGTCTAGCTTCAATTGATTCATGATCTCAATTATCAAAATTACTATAATATCCACAAAAACCCCTTCTGATAATAATCTATATTATAACTGTGAATTACTGAAAAATTAAAATAACTGTCTAATAGTACATATGTCAAAGTATTAAATGTCATCGACAGGAAACCATGGTCTTAGTTTTCATACCAGTTAAAAATTGTCAATTAAATATGCTTGTAATCTTGTGAGATCTGATACTCTATAGTGTATTACCATCCTGATCACTTCGTTTTACAATTTAAGATCTAACTATTAAACTATCTGGACTCGTACTAAACTCTGTCACACAATTAACTTATTTGACATTGATTAACTAATGAGTATTGCGTAATCAAACCCAAAGTATTCATTATAATTCACCTATTGACAAGATAATTATACTGATTCAAAAGAAAAAGAAGAATAGGTAGAAGAAGAAGAAGAAGAAAAGGAAGAAGAAAAAGAAAACCAAAATATGTACTTTATTATGTTTATTTAAGTAAACATTAGAAAAAAGAAAAAAAAATTGTTTTCCAAATCGATCCATTCTTTGTGAAACCCATCTGTTTCATGAATGGTTCATTATTTCTTTTTTATCTATTTTTCGATAATGATGATCATTATCAGTGTACTTTTCTAGGTGAATAGAAAACAACAACAACAACGGCGACAACGACAACGACAAGGACAACAATAATGTTGTTTTTTTAAAATATTTTTAAATGACCTTTTGTGATTACTTATCCAACGGCAGCATGTTTCATTATTGATATCAGTTCACTGATATGATCTGTTTAATTATGATCATACTATAATTAAGTCATGTCAGTTGTATCCAATATTTTACTACTACTACTACTACTACTACTACTACTACTACTACTACTACTACTACTACTACTACTACTACTACTACTACTACTAATGGTAATAATAATAGTAATATATTGTGTTCTGTAATTAACGGCCAATATATTTACATACACGTGTCTATTAATAGTATGTAAATGTGTATAATATATATATCTAGATATGATCCATCTATATGATGTAATATATCACCATGTAACAACTATTATGATCACCGTTTTGTGTGGGTGGGTGTGTATGTGTGTTCAATTTAATAGTTACTTTGGTGACTAGAATTAGTTTTTACTTTTTAATCTATTTTGTTATATTACAAACAAACAAATGACCAACTTGTTAACAGTTTCATCTAAATCATCATAATGATGGTTAGTTCTGGTGTTAGGGTGTTTAATCTAATCTTTATCATCATTGTACATCATTGTATAATGATAACAATAATAATGAATGATATATTACTCATAGTGATTATTGTTTTTAACGCAATTCAATTGTTCATTGAACAGGTTTCCTATATTATTGAAAAGGTTATAATACCTAAAGTGTTATGAATTTTTGTTTAAATAGGTTAAATGGACAATTATATTTTTTAAATTTAAAAGTTCATGATATCAAAGGTTATATGAAATGAATAGAGTCAAAATAAACGAAAAAAAAAACTGAATATAGTAAACGGTTAGTTTTGTTTGAAAAGATGGATAGTGCTTAGCAGTGTAATCCAGTTTGGCGCGCGTTTCATCCTATTTGAGACACGTCAGCCGGATGTACCTGATGTTCACTTTTGGACTCGAACCCAGTACCTTTCGCTTCAAACGACATCGCGTTATCCATTCAGCTACTAAATCCTGATAGACACTTGCATGTGCAATGGGGTGAAGTTTAAGTTCAATTGGCATTATTTGTTTGAATCTTTTTAACTGACGAGTGACAAATAAGACGAAACGCACACCCTGGATTCCATTTCTAGTCACTATCCATCTTTGCTTATAATGCTTGTGAATTAAGGGTATGTCGAGGCAATACGCACAGTATGCACATATGCCAATAAGAGACTGACCATTTGCAGTCCTAAACATCAATGTGAAGATTCAAACAAACAATACTAAGTGAATTTAGGTTAGTTTATTTGTTTTTAAAATGTGAAATGTTGTGATTGTAGTTGTAAATTATTGAATATTTAATTTGTGTAGAATTGTACTTAGATCTTAAAACATCGAATTGAATATTATGGTCACAACTTTATTAATGTCAACCTATTTTAGATTATTTTTCTGGTTAGCAACCAGTGTAACAGCAGACTCAGCTGTAGTAGGTCACAACATACACAAAGAGAAAAGCAAGATTCTTCGATACAATACAACATGCACCAATCGAATTACACTTGACGGAGAAGCTTTAGAGGATGTGAAAACTTTTACATATCTGAACAACATCATTGATGAACGTGGTAGATCTGATGCAGATGTGAGGTCGAGGATCAGCAAAGCAAGAGCAGCATACCTACAACTGAAAAACTTCTGGAGCTCAAAACAATTGTCAGCTAACACCAAAGTTGGAATTTTCAACACAAATGTCAAGACAGTTCTATTGTATCGGGCGGAGACGTGGAGAACTACGAAAGCCAATATCCAAAAGATACAAGTGTTTATTAACAGTTTCCTACGAAAAATACTTCTGATCTGTTGACCAGACACTATCAGCAACGACCTGCTGTGGGAGAAAACAAACCATATTCCATCCAGAGGAGGAAGAAATCAGGAAGTGGATTGAGCACACTTTGGGGAAACCACCCAGCTACGTCACAAGACAAGCCCTCACATGGAATCCTGAAGGCCAAATAACATATTAAGCCGAGAAATGGAGATTGACAAAAAGTTGAAAAAAGTTGGATGGAACTAGAAAGGAAGGCCCAGGACAGAGTGGGTTGGAGAATGCTGGTTGGCGGCATAATCAATTGTTTATATGGTTGGCGTTTAGTGTCCTTTCAGATGTCCTTTCAAGTAGAATGATTAGTGAGTTTAAATTGGGGTTTTAGCTGAAACTAAGTCGGTCATCATTAAGAAGTAAACAAGCATGAGGTTAATTACTTTCCAGTGATCAATCAACGTGGATATTTCAGTCCCACAGATCAGATGTAGCATGAATAAGTCGATGATATCATCTCTAAATGTGATGCTAAGTCATCCATGACTAAGTCTCATGGAGGGCATCAGTTGCCTTAAAATTGAAGAAACGCCCTATTGATGAGTACCAACAAATAAGTAATGTAATTACAAGGTTTTCTACCTATTAAATCTAATACCATGAAAATTAACAATAACTTTACTACTGGTTAAGTTCTGTTAGAAAATAGCAGTTTGTAATGTCTATAAATCATGTTAGTAAATAAAATAGGAACTGAACAATGAAATTGTACATAAATCAAATTTAGATCAATAATTGAGAGCGTGAATCGATCAATGTTGTTCCACTATTGAAAGTCTGGAAGCACTGGACGACCGTTTCATTCTAACAGTGCACATCCATGAAGAGCAAGTGAGATTCGAACCCAGTAACCTCGGTCTCACGCGCGAGTGTTTAACCTCCGCATCAATAATTCTAAGCAAATGAATATCACAAATGAAATATGCGAAACTCCTTATTCTGTTTAAACATATCTTATGAAAATTGTAGAAAATATTCATCACACGCTGATGGTAGTCAAATAATCACTGTAATATAAAAAAAAGTGTATATCGAGATTAGTTAACATAATTAATCAACCAGAATGATTGAGCAAATGTCTTTGAACATACAACTGACTTGATTTATTTCAAAAATTCCTCTTAAACTTTTACTCCTCTTCTCCTTTGACCTTGGGGATTCCATGTGAGTGCTTGGCTTGTGACGCAGTTTGGTGCTTTCTTCAATGTTTGTCCTATCCACTTCAAGAGCTTCTTCCTAATTTCTCCCTCCGCTGGATGGAATCTGGTTTGTTCTCTCCCACAGTAAGTTGTTGCTGATAGTGTCTGGTCAACGGATCCGAAGTATTATGCTTAGACAACTGTTAATAAAATATCCAAAATACCTGAAAAAAATTTGCACATTATCCTTTAAACAATAATTAAATTAGATTTGGTGAAGTACTTTGAAATGTACTGAACAAGAATGGGACTATAAAGCGAAGATTAAGACTTCAATATGAAATACATATGACTACTGTAAAAAGACCACGGAAATGTAATGAATTATTTAGTGTGTTGGTAAGCTTAATTCTTAAAAAGGAGATAATTTCAAAGTAGATTTATCATACCAGATTTCAGTCGAAAAATCACTGAAAACTTGATAACATTAAGTAATTATTTCACCCTAATTTAAAACATCCTATCAATGCTAGTTCATGACTCCATTAGGATTCATGTCTAGGATATTCACGTTTCCTGATTAATTACTAACCTTTAACCTTTTAACAAAATAGAGTTCACTGGTCAATATTTCAACTCTTGTCAATTTATGATATAGTTCCATGGTCTTAATGATAAATATCTAACAATTGACATGTTTGAACCTCATTCACCACGATCTATCATAAAAACATTTGAGGACGTTATTATTAGAATGTTGGGTGGTTGAAGGCAGTCTCCAGAAAAAATTGAAACAAAGTATCATTGTAGTTGGTACTTATCACACAGACGGACTTGGGACCTTGAGTTAAATTGTACTCCCCACTGGATTCAAACTCTTATCACTAAGCTTCATAGTTAGAGATGTTACCATTAAGTTGTTTGGATCAATAATGACGTTCTATCACATCAGTTCACTTGAGATTGTGAGTACTTCATGCTGATGAGTGTTAACTAGCATAAAACTTAGTTTCAGTGTTTCCTGAAGACGGACTCCAACTATTTAACACCTCAACATAATGCATGAAATATCAACTCACTTAGACTAGTGTCCACATTACAACTTGGTCTACAGGATTTGATCACCGTTAATAAATAGACGATTATGATATTGATTCCTTCTCAGTGATTAATCAATTATACACGATTATTATTTGATTAAATGACTTAGAAAGACCAATTTAGTTCTCTAATGGTTTTTTCATTATGAAATTATATCACATGAAAGATCATTGAAAATCAGGTGATCCTAGGCAATTATTTCCACCATGAATTTGTTCACAATTAATTCAGTTATATTACTCTGAAGTTTACCTACTTTGGACTTTGACCCTGAAATTGAAATAGGTAGTGTAAATCACTTACTTACCCACTTACTCCTGTTACTTCCAATGGAGCATAGGCCGCCGACCAGAATTCCTCAACCCACTCTGTCATAGACCTTCTTTTCTAGTTCTATCCTCTACTCCCAGGGCAGAGTTTAAATGGTTTGAATAAGTTTTTTTCTGGTTAGTGTTCCTTTAGCGAGTTGGTTTTCTACGGGATGGGGTTGCTAACCCCATGTCCAACCTTCCTCCTTTACCCGGGCTTGGAACCGACAGTAGCCCCTGGAGGAGCTACAGGCGGATTTAGGTAGTGTAGATGCACCAACATATATTATTCTTTTCATTATGATTTGCAATTAGTTCTCGATCAGTTTTCCATAGTTTCTTCATGGATCTGCTTTCATTCTTACCCTTTCGTAGAAATGTCGTCTCTATATATTAAGACAATAACTTTAGTTTCATTGATAAATGTTCATCTACTCAATGATCAATCTTCTCTATGCAGACTCTTTAATTAAGTGTCAAGATGATATAAACATATGTTGATGAGGATAATAAGAAAATGAGAAACCATCTGAATCCCTTAAGTAACACAAGAAATCAATATAAAATGGTTTAATGGCTGTAAAATATATATCAATGAATTATATCATTATTAATAAAGATTTGGAGCAAACGGGACTGGGTTCAAATCCTAATGTCAACATCAACAGTTAGATACAAGTATATTTAACTGGCAAGTTCCTAGTAGGACAAAACGTATGTCCTCGCTTCCACTGCTAACTACAATTCATCTGTCCTAAAAAGTGTTAGCAAATCAGTTTAGTAAATCAAAAATATTCTACTTTAAATTGTAATTAAGTTTAAATGAGTTTTTTTTTTCATGAAAATACCTCTATTATCCTCCTCGTCATCATTATCTTGATTAGTTTTTATGCATTTTAACAGTCGGATTCACAAGTCTATTTAAACTAGATCACCAATGAAAACCTGGGAGCACTGGACAGCCATTTCATCTAAGTATGGGACTCCTCTGTAGTCCACATTCACGAACCTGCACGTGGGATTTGAACCCAGGACCGTCAGTCTTTCAAGCGAACACTCAGCCTCTAAATCCCTTAGTCGACATCCAACTTTAACGCCCGGGATCGTGGATGCTCACTAGTGAGGAGTTCTATAATAGAACAAAATGGTCATCTAGTTCTTCTAGCTTAAAATAACTCATGAATTCAACTGTTAAAATTAATGCAACCTCCATAAATCCCCATTCTGATTTTATAGATTTATTGATTTCTGAAAAATCGAATAACTTTTCATTTTTAAATTACCTTATAAAATGGTGGATGTGCTGCTCAATTTCGTGTATCGGTTGATGTTAGACATTAACACCTTTAAATACCGGCTGGCTCAGTGGTCTAAAGGTTAAGCGCTTGCGGGCGAGATTGGTAGATCCTGAGTGAATGCACATGGTTGAGGAGTCCCACATAAGGACGAGTTGGCCGTCCAGTGCTTCCATGTTTTCCATGGTAGTCTAGCTTCAGTTGAACTCGATCTCAGTTTTTCTTAATTTCGTGATTTATTATTAGTCTTTTCAAAACAAAAACGACAAGGAACTATTCATGATCCATTAATCACTAAAATCGTTATTACATGATACATTTACTATTCAGATAATAATAATAATAATAATAATAATAATAATAATAATAATAATAATTCAATTGAAATATATGATCTCATATAGACATTGATTATGTAATGGTCACTTCACTGTAAGGTTTCTTATATTTATCAATGGTGTCATATCATTAATCAAACTAAATATATAAAGAAATTAGCCGTGCCTTATCACATTTATGGATAAATGAATGATGTTAAATTAGTTAAATTTTTGTAATGATTGAAAGGAAAATATTGAAGTACACTATACTATAATAGAATTAACTAGCCTTCATGATTAATAATGACTGTAAAAGGAATAGTTATCATTCTTAGAGATCATGAATCGATCTATGTTAGACTATCATTAAAAATCTGGAAATACTGAACGGCTGTTTCGTCCTAGTATTGGACTCCTCAACAGTGTGTATTCACGATCCCTAACACAGAAGTTGGACCGAGGACTTTGGAACACTGAGCAAGTACCCATAAGTGTAAATGTCTAATTTCAATCAATCCATCGTCTGAGGTAGATGCCTGTCACTACCTGTCTGGAGGTCTTTGGTTCAAATCTTGAATGAGGGATCGTGAATGCGTACTGCTAAGGAGCTCCATACTAGGGCGCAACGGCCGTTCAGCGCTTCCCGGTTTTTAATGGTAGTATAATATTGATCGATTTGTAATCTCAGTCAAATACCTAACAATCTCCACAGCCCCAAACTGATAGATATATTTCTATCGAAGTAATCATTATGTAATTAGATTCAAATATTGAAGCGACTATGATAAATAATAATAAACTTTGTTTGACAACTAAAGTTTACGAGAATAAATTACACAAAGATGGTGATTAATCATCTCCAGTTACATTACAATAAAGATCCGAAAAGTCAAAACCGTAAAACTCAAGGTGAGATCTTATTTTTTCTTCATAAAGCAATCAATGATTTAAAAAAGGTGTCCGTTCTATGGATTAGTGTTTTCAATGGGAAGCTGAATCTTTATTGGGAGAGATATTGCAAGGATTAATGTGTGTGTGAACTGGCCTACTATCCTAATTACAGAAAACTGAAGACTGATAGACTATATGGTTCAGTGTTAATAGGATATTCCACTGATGCTATGGAAACAGTTTCCTGATCCATGACTACAAATTTAAGAGAACATTCAAATGTTCTCAAAGAGCATTCCTCTGTCTAAATTTATCTATTTGTTAAGGTATTTGGCTTGGTGAACTAGCTTTCATCCCTCCCCCACGCACCTACACTTTACATAACAAATTTAGATGCACAATTAGCTAACTATTTAGCATTTCATTCAGAAATTAGCTGATTAAAGGGGTGTTATTCATCATTGTATAGATACCATTCATAAAGCACGGTCGATCCCAAATTAGATTGACGATGACAACTCAGATTGTAAAACTAGGTGACGTTGGTTCGAATCCATTATGGAGTACCAGATTTGATTTTACAACCAAGCTTTATTAATGATTACCAACTAGCATAAATATATAGTTCAAACAGTATATCCTCTAGACCACCTGGAACCATCTAACGAGGAAAAAAACATTATGTTCCATTCACTGGACGGGTACTTTAAGCAGTAACATCCTTTAAAACTAAAATAGATAGGGTAATGCATAGTAAATACATGATTATTCTAAACTAACTACTCATTAATCATTCACTTTATTTAGAAAAATATATACATAAATAACTCTTCCATCCCCCTTCTTCAAAAAAAATTTAATGTTCCCTCTTCACACTATCACGAATCATTTCAAACAGAATAAGAGATGGGAAATAATGTCTTAACAACAACAAAAAAAGAAAAAAACAACAACAGAAAACTACTTCAGAAATGGAAACATTCAACATTTCGGACATCTGTCTCATCTTAGTCAATAATATCAACAACCACAATACAATTACAGGTTTGATCCATTTGTAGAAAATTGTTTATTTCTTGAATGCTTACTACATTATAGCCACGTACACACATTCACTAACTCACTACCTCTTCCTCTCTCTCTCTCTCTCTACTCATTCATTTACTCTAATTTATTTTTGCCTACATTGAAATACATCGGTTTTGTTACTTACCTATCCTATTTGTACAAACACACAGATACATTTTGTATAGTATAACTACACATACACACACAGAAAAATCATCATTTTAAACATGAAATTAAAAGAAAAAAATTTTTGAGAATGAAAACAATACACCCTAAGGAAAACTCACTTGAAGACTCCATTAGGAAACATTTGGAAAGAGAGTGAGTGAGTGAGAGAGAGAGCGAGAGAGGGAGTTCGAACTAAAACACGCACACACACACAAAATGAAAATGAGTTAATTAAACCTTAATCTTCATTTACTAAAATAAGAAACTAATTAATTTTATACACCTTTTTTTTGATTGAATTTTATTTTTTGCATTTTAAACATGCGATTTCGAGTTTTTCTTCTCATTCTTTTCCCTTTCCCTCTCTCATTCTGGCGGGGTATTTTTTTTCCAATACATTACACGTGTATTACAGAGAGGGAATGAGACAAGCGTGTCTTAAGCATAATTCTCTTTAAAATTAAAGTCATTTTATTATTCGGCAGGTTGAAAATTAAGCTTATCAAAGTATTTCAATCAACTATTATCATCATTATAATTATGATTATTATCATAGCCATCTTTGGCATTCACTGTCTTATTATTATCCACCATGTCAACATTTAATTATATAATCATAAAAAGTCATTATTAAATATACATTGAGAATTCCCCTCCCACACACCCACACACACACATACATCCACACACAAAAGAGGTACTCTTGTATGTACCCACATTCACAAACACGCATCACACACACACAACCGCGCACAAATTGATACATATTATGATGTAAGAACCGAATAAACAGAATGTTTATATCATTACTCTTCTTTTACATAAATTTATTTTCTATCATCTTCATCAAGAAAAAAATTTCATTTTAGAAAAAAACGAAAAAAAAAATAGAATGAAAAAAAAGTAAACAATATGACAAATCACTTGGGAAACAAAAGACCAAAATGATAAGATCTTTTTAATCATAATTACTATTCTTAATTAAGGAAAATTTTCCTTCATTTCTGAATTATTTTTTATAATAAATAAAGATGGATGAATGGCTAGCAGTGAAATCCAGTTTGGAGCGTGTTTCATCCTATTTGGGACTCGTCAGTTGGATGTAAATTCATCTCAGAGTTGATGTTTACTCTGGGACTCAAACCTAGTATTGTTCGCTTCAAACGACATTGCGTTATCCACTTAGCTACTGAGTCCTGATAGTCACTTGATTGTGCAATGATGTGAAGTTTAAATTCATATAGTATTGTTTGTTAGAGACTGAACAGTTGTAGTTCAAAAACATCAATGGGAAGATTCAAACAAACAATACTATGTGAATTTATTTTTTTATAATATTCCATTAAAGTATTAATCTATATGGTTGATTGACTGTAACCAAAAAATTAGTGCTTCTAGTTGGGGTCTAGAGGTTAAGCACTCGCGTGCGAGACGGATAGTTGCTGGGTTCGAATCTCGCCTAGGCAGGATCGTAGATGCACACTGTTGAGGAGTCCCACAATAGGACGAAACAACCGTCCAGTGCTTCCAAGTTTTTCATGGTGATCTAACTTCAATTGATTCATGATTTCAACTATTAAAATTGCTATAATATCCACAAAACCTCTTCTGATACTAATCTCATATGTATCAAGAATATAGAAGAAGTATATCCAGTTGCATTATTAAAAATGACTAAATATATAGTAAATAATATTTCTGAAGTTACAAATATGAATGATCTAATGTTGACCTAATGGTTAAAAATGTAAATAATTCTTTGTAAGATTGGTAAGTTTAGATTCCAATCATTATTGGGCAGGGAGCACCAGTTCCCTCAAGATTACAAGTACACCTTGCTGACGAGTGCCAAGTAACACAAAACCCGGGTCCAGGGCTTCCTGTTGACCACCTCCAACCACCATCTTATCTCAACATAGTGCACGCAGTGTCGAACCACCTAGACTAGTGACCACATTGCAACTTGATCGATAGCATTCGGTGAGCACTAAGACGGACTTGACATGCATGACATTGATCATCACCCAGTGATCGATCAATTGTGATTAATGACTCTATTTGAGATAGTGAACATAAAGGTTGATGATTTCGTCTCATTGAGAACTTGAATTATTAATGTAAACCATTGAATTTTGACTCAGTAATTTTCTTTTGAGACCTTAAGGTTCAAAATTAAATCATATACGTAACCATGAATGTATAAATCTAATTATTCAAGAATCATAAACTGTGATAAACATTAAAGAGAATTAATGATTGTGTCTTCGGGTTAACGACTAGTCTAGTTATTGTAATCACAGATGTTTTGATAAAGTTCATCATAGCTGACAAAATTTGTGGAGATTAGTTTAGATTGAATTTGATTTTCATTACGAATTCTTATCGAAATTAAGACATTGAGCATATGACAAGTACTTAGTGCCAGCATGGAGCCTACTAATAGACTATGCTCAAAACCTTACCAGGGATCAAAATCGTGATAGTCAAGCCTTGTGGTGATGCATGAATATGGCCACAGATTACTAACAAATATTATAACCAGTCTATATTGTTGATTAAAACCTATCTCTTAAGTATATAGTGCAATTGTTAAGTTAATGAATTTAGTACAGTGGTACAGTCTAACTGATATACTAGACAGACAGAGACTACTGGTGGAACATTATGAACCTCAATTTTTCGTATGCTACCTCTTAATAACAAATGCCTGTGATTATGAGGAAAGCGTTGTCTTGTACAAGTTATACAACCATATCCATCCACTTCATAAATTAAAATGTCGCTAAATATTTCAGTTGCATAATAATAACCAGATAAACTCATAGTCAGTTAAACCCATAGTCATTAATGTGGTACATATTATGGGATAACTTTAGCTAAACGATAATCAAAAACCTGAGTGTATTAGGCAGTTGGTTTTTCTTAGCAAAATAATCATCAAAAGTGAGGAAAATCAATCCTGAGAGGGTTCGAATACAGGAAATGTAGATGTTTTGCCTTCTATATCATTTTCATATTATAAAGTCAATATTCAACGCTTAAAACTTTCGTTAGCTCACATTACTTTGAGGAGACTCATTAGTTCAGAGTTAATGGAATCACTAAAGTTCTAGGTTTGACGGCTATTTGAATAATTAGTGGATAATTTTGAGTAGTCTTACAATAAAACAAGAAACAACTGTCGAGTACTTCCCAATCTTCACCTGTTCTTTAACTAATCTCATTTCATGATACAAATTATATTTGGATCGACTATTCTCTGCAAACATCTCATTCTCAAAGTAATTGATTTATAAAGGTTTTAATTTCACATTGTTGATGTTAAACACTGTGACTGATCAGTCTCTGTCGACATATATGTTTATTAAGTGGACTACCTTGATAGAGTCTGTTGTCAAAAGCTTTTACTATATTTGGTATTATTTACAATCCTCAATGTCAACAACGGAAGCTTTAAAACCTTTGCCAGTACCTTAATATCTGCTGAAGAGTTTAATTCATGTCTGAACCCATTAGCTTGTTAAATAAGGCGTTGAGTGATTAATTTCCAAGATACCAGGATCATTTCTCAATGTGAATATCAACACTAGAATACAGATACATATAGCTGACAAATACTAAATAAGATGAAACATACGTCCTGGATTTCATTGCAAGTTGCATACCAAATAGTAAAGTTAAAATAGTAGATAATCAAACAAATGAAGAATGAGCAATCATAAAATGTTATGGATATAACTATCCTCGGTGTGGTTGTTAGTCCTCACCCCAGAAAGGATTCATATGAGGATTTCTAACTTTAGTCAATTCGTGATTTTAATCATATTCAACAATCTCTACAAACCTTCTATATTTGATAATCACCTAAATGATAAAAATTTAAGATTTTAAGCTGATAGAACAGGAAGTATTTGTAACAGATCTAATCAAAAATTCAACTAAGTTCGTTCAAAAGAAAAAGGTGTGAACATGATCAAAGACACGATCATGAATAGATTACAGGGAACTTACTTTGATAGTTTTCCTTTTAAAGTATCATTGGTAAATATATTAAGTAACTATATGCGATTTCAAACATGAACAGATTGATTACGTCACTAAATCCTATGCTTTGTTGTTTGTTTTAAATTTGAATTTTCTTCCCTTAGAAATTTATGAATGTTGATATCTAATTCCCTTTTTGAGATGATGTAAAATACTATTTGGTAGATGTACACAGTGTTATTCTATGTTAAGTGTTTGAAGCTAGTTGATAGAAACCTATGCTAGACCATGGTTTCATTTTAGTTGGCTCACGTCAACAAGGCATACTCAGAATCGTGAGAAAACTGACACTCTCTGTGGGATTCGAACTCACATCAGTCAACTTTATAGTCTGCCAACTAGTAAGAATCCAAAATCACGCAGGATCTCTTGCTGATTGCCTCTGATTATTTAACAGTAAAAGCGTAGGATATAAATCCGATTGCTAGTAAATGCTTGTAACCATATTCCACTTGTTGACTAAAACCTATAGGTTACACAAATGATATCTTGAATCTATTCATTACAACTTGATGCAAGAATAATGATAAACATCTATGGGATCTGCTCATTTTTATAAGATGGTCGTGTGTAAGTTAAAAATGGGATAAATGTAACAAATACATTAGCTAAATCAAAGGTGGTGGAGAAGATTTGTAGCTCAGGTGGGTGATTTTAATGTACGTTTGTTCTCTGAGCTGGATGGTTTGGTCGTGGAGTTTTCGACGTCCTTCTGAAGTTCTACCCGAAGTTTGTGCTGATGATTTTGTTCAGAAGGACGATGAAAGCTCCATGACCAAACCATCCAGCTCAGAGAACAAACGTACATCTAAATCAGAGGTGAATGGAATACTTTTTTGAATATGTTAAAATCGTCACGTAAACACCTTTTACCTTAAGTCTATAACTTTGAGACAGGAAAGTATATAAGTTTAGGAAAGTACATGGATATACGTCAACTGAAGTAAACTAACTTTTTATTAAACCGGAATTACTGTCATCTACATTTATGTTAAATGTTGGTTGTTGTAGTATTGAATTTTATAACATTCTTGAATGGCCGAGTGGATAACAAGCTGACTTTTGAAGCGAATGGTACTGGGTTCGAGTCCCAGAGTGAACATTAACTCTGAGATGCAGGTACATCCAACTGACGAGTCCTAAATAGGACGAAACGCGCGTCAAACTGGATTCCACTGTTACTCATTATCCATCTTTGCTTACATTCTTGAATGGTTAAAACTAAGAAATAAAAAGAATCCATAGAATTATTCACGGTTAACCAGATCAATATGAAGAAATATAGATTTTAGAGCTTAAGTTCTTGACTTGTTGAAAATTTGTCATTGGATACTTTAAATAGGACGACTGAAAATTAATCTTGATCGGAATGGTATATTCAATTTTTTTCTTTATCCCAGTGAATTCCCATTCATACTAATCTTATCTTCGTATAGTGTTAAAAAGTGTACCCAATTCATAAAGAATTCTGTATTATACTTTTCACTCACTAATTCAATCCATTGTAATCACTTATGGAAGAAAAGTAGTGCTGATTTTAACTTATCAGTGGTTTTAAAACAATTTATCAATTTTTGAATATATCGATTGCATTCGTTATAGATTGATCTCTGTTTAGATACCGTTGGATAGCTGTTTTGTTCTAATATGGCACTCCTCAGTAGTGTACATTTATTACTTTGCCAGAAATTTAGCTCAGAAACTCCAGACATAGAGGTCCTGAGTTCTATTTTCGTTTAAATCATATATGAGTACCTTAGATTTACATAATAAGACAATAGTATTCGAAATGAAATCAATTTTTGATAAATATAACCTATAAACTGAATAACCCCCCACCACCACCATAAAACTCTTTCATATATCATTAGTAACATATATACCATAAGAAAATAACTATAAATAGTATTATAATTCAAAAGTTCAGTAAAAAAAAAAAGGAATAACATAATCACCAAATGGATTTAATTCTTAATGATAGAAATCATCTGTTTTTCCATCATTATATAATTTTCCAAATAGTATTCATATTAACAGAAAAGGTATGGGGGGGGGATCATGGAGATTTCAGTAATTGAAACGGCCGTTCATTGCTTTCAGGTATCCCATGGTGGTCTAGTTTCAATTGATTCATGATTTCAACTATATATATATATATATATATATATATATATATATATATATATATATATATATATATATATATATATATATATATATATATATAATATTCATATTAACTTGACACATTCTAATGTAAACCAAATTTTTTTTTCCAGAAAAAAAATTTTTCGAAAAAAAACAAGAAAAAAAACTTGAAAAAATTTTAAGTTGAAAATTTTTTTCTTTTTTTAAAAAAATCTATGGACAATAATTAAATCTTAATTTCATTTAGATTACATGGTTAATGTATAGATATGTGAATTGTAACATATGTTTTCCTAGTAATTAAGTCTATATAGATAGATCTATATAAGTAATTTCAAGAGGGAGAATAATAATGAAATCAATCTATATAAATGATATAGAACATCTTGGAAAAAAACCCAGTTGAAACAATTTTTTTTTTCCATTATTGAATAAATTTGCGCAAAATGTTGTTGTTGTTGTTGATGATGATGATTTGGATGATGATGATGATGATTTGGATGATGATTTGGATGATGATTTGGATGATGATGATGATGATTTGGATGATGATGATGATGATGATGATGATGATGATTTGGATGATGATGATGATGATGATGATTTGGATGATGATGATGATGATTTGGATGATGATGATGATGATGATGATGATTTGGATGATGATGATGATTTGGATGATGATGATGATTTGGATGATGATGATGATGATGATGATTTGGATGATGATGATGATGATGATGATGATGATGATGATGATGATGACAGTGAATACAAAACACAGTAACAATACAATTATAGGTAATGAGTGATTCAGTTGAATTAATTCTTCTCAATATATAAGTGGTCTTTATATATAGTTGAAATCATAAGTCAGTTGAAGCTAGACCACTACGGAAAACCTGGAAACACTGGACGTCAAACTCGTCCTATTGTGGTACTCTTCAACAGTACGCATATAAGATCCCACTTCGCGAGATTAGAACCGGGGACTTATCAGTCTCGTGTGCATGCGCTTAATCTCTAGACCAATGAGCTAGTCGGCATCCAACGGTGTTAATGTCTAACTTCAATCAAGTGGTCTGTTAACTAAATATTAAATAAAATTTACAAAGTTTTCTATTTTGAAAATTAGATAAATTTCCTAATATAATTAAGGGAAAAAGAAATCATAGATTCTCTTTTTTTATAATTAAAAAAGAATTATCTTTAAGAAATATACTACTTGCTGTATGATACGAGTAGTAAAATGATAAAATGTCAGGTTAATCTAATCATTAAGTTACTATTTCTTTCATTTAGTACATAATTATTAGGATAGATTTAATGGAATGTATAGTTTGATATTTTGTTGTCTTATTTAGGACTCATCAGCTGGATTTCCTCTCATCTCAATGTTGCTTTTGACACAGGGTCTCGAACTCATTATCGTTTACTTTGAATCTTAATGAACTATCCACTGAGTTGTTAAGTCGATATAACCATTAGCTTGTTAAGCTGGTATGAATTTCAGTTGTGAAGGTATGTATTTTCTAATTGGTGTTAAGAAATGAAAATAATCAGTCGCTGTTGCTATATGTGCATTTTGAACAGATTGGTTTTACACAAACTTTTGGTTTCATGTTTCTATTAAGGTTGAATAACATCAACGCTATATTGCAAATCCTCACAAATGAAAATCTTATCTGTTGCACATGTTAGTAGTATTGTGGTGTGTGCTACTGATGTCGACATATGTTAGTAGTATGTATCGTCAGTCAAAAGTGAAATACCTAGCAGAAGAAGATTAAGAAGATAGAAGAAAAGAAAACAAGAAAAGTGAATGATTGCTGTGGAAATGAAGGAACGGTGAAATCTAAGACAGTTGAGTGATTTTTTACTAAGATGTTTTGTAATTTTGTGTTCCAGTACATTCGATTGTCCCCACTTGTGGGGGGGGTTGGGAAAATTGAATTGAAGAGACCGAGAACAGAGAGTAATTGTAATAACAGTGAAGGAACGATAAAATATTGAGATAATTGATGGAGGATTTTCAAATAAAGTATTTAATGTATGGTTTTCACATCTTATCAAAAAACTGTCCCACCTAGGTTCTCGTTCACTACACTATGATCTACAAATCATTTACAACCTATATAACCTTTGTAGAACTCAAATATAATACAACCAAATCACTGTCTCAGCGGTTACCTGATAAAACTTTTAGCAAATAATAATAAACAAAACTTCTCACTTGTAAATTATAAATTTTAATAATCGGTACTTCTTAGTTGCCAGCTGAAAAACTCAACTTTTATAAATTTCAATAGACCCTTACTTAAATCATGCCAGTGAGTAAGTAAGGTTGCTTTAAGTTTAATACGTTGGACAAAAGAATTGTATTTATAAACTAATTTGTTTTCTAACTCCGCCTGTAGCTCCTCTGGGGGCTACTGCCGGTCTCAAGCCAGGGTAAAGGAGGAGGGTTGGGCATGGGGTTAGCGACCCCACTTCCTAGAAAATCAACTCGCTAAAATAACGTTAACCAGAAAAAAATTTGTTTACTGATGAAGCCTGAGTATGTATCTATCTTATTCTTACTAACTGAAGTTAGTTTTCCGCTTAAACAAACATAATCCGAAGAAAAATCAAAGACAGTTTTGTTGGACAGTTATTTCATTCTAGTTCTCAATACTTTTTAAAACTTTACAATATTTACAAATCTCCATTTCCAGCAAACACCCTTGACTAACGGAGATCGACTTTGTCAAGTGTGATACAGTTAAATATTAACACAACATGAAGATGCTTTAGCAATATTATGAATTCACTGAATTTAAACACGTCATTCACCGTATACCAACTTAAAGGTCTAAAGGTTGAGCTTTCGCCTTAAAAATGATAGATTCGACCCTTGATGAGGTTATAGATCAATACTATTAAGGTGCCGCATACTAAGACGAATTAACTATTCATTGCTTTCAGATTCTCAATAGTTGTCCAACTAAGATGTAAAGTAATGTAAACTATAAAATTCAACAATCTCTACAAACTCATTTAGTATTGTTTGTTTGAATCTTCCCATTGTTGTGTTAGGACTGCAAGGTACATTCAGCCCTACGAGTCCCAAATAGAACGAAACACGCATCCTGGACTCCACCACTAGCCACTATCTATATTTGCTTACAATCCCTACAAACGTTCTACAATTATTTTATTCAGATTTTCATCCAGTCACCAAATTTAACCAGTTCTATTAACTGAAATGCAAAAAGAAAAAAAACAACAACACAAAGACTAACTGTATAAAAGTAAATGGCGGGAATAATTTTCTTTCGTTTATCTAAATGACAACAACAATTGTCGGGAACCACCACACATAACCTCTGTAGAATAAAAAACAAAAACTTAACGCCCACAATTAATATCAACCGATGTCAGTGTGAATAAACTTTCAACTGGTCAAATTCTATTCACAATGTTGAATGTACAGTTTGTTCTTTGCGGTTACTAAAGAAATGGAAGTCAGTTCAAAGGCCACACAAAATGTCTACATTTGTATGTATGTATATACATAGGTCTATATTTATACATATAGAGAAAGAATGTCATAATAAGCGGATACTCAAACGTCCTGTGAAACCAATTTTACTCACTGAACAACATGAAACTATTTACATATTCATCAAAGCCTTTTGATCATTCTATTGACTTATCCGCTTTTACTTTATTCATTATACAGCTGTAATAACAGACTTGAATAAAACAAACAAACATGCAAATCATAGATTTGGTCAAATTGTCATGAAACTAGTCTATTCAACTACAGTTTTTTGCAACGACAACAACAACACAAAAAAAAAACATTTTTTTGTGGAAAATAAGTTTGCGGATTTTACGACTACTACTACTACTACTGTGGTGTGTACTACTAATATCGACAAATATATAAGTAGTATGTATCAACAGTCAAAAGCGAAATACCAGGCAAGCTACAACTGACTTCCTGGAGGACTAAAATATTTACAACTGGTCAATCCATAATCACTTTATTGACATGATTCGCTCATAACTAAAACGATTTCTTATTGGAAAACCTGACTCCTGATCAATTTATTTCATTAGAATGTAAATAAGGTAAAGATTTTGTTTAATAAGTCGTATCAACAGATAAAAGAAGAGATAGAAAATAAAGTTTCACTGGATGATATATGTTATATCTCGAACACGTCAACATTCTAAAATGTTCCTCTAGAGGTGATTGGATAGAATGTCATCGGCTCTTTCTGGGCTTCTTGAGGCTTCCTTGGGTTTGCCAACAAGCCATCCTTACAGTATACTAAAATGATTAAACTAACACAAAATTTATATAATCTAACTAAATTCACAAGCTATAATCTGTAATTTTGAAGACCATTTGGATGTTCATCTATTTAATCACTCAACCTATTGATATTAACATACCACATTAATAATAAGATAAACACGAAGTGAAGTTGGACTTTTGGAACTGTCCTATCATTATAGTTGAATTTTAAATTTTACAAAAGCATATTCACAACTAATACTAACTATAATTAAGGAATTATGCATTTGTTTTGTAGACAGACCTGGAAAACTAAGTGATTTAATTGCTAACGAAGTTAGAGGAGATTTTGTTAATCTTACGTGGACTAGACCTTCCACAGATGACAGTGTTCGTATACGTGGTTATATTGTCGAAAAATGTGAAATTGAAGCATAGAACTGGTCAAGTATCACTCCAAATCATATACTTACACTCAGTTACAACGTCCCAAATTTGATGCAGGATAACAATAGTCTCGAATCAATTTATGATGTAATCTTTTCTATCCTTCCATAAACATATATTTTCCACATAACTAAAGATACGAATGTACAGCTTAAGTAAATGATTTCGCTGAAAAGAATTTTGTTTTCACTGAATTCTTTTTACTTTTATTCAGTGATTAAACTTTGATATCATATTTCTCCTTAATTTCAAATTCAGCATGCAGCTGACGAGTCACAAATTGGACGAAACACGCGTGCTGAATTCTACAGACAGCCACCATCCATTTTCGCTTATAAAGCTTGTGACTTTAGGCAATATCCAGGCAATCCGTACACCATGCATATATACCAATAAGAGACTGATCAATTACAGTCCTAAACATCAATCGGAACATTCAAATAAACAATACAAAATGAGTTTAAACTTGAGCACATTGCACAAGCAAGTGGCTATTAGAACTCAGTAACTGAGTGGATAACGCGATGGCGTTTGAAGCTAGGGTACTGGGTTCGAGTCCCAGAGTGAACATCAACTCTGAGATGCAGGTACATACAGCTGACGAGTCCCAAATAGAACAAAATGCGCGTCTTGGATTCCATTGTTGTTCACTATCTTTCATTGTTCATAAAGCTTATGACTTCAGGCAATATCTAGGCAGTCCGAAGAAGATACACATATGCCAACACGAGACTGATCAATTACAGTCCTAAACATCAATCGGAACATTCAAATAAACAATACAAAATGAGTTTAAACTTGAGCACATTGCACAAGCAAGTGGCTATTAGAACTCAGTAACTGAGTGGATAACGCGATGGCGTTTGAAGCTAGGGTACTGGGTTCGAGTCCCAGAGTGAACATCAACTCTGAGATGCAGGTACATACAGCTGACGAGTCCCAAATAGAACAAAATGCGCGTCTTGGATTCCATTGTTGTTCACTATCTTTCATTGTTCATAAAGCTTATGACTTCAGGCAATATCTAGGCAGTCCGAAGAAGATACACATATGCCAACACGAGACTGATCAATTACAGTCCTAAACACCAATCGGAACATTCAAATAAACAATACAAAATGAGTTTAAACTTGAGCACATTGCACAAGCAAGTGGCTATTAGAACTCAGTAACTGAGTGGATAACGCGATGGCGTTTGAAGCTAGGGTACTGGGTTCGAGTCCCAGAGTGAACATCAACTCTGAGATGCAGGTACATACAGCTGACGAGTCCCAAATAGAACAAAATGCGCGTCTTGGATTCCATTGTTGTTCACTATCTTTCATTGTTCATAAAGCTTATGACTTCAGGCAATATCTAGGCAGTCCGAAGAAGATACACATATGCCAACACGAGACTGATCAATTACAGTCCTAAACACCAATCGGAACATTCAAATAAACAATACAAAATGAGTTTAAACTTGAGCACATTGCACAAGCAAGTGGCTATTAGAACTCAGTAACTGAGTGGATAACGCGATGGCGTTTGAAGCTAGGGTACTGGGTTCGAGTCCCAGAGTGAACATCAACTCTGAGATGCAGGTACATACAGCTGACGAGTCCCAAATAGAACAAAATGCGCGTCTTGGATTCCATTGTTGTTCACTATCTTTCATTGTTCATAAAGCTTATGACTTCAGGCAATATCTAGGCAGTCCGAAGAAGATACACATATGCCAACACGAGACTGATCAATTACAGTCCTAAACACCAATCGGAACATTCAAATAAACAATACAAAATGAGTTTAAACTTGAGCACATTGCACAAGCAAGTGGCTATTAGAACTCAGTAACTGAGTGGATAACGCGATGGCGTTTGAAGCTAGGGTACTGGGTTCGAGTCCCAGAGTGAACATCAACTCTGAGATGCAGGTACATACAGCTGACGAGTCCCAAATAGAACAAAATGCGCGTCTTGGATTCCATTGTTGTTCACTATCTTTCATTGTTCATAAAGCTTATGACTTCAGGCAATATCTAGGCAGTCCGAAGAAGATACACATATGCCAACACGAGACTGATCAATTACAGTCCTAAACACCAATCGGAACATTCAAATAAACAATACAAAATGAGTTTAAACTTGAGCACATTGCACAAGCAAGTGGCTATTAGAACTCAGTAACTGAGTGGATAACGCGATGGCGTTTGAAGCTAGGGTACTGGGTTCGAGTCCCAGAGTGAACATCAACTCTGAGATGCAGGTACATACAGCTGACGAGTCCCAAATAGAACAAAATGCGCGTCTTGGATTCCATTGTTGTTCACTATCTTTCATTGTTCATAAAGCTTATGACTTCAGGCAATATCTAGGCAGTCCGAAGAAGATACACATATGCCAACACGAGACTGATCAATTACAGTCCTAAACACCAATCGGAACATTCAAATAAACAATACAAAATGAGTTTAAACTTGAGCACATTGCACAAGCAAGTGGCTATTAGAACTCAGTAACTGAGTGGATAACGCGATGGCGTTTGAAGCTAGGGTACTGGGTTCGAGTCCCAGAGTGAACATCAACTCTGAGATGCAGGTACATACAGCTGACGAGTCCCAAATAGAACAAAATGCGCGTCTTGGATTCCATTGTTGTTCACTATCTTTCATTGTTCATAAAGCTTATGACTTCAGGCAATATCTAGGCAGTCCGAAGAAGATACACATATGCCAACACGAGACTGATCAATTACAGTCCTAAACACCAATCGGAACATTCAAATAAACAATACAAAATGAGTTTAAACTTGAGCACATTGCACAAGCAAGTGGCTATTAGAACTCAGTAACTGAGTGGATAACGCGATGGCGTTTGAAGCTAGGGTACTGGGTTCGAGTCCCAGAGTGAACATCAACTCTGAGATGCAGGTACATACAGCTGACGAGTCCCAAATAGAACAAAATGCGCGTCTTGGATTCCATTGTTGTTCACTATCTTTCATTGTTCATAAAGCTTATGACTTCAGGCAATATCTAGGCAGTCCGAAGAAGATACACATATGCCAACACGAGACTGATCAATTACAGTCCTAAACACCAATCGGAACATTCAAATAAACAATACAAAATGAGTTTAAACTTGAGCACATTGCACAAGCAAGTGGCTATTAGAACTCAGTAACTGAGTGGATAACGCGATGGCGTTTGAAGCTAGGGTACTGGGTTCGAGTCCCAGAGTGAACATCAACTCTGAGATGCAGGTACATACAGCTGACGAGTCCCAAATAGAACAAAATGCGCGTCTTGGATTCCATTGTTGTTCACTATCTTTCATTGTTCATAAAGCTTATGACTTCAGGCAATATCTAGGCAGTCCGAAGAAGATACACATATGCCAACACGAGACTGATCAATTGCAGTCCTAAATAACAATGGGAAGATACAAGTAAACAACATCAAGTAAACGAACTATCCCCCCTTCTAGCCATAGGAACATAGTGAAACCTAGCAGGCCCTTCTGGAGAAGAGTGCTACACTGAAGCACGGCACAACTATCCGGACGGGATAGCTGTTTTTGCACTGCTTACACAGAACCATTACATAACACTCTCATTCGATATTTCGGGGGGGGGGGCGCAGACTCATTTTTACCACCTTTTTGAAACCCTCAATAGTTATGCAATGACTCTTTGTAGCATTCGTAATCGTTTGCGGGTATGGGTAGAGTGGTTGATTAGACCGATCTCCACCACCCACATTACCGCTCAGGCTAGTACATGAGATAGTTGCCATGATCCAGAAGGAATGACGAGGACGTGTGAGTCGGATTTTGCTTCCCGAACGAACTATGATTTGTCTGAAATGATTCACTTTCTTTTATGATTATATAACTTTAGTTTTGAAATTCACAAAGTTTTCTTTTTCACTAAAATCTTTTCTTTAGCTTAATAAAAAAGAAAAAAAGGATACATAAACATCATTTCTCTTTCTTTGATTTTTCTTTCTTTTTTTTCTTTCCCCCCCCCCCAAAAAAAAGGGAGAATCCATTTGATCTTGTTCATTTTTTCGGTTTTCATATAAATTCCATCTGGTAATAAGATAAGAAAAACAAAATATGACAAATAAACACCCCAAATAATCTTTTGATTTATTCATCAAAATGGTTCAAATCATATTTTAATTTCTTTTAAATAAATCAAGTGTTTAACTTTTTTCTCTCTTTCTCTCTCCCTCCCTCCCCCCTCTCAAAGGAATATATGTAATAGGTGGGGTTAGGGGTGTGAGAATGAAAAAAAAACTTACTTATGGCTGTTACCCCCTCATGGAGGAATATATGCCGTTCATCAGTATTCTCTATCCAATAAAAAAAGGAAAGTTAATATGTATCAATGAAAATAGTAATAATAACAATTGAAGATTATACCATTTGACAGTTATTATCATTATACTTAACTAAAGGATCATTAAAATTAACCTAATATTGAATAACTGCTTTCTTTTTTAAAATGGTAGTTTGAGATAGATGTTGCATGATTGAAGGTGGTCAGTTGAAGATTCTTAATCTAGGTTTTATTCTGTAAGACAATGAAGAACAATGACTCATTTATAGGTAAATGAGAACTAATATTTACTGTGAAAATTCAAACCGACATCAGTCTATGATCATAACCAAAGATGTTATTACAGAATTGTTCTTATAATATGGAATTGATATATTTACACTTTAGATCAGAGGGGGTTTTGTGGAGAATTTAGTATTTTCATAGTTGAAATCATGGGTCAATTGAAGCTGAGGAGTCCCATAATAAGACGAAAAGGCCGTCCAGTGCTTCCAGGTTTTCGATGGTGATCTAGCTTCAATTGATCCATGATTTCAACTATGAAAATATTTACATTTATCGACTACTGAGTTGTGATGATATATTTTCTTAATGTATGTTAGCTACCACGAAGTTTAGGTTTAAAGCTTCCTGATGACTGAGATGAAGAACTTGAAGTAAGAAATCTAGTTTGTACGATATTGTATCACTTAGACTATTGAGTACAGTAAAATATGAACAATAATATTTGATTAGCACTATAATTGGATAAATATGGTATTGGTTATTACTCATTGGAGTTCAACCAGGTCTGTTGTGAGATAGGAAATCACTGAAGACAATTGGTGAACGGTTGCCCAATTTCGTGGATTGGTTGAAGTTAGACATGAACACCGTTGGATGCCCGTCGGCTCAGTGGTCTAGAGGTTAAACGCTCGCGCGCGAGACTGGTAGGTCCTGTCTTCGAACCTCGTCAGACGGGATCATGGATGTGTACTGTTGAGGAATCCCTTAATAGGACGAAACAGCCATCCAGTGCTTCTAGGTTTTCCCTGGTGGTGGTGATTAGTTTACTTTAATATCTCAGTCCTACTAAAAGCCACCGTAAATACATATACTCAGCGGTAATGTCTTCATATGTAACACTGTGTAACATAGATTTTGATATCACTAGACACTTTAATGTTAAATGACCTCAGGAAATTATTTAAAAGCTATTCTATTAACTGAAACTCCGTCTTTAGATCTTCCAGGGTTACTGCAGGTCTGAAGCCCGAATAGAAGATGAGGTTTGAGCATGGGATCAGCAACCACAACCCGTAAGAAAGAATCTTGAAAAAAAACGCTAACCAGAATAAACAATTTAAACCAATCAAACTCTGCCCTGGGAGTTGAAGGATCTTTATTCGGAAATCTTAGGACGCCTGACGGTGGAAACTGAGATGAAACTCAAAACAACTGTCAATCAGCATCACAGTGGCAATCTTCAATACGAATATCAAGATAATTTTATTGTATGGAGCTGAAACTGGGAGAACTACCACAATCATCATCAAGAAGGTACAAGTAATTATAAACAATTGTCTACACAAGATACTCGGTGTTCGTTGGCCAGATACCACCAGCAACAGCTTACTGTGAGAGAGAAAAAACTAGCTTCCAGCTGGCGAGGAAATTAGGAAAAGATGTTAGAGGTGAATAAGACATACATTACAGAAATCATCAAACTGAATCACGATGCAAGTGAGAACTTGAAATCCTGAAAGGAAACAGAAAAGAGGAAGACCAAAGAACACACTGTGTCGAGAATTAGAAGAAGACATGAAAAGGATGAATAGCAATTGAAGAATGCTGGTGAGCAGCCTATGCTCCTTCATAAGGGGTAACAGTCGTAAGTAAGTATTTTATTAACATAAGAATTCCGAATCATTACTGATCTATAGAATTGATGGGGATTCTGTATTCGAAAGAAAGTTTTTGCATTATAGATTGACATCAGCTACAGAACCAACGAAAACTAGTTTGAGACTTCATAACAGTGATGGCTTTCACCGTTAATGAGGACTGAATTAAGGACCCTTCGACGTAGTAATGAACGTGATATCACCCAACCCATATGTAGAAAGTAACCAATTTACAGCTCTAACTTTTAATAAATTTACTTTATATGACATAATTATTCATGGAAATTAATCTTTAAACTTTGTTTCATTAATGTTAAATCAAGCGAATATACATGAAGTACTGGGAACTGATAGATTAGAGTGAAACTATTCGAATATGAAATGACAATGAAATTCCAGACTGATTTCATTTGAGAATTTACTCAAACAGTAAATGACATGTTTGGCTATATTAATTAAGTGGCGATCGCTTAGATACATACTACTTAACGATATCTATCAGTAGTGATATATTGGTACTAATAATAAGTAGTAATTTTCATGATCAGTCTGAAGTTATCTTTTTGATGTACTGAATATTATATCACTAACAGAATAAACATTATCTGTATGTGGTATGTTTCAGTGATTGAATTAATTCAGGGTACCACAGACAGCTAGGGTGCACTGGACTAATGCTCCATCCTAGAATGGGACTATTCGTCAGTACCCGTTCAAGATCCCTCCACGGATGGGACATGAAGATCTCATGGCGAACAGGCCATTGGGTTGATACCTAACGCAATCGACTTCCAGCTTCAATCAATTCATAATATGGCTCGACAATAATCCGATAGCATCAGTGATTACTGTCTGAATCCTAACATTTCTTAAGTCCATTGGTCATAACTCCACACTAGAACTTCACGAACTCATCTTGGAGTTAGTCAATGTTGAACATATGACCATGGCTTAATTGGAGGGGTTATGTGGAAATTAGAATTATTCAAGATGGTATTCATCACAGATCAATTTCAGTTGGACTACCATTATAAATAAGTTATCTTGAGGTCAGACACTCACTACAAGACCTGGAGATCCTGAGTCTAAACTCTGACTAGGCCATGGGTAGGTGATGCTAAGGATTTGAATACTAAAACAAAAGAAATTCCATCTTCCCTGGTTATCGATGGTATCCCAAATGAGTTCGATTCGTAATTACATTCCATTTTAAAATCAAACTGACTTCCATAAAACCCATGTGAATGTTTGACTAGCAATTTTTTTAGAAAATAACATATATAAACATTTCTGTAATATTCTGTGATCGCTACTGAGGTGGCCTTGAAAGAATAGAAGACAAAAATATCTGATGTTTCGTTATTTTATATAGTTGAAATCATGAATGAATTGAAGCTACATCACCATGGAAAACCTAGAAGCACTGGACGGCCAATTCGTCCTATTGTGGGACTCCTCAGCAGTGCACATCTGCAATGCCGCCCCGCGAGCTTCGAACCCACGATCTATCAGTCTCGCGCGCGAGCACTTAATCATGAGTCAATTGAAGCTAGATCACCATGAAAAACCTGGAAGCATTGGACGTCCGTTTCGTCCTATTGTGGGATTCCTCAACATTGTGCATCCATGATCCCACCTACGCGAGATTCGAACTCAGGACCAATCAGTCTCGTGTGCCAGCGCTTATTCGTCAATACTTATTCAGATTCTACCATATAATGATGAAAATACTCCTTTAAACTATCTACTAATCTATTCAATCTTATGTTTAAATTTTAAAATAATAATTTAGCTTCATAATTTCTCCTTAATTTATATGTTATCGCATAATTCACATGTTTCAAATTAACTGAAGCATGTTAATTTAGTTAAATTAATAACAGCAAAACTTCTACATTGAATAAACATCTATTCTAAAGTTATTTGTAACTTGTTCTATGTATGAATCTATTCCACTTGAAATATAACAATAATACTACTAATCATTACAACCACTGACATCATAACATTAAGATGATAATGGTAACGAGAGTGAAAGTGTTCGTTGGATCCCGACATCCCTTCACACAAAACAGGCAAACAAACAAACAACAACATTAGAGCTTCAATGGACTCACGCTTTCAACTATGAAAATGCTAAATCTCCCCAATACCCCTTCTGATATTAAAGTTTCTATCTCGTTATTTTACGGTTTATTAGTCAATTATGAAAATTTATTGACCTGGACACACACACACACACCATAGAGAAGAAAGAACCCTAAAAGCAAAACAACATGTGAGAAGTAAATCAAGCGAATGGAAACAAAGAAAAAAGAAACCGATGAGATTTTTGAATTATTATATTATGAAGATAAAGTAATTGGTGTAAACAGAGGTGGATAGTGGCTAGCAGTGGAATCCAGGACGCGCGACACTTCGTCCTATTTAGGACTCGTCAGTTGGATGTACCTGCATCTCAGAGTTGATGTTCACTCTGTGACTCTAACCAAGTACCGTTTGCTTCAAACGCCATCGCGTTATCCACTCAGCTACTGAGTCGTGATAACAACTTGCTTTAGTCAGTTAAATTTTCATAAATAATATGTCTAACTTAAATAGTACATAATTGTTTAATCAACTTTAAGCTGTATTGGTTCTGAGAGGATTAATTATGGTACGAGAGTGTTATCAAAATCTAAATATGTAGGGAAGAGATTTAAGCGGGCTTTTACCAATTTACCACAGTTAAATGTTTGTAATTATTGAATAAAACAAGAAGAATATTATAAGCTTATATATTTTAACACGGTGTGATTGTTATTGCTTTCTCTTTTGAATAGCATGACTTTAAATATAACTCTGTCATGAAATAGCAAAATTATTGTACAGTAATTAAGATCAGGAACCGGTCGATGTTAGACCACCATTGAGAACCGGGAGGCATTGGGCAGCCATTCCGTCATAGTAGGGAACTCCTCACCAGTGTGTATCCACGGTCCCTCACGCGAGATTCAAACTCAGGACATTCGGTCTTGCGCGTGGACGTTTAACCTTTAGACAACTGAGCAGGCATCCAACGGTGCTAATGTCTAACTTGAACCAATCCACGAATTGAGTGACGATCTTACACAAGGCTTTTTTTAAAGAAGTTGGTTGGTCCTTGGTTTGACTCCCTCATACAGGGTCGTGGGTAAGCACTTCCGAGAATCCCCATTCTAGAACAAAACAGGTGTCTAGTTATCCATGGTTTCCAATGGTGATCTAAGATCAGCTCCGGATTTAAACTTAGAAAATTCTGTAAACTCCACGGATCCTCCTGTACTATTAATTAATAGTTATTCGATTGTTTACATTTGTTCTTTTCACATATATTTTTAACTATGGTAAACTGAACGGCCGTTTCGTCCTATTATGGGACTCCTCAGCAGTGCACATCCACGATCCCGCACTCGCGAGACTCGTCCAGTGCTTCTAGGTTTTCGATGGTGGTTTAGCTTCAATTGACTCATGATTTCAACTGTGAAAATACTAAATTCTCCACAAAACCCCCTCTGATCTATGGTAAATTGAGTTGAAAATGGACTAGCAAAATAATTGGTTATGAAACGGGATGTAAAATTTATTACTCAAAATTAAGTTACTTGTAAGTAGTTAAAAATTATCTCAAGATATAATCCACGATTAGACTGGTAAAAAATAAATTTTATAAAAACAAAGAATATTAGAGAGGACAATCGTTTGAGATTACTTCTATGACAAAGCCATGGTTCATTTGATAATATCAAATCTTTACCTTTCATCAAGTAAGAAGTTGGACTTAATTAACGCATTATTCAGTGAAGGTTAACGAGTAATTTGAAATCAAAATTTTTAAATATCTATTTCATTGAAATTTAATCATTTATTTAAACACATAAATATTGGTACAAGGAAGCACCAGATACATATGTGCTACACAAGTCTCATTTGATTTGTGTGAGGGCTGTAATACTGCCCGGCTGCCCAAACCGAAGCTGGTGGTTCTCTTAGGGGCCACACCCAGAGCCTTTGACCTAAAGGTCTGATCCACAAGGCGATAGAGCGGCGTTAAGAGGTGCATTTCCATGGTAGCCGATGGCCAACGATTGATTCATACGCAATTTATTCCTTCAGGATATTGGAGCCCATATGCACCATTGGTTTGGATTCAGAGTTTTGAAACTCTCCTAGATGGATTCTTAGTACCCGACAACCCGGTTGAGGCGCTGGATATTCGCTTTTCATCCTCTCACTTTTGTAAACAACGCCCCCCCCATCACAAGAAGGCAGTGAGTAGGACTTCCCTGTCAGTGGCTGTATACACATAGTCATGTGAGAGCATTTGGAGAAAGATCTGACTCTCCTCACCGTCAGCCATGCCAAGACATTTGGGGCATTCATGCGATAACAAATTATTTGGAACCATAAAGCTAACACAAATGATAATTTTGTTTCTGGAACCTGTTTACGATCAAAATAATACATGTTACATTTGGACAAAAAATTTCGAAAGATGGAACTTTTGAAAATATTCTACAGAGTTACTTCTTATGTATTTTTATTGCCCATGTATTGAATATTTAGTTAATGAAATTTTGATAATCCACTTATTGTTCTATTCATTAACTATCGACCTACGTCTTACTACTCTTAAATCACCGATAGTTATTTATACGAAGCGGGTTAGTAATTTTATATAGTTGAAATGATGAGTCGATTGAAGCTACACCACCATGTAAAACATAGAAGCACTGGATGGCCAACTCGTCCTATTATGGGACTCCACAACAGTGCTCATCCACGATCCCGACTCGCGAGATTTCAACCCACGACCTATCAGTCTCGCGCGCGATCACTTAATCTCTAGACCACTGAGCCGGCCGGCATCCAACGGTGTTAATATCTAAATTCAACCAATCCATGAAATTGAGAAATTATTCACCAATGTCTTTAGTGAGTTGACATCTCACAACAGACCTGGTTGAACTCCCCTGGTTACTGCTTCTCACTAGAACTCCAGGAAATACCTTATGGAACCAGTCACTAGTGAGCATATGATCATTATCAGAACGGGGTTTTGTGGACCACTGACCGTACTGTTGGGGAGTCCCACAACAGGACGAAACGACCGTCCAGTGCTTCCAGGTTTTCCATGGTGGTCTAGCTTCAATTGACTCATGATTTCAATTATGTATACATTTATCACTCTTTTATTTTACATATAATCTAGTTATTTACAAGATGTGGTTTCTCATTTATAATGCGTTGTGGTCATATAATTCATATCTTTAATCCTGTGAATTTTCAAGTTATGGAACAATCCAATCATATAAGTCAAGTTTGCATCAATTTTTCGTCTTCTAATTCCTCATTAAGAGTTAGGAGGAAATTGAGTAGAATATTGGATGTCAATCCCTTTTGTTGCGGTAGATGGTCATTCGTGCTGTTGTTTAAAATGAAGGTAATTAATCTGATTGACGTAAAGTAAACTCATGACCAGTAGACTTTATCATCTAATAATCCCATAGGTAGTCTGTATATAAGATTGAAGCTATAATACTATATTGAAACAAATGATTTAATAATCAATCGTGAAAATTTAAGGACTAAACTACTACAAATGATGCTTTTATTATTGATTAGAAAATATCCATCTTGGACTTAATTAATTTAATCCTTTTAGAACAGTTAAACTAATAATCAAGGATTTCTCTTTTATATTACCTAATCAGAATCTAGACTTCTTCCTTTTTATAACAGACAGTACTTGTGTTATCCATCTTGATTAATAATCGATAAGTACATACACTCATTGCAAATCATTCCTGGTGATACGGACAAATCTAACATGCAGTTATCAAGACGCTAAGAACTTTTGAAACTGAAGGAGATTAACATCTTCGAAATGATAGAATAAATGAATAAGTATCACTTTTATTGTTAGTATTCAGGATTGAATTTCGGTGTGTCTTTGTACTCAAAATAAACTTTTTGTAATAAATTTAAGTATATTTAGTAGTTTTGAATGGTAGTGGAAACTATGATGCATGATTATAGCATGAGAGTGCTGATATTCACACTGAGACTTAAACCAAACACCTTTTCTTGTGTATGTTAAACGATTAAACAATAAGCTACAATAAAGATCAATCAGAATGCATTACTGAATATCAATAATGGAACAATATTGGCACCTATGAATTGTTATGATAAGCAGAATGAAGGAATCTTTGGTTGTTTTGTAGTCCGTTATGAACTTAACAGCGTTTTAGAATAACGTTCAGTAAACACTGAAAGTTTTACATACATCCTTGAAATGTGCACATTGATAAAACGGCATAACTATAAGAAATATTACGGCATATACCACACTACTTGTAAACTTCTCAGTAGTTAAGTATTTTAAACTAAACGACATAAATGTTTCTATCATCTGGATCTTCCCAGTCTGAAATCAGTTCATGAAGCATAATTTCCCAATAACCAGATTATTCTAGTGAACAAACACATGGATCTCGATTCATGGAATGAATAATAATTACGTTTAAATGAATCAACAGAAAGTTCATTGAAGTCTTAGCCTAAAGATCTTACCTAAAGATCTGATCCATAAGGCAGTGGAGCATCGTAATGAGTTGCAGTCCCACGGTAGCCGGTGACCGACGATTGATTCATACACCATTTGTTCCCTCAGGGTACTGGAGCCAATGTGCACCGTTGGTTTGGAATCAGGGTTTTCCAGCTCCCCTAGTTGGACTATCCGTGTCCATCAACCCGGTTAAAGCTCCTGCCGGACATTCGCTTTTTGTCCTCTCAATTTTGTAAACAACACCCTCGTCGTGAGAAATCAGTGAATAGGACTTCCCTGTCAAAGGCTATATACACGTGACCATATGATAGCATTTGGAGAGTGAGTGCTGACTCTACCCATTCTCGGCTGTACCAGGGCATTTGGGGGCTTTATGGAATATATCTTGTTGACCCCAAAATCTAGATTATCATAAAATACTACCATTGTTATATTGAAACACTACAAAATCGTAGTTTCTACTTTTAATCAACCGACTTTATTTCGCATTTCATAGGTGACAACCAACCTGATAGTTTACAAAAGTTTGATCAGTGAGTGGGGACTACTGTCATGCTTTGTTAATTTTTTGTGCTTGTCAAGTTACAACTTAACCATTAGATTAAGTGATTCTCTATCATGTGCACAATTTTAAAATGTCAGACGGTTAGACACAGTCGGCAAGAAACCATAGACATAGGTTTCAAAACTATGACATTGATCTTTCAAATCAGCTACTACCCGAATAATTCAGTAATAACATTTTGGACTATGAATCTGATTGATCTAAGTTCGAATCAATCAGCAATTATCAGTTCCTTAAAGATGTTAGTTATGCCATTAAGACGGCCATCAATTAAAATCAAACATAGGTTAATCAGGGTTTCCTTTATACTACCTTCAATCACCTTAAATCCTGAAAATGATTAATCTGCTAATTGAAAGGTCAATACAATTTCCCATCCGCTTCTAATATAATCCCAAATTAAATTGGCATGGCAACTTGAACACAAGAGAAATGGAGTAAAGCGAAAAAAGAGCGTTGCTCCAAGATTGGGGTAATATAGAAAGACACAGCATTCGTACTGTTCAACATGACCCTAATCATCTGGAATTTTAGGTGTTTCAAAGACACTTCTATTCTATCCTGACTGAACAAAACACTTACAAGCATTTTCTGAGCTTCTATCGAATTTTCCGATGAGTATTTCAGAACTCCCCCCTCCAAAAAACACAAAGCGAAATAAAATTTTGTCTCCACTCAAATATTTTACAATCGTAGTAACAGAAATATTTAAAAACTAGATTTCACATAACAACCATAATATTACGTCAATTGGTTTTCATCTATGAACATATTATAATTTTCATAGTTGAAATCATGAGTCATTTGAAGTTAGACCATCATGGAAAAGCCGGAAGCACTGGACGGCCAACTCGTCCTATTATGGGGCTCCTCAGCAGTGCGCATCCACGATCCCACACTCGCGATATTCGAACTTAGGACCTACCAGTCTCGCACCGTTGGATGCCAGCTCAGTGGTCTATCGGTTAAGTGCTCTGGTGCAAGACTGATAGGTCCTAAGTTCGAATATCGCGAGTGTGGGATCGTGGATGAGCACTGCTGAGGAGTCCCATAATGAAAATACTGAAATTTCCACAAAACCCCTTCTGATATTATAATTTGATTAATTTTTTGTTTAATTTTAACCGGTTCTATCATTAAAAAGAAACAATTGCTTTGTCTTACTGAATTACTCATCGCTAAGATTGTTTTCCTGAATTTTTTTTATTAGCAACTCTTTCTTATCAATTACATCCTGTGCGGACTGTCTCGATATTGCTTGAAGTCGCAAGCTTTATAACCAAAGATGGATATTGGCTAGCAGTGGAATCCAGTTTGACGCGCGTTTCGTCCCATTTGGGACTTGTCAGCTGGATGTATCTGCATCTAAGAGTTGATGTTCATTCTGGGATTCGAACCCAGTACTGCTCGCTTCAAACGCCATCGCGTTATCCACTGAGTCTTCATAGCCACCTGCTTGTGCAATGAGGTGAAGTTATATTCACTTGCTATTGTTTACTTATATCTTTCCATTGTTATTTATGTCTGTAATTGATCAGTCTTTTGTTGGCACATGTTCATCCAATGCGGACTGCCTCGATATTGCCTGAAGTCACTGCTAGCCACTATTCATCTTTAATAACACAATTGTTTATTAATCCAATCCGAATATGTTTATCAAAAGTTGTTCTGAATCAATGTGTAATTTATACCCCTTATCCTAATTAACAATTTATCAAATAACATAGGTAACAATGTTATACAAATTTATGAATGATTTGAATACATTTCAGTTATCAATAAGACTCAGCCTTACAAATGATCAATGTCTCTAACTTGTAACTAATAACAATTATCCATATAAACAAAGATGGATAGTGGCTAGCAGTGGAATCCAGGACACTCACAATGCCAATTAGAGACTGATCAGTTGTAGTCCTAAACATCAATGGGAAGATTCAAACAAATAATTCTAAGTTAATTTAATTATCCATATAATTCTTGACAATGTCCATAATTCAATAGAGGCTGTGAGATGAATATGAATGAATTTCATTGTTACATAATAAACTGACCTTAGTTAAACAAGTATTAGAAACTAGTAAGCATTGGGTAGTTATTTCATACTAGTAAGGGACTTCTCAGAAGTGCTCACCCATGACGTCATAGACCAGTGAGATCACGGTCCTCAAGTCTTGCACCGAGCGTCTATTCTTTAGATTAACGAGTAGGTAACCAATAATTTACATTTATAACTTCAATCAATTTGCAATACTTCATTGAAGATTTGCATATATTCTAGAAAAATTTAGAATTTGCTGTATTCACGATACCTTCAGACAGAGCACTACAAAACGCGCCCGATATAATCAATACATATGATTAAACTTATTAACTTAGCATTCCGCATAGATGGGATGTTGGATATGACGAATATTTCTAAAAATAAATCGGAAATCAACTGGAGAGATAGTGTCAGCTAATAAGTTATGAAACAGAACTAGATCACCGATGAGCTAAATTTGAAGAACTGGTCTGGAATGTCATTTTTTGAATGGTAAAATGAAATTTCGTTTTACTCAGTATAGAACTTCGGAGATCGCTGAGTTTCATTAAAAGAATGAACCGATAAATGTTAACTTCAACTAATTCACGACATTGCGCGGCTATCTTTCATTGTCTTCGGTGGGTAACTGCCTCACTGTTAGACTCCGGCCCAGTGGTCTAAGGGTTGTGTTACTGTGAGCGAGACCGAAAGTCCTTAGTTGATTTCGTGCGTGCGTGACCATGGAGGCGCACTGATGAGGAGTCCCATACCAGAACGACCGTCCAGTGCTTTGACGTCTAACTTAGGTCAGTTCACGATTCCAATGGCCTTTTATTTTTAATTACTTGGGGGATGTGTAATAATGAAGCGGACCAGAAAATGATATTGTCATGAAGCTTTATCGAATTTGTTTACGAAACTGTAGCCATGAAAACAAATAAGTTGAAAAACTTCTTCACTTTTAATAGCTTTAATTGTAATCTAACTTAATAGCGATTTTCAAATTCGAGCCAATTTCATTACGATATGAATGATTACAGCAAATCCGCATTTTCTGAGATGGATAGTTTTATTGTGAATCATGCTTTCATCCTGCTTGGCTATAATGAAATTCTAAAAATAGTTCAATAAACAACCGCAAATATATGAATTTGTAACGTAGTCGAAGTCTGTCTCTGTCAACTATTAGTCTCCATCATTACGTTGTTTTAATTTCACGCTAGGGTCATTATTAATTGTCATTAATTACTGTTATTAATAGAAGTGTTCTACCGAGTTGTCAAACTGGAACGAACTGAAAAGGATTGCCCAGGACAGGGTTGGATGGAGAATGCCGGTGAGTGGCCTATGCTCCTCCACGAGGAGAAACAGGGGTAAGTAACCGAGTTGTCAGCTTAATTTTTTGTTTATACTTTTCACCTTCAGATTCTCACAAACTTCTTCAGTAGACAGTATAACTAACTTCAGGCTAAACGCAAACTTACCAACAGCTAAATGGTAAAAACTACACTTTCGACTACTTAAACGGTTAATCGTATTCACTCGAAAATGAGTTCTATTGATTAATTAATCGGGATCATCAAAATGTGACATAATAAAACACTAATCTACATACATAATATAAAAAGATATTAATAAGATAGCCATGTTGGTAGATGCAGATTAATTGGTTGGGGTCAGCACGACTATCATAACCAATGGTTGGAGACTGTGTGACAGCTCAGGATCAATCCTAATGGAGTAGGCGTATACACTCTTTGTCTTTCCTTAGATCGTGAGATTAAAATTGCTTTATATCTTTCTTCCTACTAACTGATTTTTTCGTCCTGTACTATATCTTTTACACAATATTTTTTTATATATTATTACCATTTAAGTAACACTGTAGTATGGTCTACTTATACCCATATAAGTAGTATATGGCGATGGTCAGACATTAGATGTATTTTGGCAGACGACCGATAAGGAAAGAACGGAAATGAAGCACAATTGGTATGAAAATGCATGAAGAATGGAATTAGAGAATATGAACTGATAGTTACAGAAATAACAGTGAAGATTGAGACAATTGATGGTTCATTGTATTTTTATTTATTTATTTAAACACATAAATATTGGTACAAGGAAGAACCAGATAAATATGCGCCACACAAATCTCATTCGATTTGTGTGAGGGCTGTGATACTGACCAGACTGAAGCAAGTGGTTTTCTTAAGGGACCACACCCCGAACCTTTGACCTGAAGGTCTAGTCCACAACGCAGTGGAGCATCTTAAGGAGATGCAGTCCTATGCTAGCCAGTCACCAACAGTTGGTTCATACGCCATTTGTTCCTTCAGGATACTGGAGCCCATGTGCACTATTGGTTTGGAATCAGGGTTTTTCAACTCCCCTAGGTGGATCCTCCACATCCATCAACCCGGTTAAAGCGCCGGACATTCGCTTTTCGTCCTCTCACTTTTGTGAACAACACCCCCGCCATAAGAAGGCAGTGAGTAGGAATTCCCTGGCGGAGGCTATATATTCGCGTGGCCATATGATAGCATTTGGAGAGTGAGTGCTCACTCTACCCATTCTCGACCGTACCAGGGCTTTTGTGGGATAGTCTGTAATTTGTTTCTAAATATATTCGATTGTCCCCAAATAGTGTTCTATTCACTACAACATCAAAGGGTATGAATTTGGTGATTATCTTGTTGTTCTAATGAAGTATGACAACTTGAACCGATGCATATATGTGCCTGATCCTACGTTGTATCTAACTAATTAACTAACTAACTGACCATTACTAACATCATATAAACATATACATATCCTTCTTTATAAATAGAATACATGTCAAAATAAATATTACATTATTATCAATCATTGATATAAAAAAAAAGAAAAGAAAGAAAATAAAAGATGAACAGGATAAAAGTAGTGAATAGATATAGATGGATATAAGCAAATACACATAAAGAAAAGAGATATACACAAATGATTCCTTCTCCCTTTTTCTTTTCTATGCACATTATTTACATAATACTAATTTGTTGTTCTATAAAATAAAGAAAAAAAACAGCAAAAAGAAAAGAACAGCAACAACAAACGACAATAGAGAAAAAAAGGGGGGAAAGAATTTTCAATATACATAATAGAAAGAAAAAGAAGAGGGAAAAATAAAGAAACCTTTAATGATGTAATTAATTAGTGAGTAAAATACATGAATAAAAAGGAGACATGTATAAAACACGAATACACACTAACACACATGAGCATTGAAATGTGTATACACAGAAAACACCAAAAAAAACATGCGGAAAGTGAGAGAGGGGGGAATGAGGAGTATCATCCTTCCATTCTATTTTAATTTATCCGCCATGTTCGTTTAAAGATTGGTTTGGCGGGAAAGAAGTGATCTTCTTGTATGTTTTTTTACACATATAAACCTGTTTATAATTTACATTGATAAATTGACAAATGCATTGTCTTGAAGCTGTAGAGTATTGAAATAATAAAAAATAAGCAAAGATCTAAGGAGAATCAGAATGAAGTCGATAGATAAATACATGTCTTCTTATATATAGCTGTTGAATATAAAATGACAATAATAAAAGTCCTTCAAAAAGAAAAAAGAGGCGGAACGAAACGATGACACACAACGAGGTAGAAAGAAGCAACGACTAGATTAGTTTCATTTGAAATTTAAACAAACAAACAAAAAATAAAATACATTGGAATTAGCCAATCAAGATGGTCTCTCTTACACACACACACACACGTACACCTATAGGAGTCATCAAGATGATGAATCGTCACACATCATTACTGGTGTTATAAACACTACACATATTTCAAAAGATACAAGTGTAAAAGAATGAAAAGAAGAAAGTATATAATGCACATTTCAAATGTTGAAGAAAAAACAAAGAGATTGTCTATTCCATGTTGACATTTTAAAAGACGAACCAAAAGAAAGATAATAATCATATTCGTCAAAATTACATATAATGATTAGATTAAGGAAAAGGCATACTACAAAAGGGAAGGATAGATAGTATCCTACTTAGTTACTTCATTAAAGAATAATAATAAATAAATAAATACATGGACGACGTTATACATCCGGGAAGAGTTTTAGTACACAATGGTATCAATATAAACAGTTATTGTTACTCGATAGGAAAAATGCATCATATCTGTAAATAATACTTATTTTAAAAAAAAAAACAGTTCTTATAAAGCTGTGTAAACCAATTTCTCATCTCCTGTGCTTAATGCAGCATTTAAACTAGTATTATTTGTATTCTGTACTAGATCTTCCACTATACCAGCTGCTGGTTGTACAAGTGGAATTGTACCGGATGAAATAGCTGTACCAGAGAAAAATCCTGCTACCGTTGAAGCAGTCGATACTAAACGTCCATTTGTTTGTTGTTGCTGTTGTTGTTGTTGTTGTTGTTGTTGAGGTGTGGCAACACGACGTTGAGGAGTTACTGTAATCGATGTCTGATTTGATTGTAATGCTGTAGCTTGATGATTTATAGTCATACCAACTGGTCCAGTTGGCATAAACTGTGGCAAACCAGTAGTTTGAATAAGTTGACCATTTGGACCAACAGCCATAACTTTTAATGGAGCACCTGGTGCTAATGTAATAAATTGTGGAGTATTGTTATTAGAATATCCAATGGAACCAGTAGTTTGACCAGTAATATTATCAGTAGACATTATGGTACCTTGTTGTTGTGCTGATTGTAATTGATGCGTTTGAGCTTGAATTTGTTGATGTTGTTGAAACTGTTGAGTTTGTTGATACGGTTGTTGTTGTGTTTGAATTTGAACAGTAGGTTGTCCTCGTTGAATATGTAATCCAGTCGTTGCTGCTGTAGAGCATTGTGTTAATGCTTGTTGTTGCTGGTGTTGTTGTTGGTCGGATAATAATAAACTTGTGAAATTCGAAGCAGGACAACCAACAGGAAGTAGATGATATGAGGTTCCTGCACCGTTAGCACCTGTGATATAGAATAGAAGTTTTATTTAAAAAGTTAATATGATATCTACTACCTATATAATTAATCTTAACAGACAAAATAGAATAAGGGATTTCTTTTGATAGTTGAATTCATGAGTCGATCTAAGCTAGACCGCCATTGAAAGCCTCCCAAAATATCCATTCTGACAATAATCATATACTTACTAGTGACTTGCTTAGAGAAGTGATTCTAAGAGTTCTAGTGAGAACCTGTGATCAGGGGAGCACAATCCGTGTCGGACGTGAGACATTTATCTACCTCAGACAATAGATGAAGGATTGTGCAAGATCATGAGTAGATTGAACTTAGACATTACTACGGTTGAATGCCGGCTCAGTGGTCTACAGGTTGAGCGTTCGTGCGCAAAACCGAAGGTCCTGGTTTCAGGTCCCGCGTGAGGGATGGTCAATTAGCACTACTGAAGAATCCTATACTAGGACGAAATGACCGTCCAGTGCTTTTAGGTTTTCAATGGTAGACCAGCTTAGATCGACTCGTGAAAATTCTACAATATCCACAAATCCCCATACTTTCTAAATTAACAATCTATAAGAAACATATTATAAGAATTATCATCTATTTCATTTTTTAACTAGTCGCTTATCAAACACAAATATTAATTAAACAAGAAGAGAAGTAAACAACTTAGGAATAGCTGTTAATTTAACCATAAGGTCGCTTCACTCTGTCGTATGAATTAATGTCTCCAACTGCTCCTCAGAAGAGTCAACAGAAGCCCAGAAGACGCTTGAAAACATTTTGTCCAATCAGGATAGGAGTTTCTTCAAAACGTCTAGAAGGATGATACATTACATGTTACTTTTTTGATCAGTCTATTACCTACTCACTACTACATTGAGTGTACTACCAGAACTTCCCAAGTGACCGAGGTTATATTAAATAGTACGCACAACTTTATATATATATATATATATATATATATATATATATATATATATATATGATTGAAATAAAACTTACCCGCAGGAGCTTGTGCCAAATACACTTGTTGTGGATAAGCTGCTTGTGGAGCACCCCCAGTAGCTGCGGCTGCTTGTAATCCAACTGGATGTTGTGATGTAAATAATAATTGTTGTTGTGCTTGGTGAGCCATTTGAATTGAAGCTTGTTGCATAACTCCTGGTTGTTGTGTGAACATTTGTTGTTGCTGCTGTTGTGTATGTCCAGTTGTCTGAGTACCAGCACCTCCTGAAGGTGACTGGATAGCTGTACCAATTTGTTGTGGTTGTGGCTGATGATAGATAGAGACATTTGGCCAAGTTCCAGCAATTCCCTGTTGTTGATGTTGATTGGGCTGTTGAAATTGAACAGTTGTTGGAACACCTTGAGTGCATGGAGTCGTGGACCATTGTAAAAGTGTTTGACCACCACCAGCAGTATTACCACCATTACCTGCAGATAAATTTGAAGTTTGTGGACTAATAAAAAATTGTTGTGTTGTACCAGTTGGATGATTATTGGAAAATTGGAATTGTGGCGTACCAGCAGCATAACAACCCGATCCTACAGCTGTTTGGGTACCACCTATTCACAAAGTATTAAAATAAACTCAAACATCATATTGATTTCATGATAATTAAAATAAATAGTTAGTTTACATTTAATTTATAACAGTTAAATAATAATATAAATGAGTTAGATAATACAACTGTAGGGTTATATAGGCCCCACAAATGCCCTGGTACGCCCGACGATGAGAGCTCTCTCGAAATACTCTCATATGGCCATGAGTATAAAGTCACGCCCAGGAAAGTCCTATTCACTGCCTTCTCGAGACAGGAATATTGTTTACTAAATTGAGAGGATGAAAGACTTATACCCGGCGCCTCAACGGGCTTGGTAGATACGGAGGATTCACCTATGGGGGAGTTAGAAAATCAAATCAACGTTCCACACGGGCTCCAGGATGATCCTGAGGGGAGAAATTATGTATGAACCTATTGTTGATCACCAGCTACTATGGGATCACATCTTTACTGCCTTGTGAGTTGGATCTCTAGGTCGAAGGGTCAGTTAGCATCCCCCCAAGAAAACTACTGATTGGGTTTGGATACCTGAACAGTATCCAAGCCCCCATATAAATCGAATGATATCTTTGTGTGGCTCATATATATTTTGGTACAGCTTTGTAAAACTGATTATGTGTTTAAATAAAACAATTAAAAAGACATACACACAGCATATATCTAACATGAAGTTTGCTTAAACTACAACACCATAGACAATCTTTATCTCGAGCAAATTGAAAATTCTACTAGAAGTTATATATCAAACAGGGCTTCAAGGTACTTTGCTTGAATACGGGGCACAGTGAAAGAAGGAACAAAGGAACGTAGAACATGGCACATACGTACATCGGTTTTAATTGTCATACTCCATCAAAATATTGCGATGAAATTGTCAGGAAAAAGTCCATAGTAGAGGTAGTAAGAGTAATAATGACAATAGGAAAGATTATACATTAAAGATACAATTCGTGGAAATATAAATCTGAAGTAGAAAAATTTGAGGAATTTAGAAACTTAGGATCTAAGAGAAGTCAAAGAGTACATGCACCTGCGCCAATACGGACAATCCTGAGCTATATCACCCAAAGTTTCCAACTATTGGTTACGATAATCAATATGGACCTCAATCAGGTATTTTGAATATAACTACATGGCACAGTTTAATAGCCAATGTCTTCACAAACTGATAACATATGTTTAATTGGCCGCCCCTAGCCTTTTTCTAACTTATTCCCACACCAAACATAATCATGCATCGAGGAAGTCGATGGATAGGCATATGTAATACATGTTCTTGAATCGGTTTCAAGGTTGACTACTTGTGCAAGAAGCAAATCTAATTGCTCCAAGTAAAAAAGTCGTGCACACCTCAACCATGCAGCGAAATTAACAAACTTAAGTATCATACTCATTTCTTATCAATCGACTATATTCAGTCAGCTACAACGTAGGACCAGGCACATATATGCATCGGTCCAAGTTGCCATACCTCGTTAGCACAACAAGATGAACACCGGATTCATAGAAGTAATTAATGTAGTGGTGGTAGTAGTATATAAATTATAGGTTGTATATAAGGATATAGTATAGGAAGGAAGAGAGATATGAAGCAATTTTAGTCTCAAGGTTTAAAGGAAGATAAAGAGTGTATACACCTACGCCATTGTGATCGATTCTGAGCCATGTCACCTAGAGTCTCCAACCATTGGTTACGATAGTCACGCGGACCCCAACCAGGTAGTCTGCATCTGTCAACATGGCTCAGACTAGAAGTTAGTGACAATCGACTATATTCCGAAATTGTTAGTTGGGGGTACCAATGAAAATCAGAGAGGAGGCAGCTGTTCTGTCCTAGTATAGGGGACCTTGGCAGTGTTCACGGGTACCATATTTCAATTGATATAGCAATATCTAAAAATAAGCCTTCCGCCTACTTTTCAGGAGAATTTTGATATAGTCAGTCAGAAACTGAACATGATCCCCAATAATACGTCTAATATTTTAAGACAGTTGAGGAAAAACCTTACACATACTTTAATGCTTTGTTATTACTCTAACTAGAAAATATTTCTATCTGTTCAATGTATTAATTCATTGATCTATAAAACGAAGGTTACAACGTAAAATCACTTGAAAGTCATGTTACACCTAAACAGTTAAAAGATTTTGTGGTATCTAAACGTTCAAATAATCTATGAGGACACTCTAAAAAAAGTCCACAAGACCAGAATAAATTACTTGTCATTTGACTAATGACGTTCTCCATCGACTCATTAATGAATGGAACTCGTTACCTTAACATGTGATTGAAACTTCATCATTCAACGCATTCAAAAGAAAGTTGGATCACCTGAGAAACCATAATTGCCAGAACTAATACAGACTATCTAAAGTCCTGTTCTTTCCAGACTGAAACTGATCACATATATACATGACAACAGCAACAACAATTACTACTGACTTACTTATCAATATGAACACCTAACACTAAGGTCCAAACACATCGATATATCTATTTGTTTATTTATGTACTGAAGACAAGTTGCATAAAGAAGTATTGATTTAGAAACTTCATTCAACGCTTTTAATAATCACTTCCACGTTCAATTACACACATGGCTAGCACTAAACAATTTGTCGTATCAGAACATTAGTGATAATATTCTGTTGAGCAAAATTGAAATTAATGAAGTAGTAGAGTTTTCAACATCATCTTGGTCTGAAGTGAGCATCCATGATCCCGCAAGCGGGACTCGAACCCACGATCTTCGGTCACGCGCGCGGACGCTTAACCTTTAAGACCACCGGACCGGCATTGTGGATGGGCACTGTTGAGGAGTCTCATGATAGGACGAAACGGCCGTCCAAAGCTTCCAGGTTCTTAGTGATGCTTTATCGTAGATCAACTCGTGAATTCAACTGAAAAGAATCTTGACAAATTCCCATACTGATAATCATCTTAATTATTAAAAATCAACTGATCTAATATCCTCAAAATATAATAATTATTTCTTTCTTTATTTAAACACATAAATATTGGTACAAAGGTACACCAGACATATATGCGCCACACAAATCTCATTCGATTTGTGTGAGGACTGCCCGGATGCCCAAACCAAAGCAGGTGGTTTTCATAGGATGGGCGAACCCCGAGCCTTTGACCTAAACATCTGATCCACAAGGCAGTGGAGCATCATGAGGAGGTGCAGTCCCATGGTAGCCGGTGATCAACAAATGGTCCATACGCCATTTGTTACCTCGGGACACTGAAGTCCATGTGCACCATTGGTTTGAAATCAGGGTTTTCCAACTCCCCTAGGTGGACTTTCCGTGTCCACTAACCCTGTTAAAGCACCGGACATTCGCTTTTCGTCCTCTCAATTTGGTAAACAACACCCCCGCCACTGTGAGAAAGCAGTGAGTAAGAATTCCCCGGCAGAGGCAGAAGATATAAAAATTAATATGGAACGAACTAATTCAACATTCAACTATCTTAGTTGCCCCTAAATAACCTGATACGGTCGATGATAGGGCGAGTCAGATCTCCACCTCCAAATGCTCTCACATGACTACGCCTATACAACCACTTCTACGGAAGTCCTTCTCATTACCTTCTGGTGACGGGAATGTTGTTTACGAAATCGGGGGGATGAAAAGCCAATATCCGCCGCCTCAACCGGGTTGATGGATACGGAGGATCTATCTAGGGGAGTTACAAAACCCTGATTCCGAACCAACGTTCCACATGGACCCCAGGATCCCGAGGGAACAAATAGTGTATCAACTGATTGTTGGTACCCGGCTACCATAGGAATGCGTCTCTTAACGTTGCTGTATTGTCTTGTGGATTAGACCTCTAGGTCAAAGATACGGGGAGTGGTTCCCTAAGAAAACCACCTGCTTCTGTTTTGGCACCTTGACAGTCCAAGCCCTTACACAAATTGAATGACTAAATGTGACGCATTTATATTTGGTGCTTCATTGTACTAAGGTCTATGTGTTTAAATAAATAAGTAGATTGACAAGAAAAGAAAGGAAAAACAACTTTAATCTACGAGAGTTAATTAACTACACATACACACACGCACAAACACTATATATTTACATACCAGGATGAACAGGTATAGCTGTAGCTGTTCCACCAGCGGCAGCCGCCGCCGCTGCTGCCATTGTTGACAAAGTGACCATTGGTGTAGACATAAAATGACCACCAGCACTAACAATCATTTGATGTTGTGGTTGTGGCTGTTGTAAAATTTGTTGTTGTTGCTGTTGTTGTTGAACGGATTGTTGACTGAACTGTTGTTGGAATTGTTGTTGTTGCTGCTGCTGGTGTTGTTGTTGCAGAAGAAATGTTTGTTGTTGTTGTTGTTGTTGTTGCTGCTGCTGCTGTTGTTGTAGTACTTGTTGCTGTAAGACTTGTTGTTGATGTTGTAATTGTAAATCAGTTGTACAATTTGTAAATGTTATACCAGTTGTATTATTTGTAGTAATACCAGTTACATTCATAATTTGTTGTATAGAGGTAGTTTGTTGTAATGATTGTTCCATTGAATTGTTAATATTATTGGATGATTTTTTACGTTTAGCTATTTAAAAGAAAATACATTTGCAATCATTTAAACTATTCTGTTGCTAATGGAATTTGTATTACCCTTAATTGGTATATATAGATGTTGTTTACAGATCACCTTAAGTGTAATCGGCATATGTTTATATATAGAATAGATAGAATGTAGTTTAAGTAATGGTATCAACAATTCACATTTTATCTTAATGTGGGTTTGTTCTCTGAGCTGAATGGTTTGGTCGTGCAGAAATTTAAACACTTCACCTCTACCCGAAGTTTGTGCTGATGATGTCGTTCAGAAGGACGATGAAAGCTCCACGACCAAACCATCCAGCTGAGAGAACAAATCCACATCAAAATCACTCACCTGAGCTACAAATCTCCAACATCTCATATTTTATTTTATTTTACATAATTCAGTTGAATATACCTAAGAGTTGATACAACTTCCAACTGAAAAAGAAATTAGAAATGTTGGAAGTGGACAGGACATATATTAAGGAAATCATCAAATTGAATCACGATGCAAGTGTTAACTTGGAATCTTGAAAGGAAACAGAAAAGAGGAAGACCAAGGAACATACTACGTCGAGAATTGAAAGCAGACATGAAAAGAATGGATAGCAACTGGAAAGGACTGATCAAGATAGAGTTGGATTAGGAATGCTGGCGGACAACCCATGCTCCTCCTCCACGAAAGGTAACAGAAGTAAGTGAGTACATCAGAGTTAATATTCACTCTAAGATTTGAAACCAGAATCATTTCCTTCAAACGCAAATGTTTTATGCACTTAGTTACTGAAATTCAAATAACTACTCATTTGTGAAACAGATATGAATTTTAGTTTAATTTGTAAATAATCGAATTCACACTGATTATAGAAATAAGTGGCTATTTGAGCTCAATAAACAAGTCGATAGATAACATGTCGTTTGGAAAAGAAAACGGTACTGGATTCACATTCCGGAGTGAACACCAACTTCGGGACAAAGGTACATCCAGCTGACAAACGAACAGAAAATGAACAACGGGGAAGGAATATGAGAAAACACGAGAAAAACAATGTAATATAGATTGATCAATTGCAGTCCTAAACATCAATCGGAACATTAAAACAAACAATACTAAGTGAATTTAAACTTCACCACATTGCACAAGTAAGTGGCTAACAGGACTCAGTATCTGAGTGGTTAACGCGATGGCGTTTGAAGGTAAAGGTACTGGGTCCGAGTCCTAGAATGAACACCAAATCTGAGATGTAGGTACATCCAGCTGACGAGTTCCAAATAGGACAAAACGCACATCCTGGATTCCACTGTTAGCCACTATCCATCTTTGCTTATAATGCTTGTGAATTACGGCTATATCGAGGCAATGCGCACATTACGCACATATGGCAATAAGAGACTGATCAATTGCAGTCCTAAACATCAATGGGGAAGATTAAAACAAACAATACTAAGTGAATGTAATAGAAAGTTGTCATTAACAGAGTTCTCTAGAACGACAACTCTACATTGATAATACTGGTAAGACAGTCTTAAGAAAATAGCATACAGTGTGAACTGAACAGATTTTATGTCCGACCTTGTGAAACAACATAAAGATACGATTCTGTAATCATAATTATTAGTTTAAATACAGATAGTTCGAATCTGAACGTCTGTGATTAAAAAATTTTTTAGATCAGAGGGGATTTTGTGGAGAATTTAGTATTTTCATAGTTGAAATCATGAGTCAATTGAAGCTAGACCACTATGGAAAACCTGGAAGCACTGGACGGCCAACTCGTCCTATTATGGGACTCCTCAGCAGTGCGCATCCACGATCCCGCTAGTGGGAAGCAGTGGCCAGTGGAGTTCTACCAAGTCTGTTGTAGAGATATCAATTCACTGAAGACAATTGGTGAACGGTCGCTCAAAATCGTGGATTGGTTGAAGTTAGACATTAACATTGTTGGATGACGGCTCAGTGGTCTATCGGTTAAGCGCTTTGGCTCGAGACTGGTAGGTCCTGAGTTCGAATCTCGCGGGTGCGGGATCGTGGAAGCCCATTGCTGAGGAGTCCCATAATAGGACGAGTTGGCTATGCAGTGCTTTCAGGTTTTCGATGGTGGTCTAGCTTCAATTGACTCATGATTTCAACTATAAAAGAAATTTATATGATAGAAACAAATATAAAATAGGAAAACTAATTCGACAGATACTGCAGTAAACATGTCAGTTTACTTTTTTTTCATCTTAGAAATGTATAAGTGTGAGACAGTAGAGGAAACATTTTTCCCCATTCTATTGTGTTACTAATATCCTACTTCACATGTGAATTTTTCAGTGAAAAACATTGTGAGTTTATACATCTCTTAACTACCATCATAATAAGTAATACATTATGAATAGTAATAATAATTATTATTACTATTATAAGGGGTAGTCGAGATAACCAGACACAGGCCTTTTTTTTCTACATATTTTAACCAGTAAAAACGTTGTCTCAATTGAACATTGTTGTTGTTGTTGTCGTCGTCGTCTCTGTTTTTCAAATCGTAGTTCTATACAGAGTACACATAGTATGGAGATTAAGACAAAAAAATTCTATCAATATATGTACAATGTATAAAAATGAAATAAAGAATCTAATAAGACTTATAAGGGGAAAGGCAGGAAGTAGACCATAAGGCTAGATCGATAAAAACCTAACAACAGTAAACCTATCTAGATATATATATCTCACTCACCTATCAGAGAGAGAGAGAGAGAGAGAAAATTGGCCAAACAAACATATACACATTTATATAGTCTAACCTTTTTTTTTTGTCTCTACCATACACAAAGGAGGCAGACAAATGAAATCACCATACAAATAAACTAGGTATACATATAAACAAAATAAATGAAGGGCAGATATAAAAAGGAACATACAAATTTATTCTACTAGGTAAGAAAAGAGAAAGAGAGATAGAAAGACAAAGCTAAACCAGGCCTACAACTATATATGTATGTATATTTATGGACAGAGAGAATGAATGGAATAACTGTCCTCGAGGGTGTACAAACACATAAGAGAATAATTGACCGGTTTTTTATTTTTAGAGAGACTATAAGATAGATGATCATGAATAAAAATTGCTAGCCCATAGAGTAGATGATATGACTTTGTTGTATGGTTAACCCACTACTACTACTACTACATTGATATGACCTATTATGATAGTAGGTATACAAAATGTGCCTAAAATTTTCATATAACAAAGCTCACTACTCTATTCCACTGTTAACCATTAATCCATCTTTGCTTACCATCTCTCTATTAGTTATAAGTTTACCATGTATGAAAGAAATTCACAATGAATAAACCAACTACAAGTATAAACCAATATCTTTAAAATTAAAAAAAAATGACGCGAAATGGTAACGAAAAACCAAAAAAAAAGTAGAATGTAAGAGACGACAAACGAAATGATTAGTATTGCTATTGCTATTATTATTATTATTATCGTCAATGTTCCAAACTGGTGGGACATAGAAATCATCTATATCTAACCATAGAGAGAGACAGAGTATACGTGTGTAGTGTGATAAGAGTGAGAGAGAGATCAAAGAGTTAGGGTTTTTGTAATAGCAACACTCTCTTTATACAATGTGTACATATTCACGATGTGGTAAGATTGAAATGAAAAAGTTAAGAGAATATACATAACCTCTACATATATATATTTTGTAAATGGACAGTAATATTTAGCTTTCTATCCATTTTTCTATAAGATCTGTTATTGTTTGCATAATCATCAACACAATATTGGTACCTTTTCTGTTGAAATGATACGAAAGTAGATCATCATCATCATCATTATCACAATAATGAAGGAAACATATAAAACTACTATATTTCTTCTATTCTTTACAAGGTTCACAGAAATATTGGAAGACAGAGGAATAGATATATACAAGGGTGAGACAGATAGTATGTATATATATATATAGTGCATTTTATCATTTAAATTTGCGAAAAATGCAAAAGAACACAATGAGTAGATAGTAACTATTAGTGTGTAGAAAGAAAGAAAATGATATGGTATATCATAAGGTGCACTATACTACTACTTTTATACTACTAATATACCACAAGAATATGAATAAATATAACAGTCTTTTTTACAGTGAATGGTTGCTTAACTTCGTGGATTGGTTGGAGTTAGACATAAACACCATGGGATGCCGGCTAAGTGCTCTGGCGAGAGACTGGTAGGTCCTGGGTTCGAATCTTGTCAGGCGAGGTCGTTGGTGAGCACTGCTGAGGAGTCCGACCAATAGGACGAAACGGCCGTCCACTGCTTCCATGGTGGTCTACCTTCAATTGACTCACGCTTTCAACTATGAAAATACTAAATCTTCACAAAAACCCCTTCTCATGATAAAATCTATACAGGAGAGTAAGGTGAGCTAGTTAGGAAACTTTTGAAGTGACTAAATCATTATATTGTTTGATAATTAAATAAAGAGAATTTCAATTAGTCTAGGCCTAGAGAATCTTATGTATATTTGGATAACAACAGCAACAGAGCTACTTTCTACCCTCTCTCTCTCTCTTTCATACACACAACTACATATTGGTGATTTAATGATAATACTATGAACCTTTTAAACAAATTTGAATCTTGCATAATGTAGGTGGAAAATCTTCCGTCCTACTTTATGGCAGTGAAAGATGGCCGGCAAGAGTAGAGGATATTCGTAGACTAATAGTTTTTGATTCTAGGCGTCTTCGAAGTATTGCTCGTATATCCTGGGACCACGGAGTAATTAATACAATTGTTAGGAGACGGGTACTAGGTAATGATGGCAAATCGATTGATGAAGTAGTGAAACTTCATCAGTTGAGATGGCTGGGACATATGTTACGTATGCCCGACCACCGACTGCCCCGACGTGCAATGTTTCATGGTGTAGGAGTAGGTTGGAAGAAAGCTAGGGGTGGCCAGACCAAAACGTGGCACAAATCTATGAAGTCACGGACAATTACACTGAGCCATGCTGGTAGGTGTAGACTACGTGGTTAGGATCCGCGAGATGATAGCAACTGATCGTTAGAGACCTTGAATGACATGACTCAAAATCGTGTGCAATAACGAAAGTGCATCTACTCTTTGTGCTCTTCCAAATTCTAATTCTCTGAATTCTTCATATGTTTATCCTTTTTCTCTTTTCAAATTTATTTCACTGGATTATACTCCTGCAGTAACATCTTCAAACCCTAATCCTTCACATTGATGCTTATACTCTTCCTACTTCTACCACTATGGAATTTGAAAGGACAACTGCATCTCTGTGTTAATGTGGTATGGCAACACGAACTGATGTACGTTGTGACTGACTGAGGTGGAAAATCATAGAAGTATGGAACCAGAGAGGGGTATACAAAAACTGGGAATTAATTATTTGTCATTTTAGCATTTAACTTCACCATGAAATAATTAGTGATTCTAACCTTTCGCTTTCACATGTAAACAACTATATATATCTTCCTGGAACTAATTCAAGTTTTGAAGCAGTTGACTAGTTTTAATATTAAATGTGACTAGCGAAAAAGATTTAATAACAATGGATTCTAAACCATTAAGAGACAAAGTGAAAATGTCTAGGCAAACAATGTTGAGAATTTGCTTTCCATAGAACATTACACGATTTAATCAGTCAACCATAAATGAAGCAAAACTTGGAGCACAAACCTGAGTTCACATACTATATCAGCAAGATTAGATGAATGGCAAAAACGTCGAAATAAGATGGCAGTTTATTTTATTTAAACACCTAAATATTGGTACAAAGAAGCACCAGATACATATGCGCCACACAAATCAAATGAGATTTGTGTGAGGGCTGTGATACTTCCCAGGGGCCCAAACCGAAACAGGTGGTTTTCTTAATGGGCCACACCCAGAGCCTTTGACCTAAAGATCTAATCCACAAGGCAGTGGAGCATCGTGAGGAGATGCAGTCCTATGGTAGCCGGTCACCAACGAATGATTCATACACCATTTGTTCCTTCAGGATACTGGAGCTCATGTGCACCATTGGTTTAGAATCAGGGTTTTCCAACTCCCCTAGGTGGACTCGCCTTGTCCACCGACCCGGTTAAAGAGCCGGACATTCGCTTTTCGTCCTCTCAATTTCGTAAACAACACCCCCGCCACGAGAAGGCAGTGAGTAGGACTTCCCTGGCAGAGGCTATATACGCGTGGCCATGTAAAAGCATTTGGAGAGGGAGAGCGGACTCTCCCCACTCTCGGCCGTACCAGGGCATTTGGCAGTAGTATTAACGATAGCATGAGATTAATTATGAAGAATAAAGGCATGAACTTGTAGGGTGAGGAGTATGGGATTACGCTGAAATATACTGGGAAAATAATGATTAAATGCACCCAGGTCACTGCAAATGATTTTGAAACATACCACTCAGCATCTCCGGTCATTGATCATGATTATCATATTTATAACATTAACTAGGTTATTTGCACCTACCAAAGCAGATTAGACAAATGGACAGTAACAACTTCACGAACTAGGTATCCACAACTTTCTTCTAACCCATTACCACTGTATATCAGAATAAGAGGTGGTTGTGCAAACGCGAAAAATGTCTCAGTCACCTCAGTTAATGAAGATTCACCGATTCACAAACAAATTTGAGAACTACAATAAGTTAGTATTTTAAAATAGTCATTACCTAATCAAAGTTATTTACACACACAATCACTAGATATCAGAATTCTTGCTTCGTTTAAATTCCAAGTCACTATCAAACTGATTGATTATTTTGAACTAGACGACATTGAAAAGTGAAAAGGTAAGTGAACCGTTAAAGTGGCAAACAATATAGATTAAAAAGAACATTGATGGATGGTTATGATAAGAAATGGGACAATAGAATGGCGACACACGTCTCATGGAACATCTAGGACTTACATCTACAGCAAATGACTAATTGTTAACTAAATTTATTTTTGACATCTTTTGTGAGTTAAAATGGAGTAATAGTCAGAATGAATGATAATAATAATAATAATAATAATAATAATAATAATAAAACTGTTAATTCATGAGGACTGACAATCATATTACAACTACTAGGCGACCATGTATAGATTCATGTAAAAACAGATTAATATTATCAGGTTGTATAAATCATTATAAATGTGAAAACCATAATAAAATGACTGGAAGTAGAATAATTGAATCATAGGTAAGCAGTGCAGAAAAAAAGATGAGTGATTAGATTGTCAATCAAAATCCTTCATAGTACAAGGGGAATGAGAACCATTAAAAATATTAAAATTAACAAAATAGAGACACATTTTAATAATAACATGATGGAACTATCCTACAATTACGTAACAAAGTATATCAGTCAGTCAGCTACAACGTAGGACCAGGCACATATATGCATCGGTCCAAGTTGCCATACCTCGTTAGCACAACAAGATGAACACCGGATTCATAGAAGTAGTTAATTTAGTAGTGTTAATACATAAAAGAAAGGTTGTGTATAAGGATATATAACAGGAAGACAGATACGAAGCGATTTTAATCTCAAGGTTTAAGGGAAGATAAAGAACAAAGTATATAATGTCAAGCTGTGATCAACATAAAATTTGATACGCAAAATATACTCTGACTTAATTTGCTACACTATATCACCACGACAAAACGAAAAAAACAAGATGAAGAGTCAAAGAAATTGAAATGATTGCAGCAGCAACAATTGCAATAAGAAAGACTAATTATTCAGAATGAAGTTCGAAAAGACGAAGTAAAATGGTCCGTAGTCACACAAGATCTTGAGCAATCTGCCCACAACGCCCTGGTACAGCCGAGGGCGGAGAGAGTCAGCTCACTCTCTAAATGCTCTCCCATGGCCACGCGTATACAGCCACTGTCAGGGAAGTCCTACCCACTGACTTTTTGCGGCGATGGTGTTGTTTACCAAATTGAGAGGATGAAAAGCGAATGTCCGGCGCTTTAACCGAGTTGGTGAACACTCTGAAGGTCTAGCTAGGGGAGTTGGAAAATCTTGATTTCAAACCAATGATGCAAATGGGTTCCAGGATCCTGAGGGAACAAATGGAATACGAACCTACCATTGGTAACCGGCTACTACGGGACTGCATTTCCAAACGTTGCTTCATTGACTTGTGGATTAGACCTCTAGGTCAAAGGTTTAGGGAACGGTCTTCTGATAAAACCACTTGCTTGGGCGTCCGGGAAGTATTCTATCTCTTACACATCGAATGATTTGTGCGGTGCATATATATTTGGTGCTTTTTTGTACCAATGTTTATGTGTTTGAATGAGTAAATGAGTAATACATTAGTATGATACATTGTCGAGATAGCTATAACTTTATTGGTTAATACATTCTTGTTTAACTGAGATCTTCCATTCTACTTTCAATTATCTTAATATTAAAATGAAACTGGGTTAAAATGTTTCCTGCGCCACTACCCGATAAATTCTAACCTTATTTACAGATATCTGAGAAAATAACTAGTGTCATTAATTAAAGTTTCTCATACTGTATTTTTCTCACACTCACCATCAGTTCAGGTCGTTTTACCAAGAAATCAGACAAGTTTTTATATCGGTTTGTATCTTAGTTCTTTTATTTTAGAAAATGTAGACCATGAGAAATGAAATACACAAAACGCCAAACTACAGTTACGATAAGGAAATCAAGGACTGTGCATAAACTAACGGGACTCTGAATTTACATTTAGTCAATTGGAAGGGATAATCTTAGGGACTCAACAATATAGAATTGCATAATAAATCAACTATCTATTGTTTTGCTACAGTGGTTCAGTATTTGAAATAGTTATCAACCAACAGGTCGTAGATTAACCATGTACCTGCTACTTAGGTTTGATGACCCTGTTAGTATTATTCACAATTACATAAACGATTCAGGATAAACTTACACTTGATTACATAACCATCTACTAATCATCACAACTTCGATAGCACATCTCCATATCGTGGTATAATACCGTGGAATAAACCTTAACGGATCAGTAGTATTTGAATTAACTAATTTCTCTATTCAGCATCCGTCTTTGATTCCTACAAATTATGCTAAATGTTCATATCTACGAAAAGTCAGTGATGATTAACATATACCCAATCAGTCCACCACAGGCAACATAGGAAGCCGACATATATGTGCATCGGTGAAAAAGTTACTTCAAGACAAATCCCAGGTTAGTAGAAGCAATAACACTATAAGTAGTAGTCAGCTGCAACTGTGCTCAGACGACCGTTTATTTTTAACAAGCACTAATTTTAAGCATGGCGACCGTCCGCATCAAACCAACGATGGACTCAAATAGACTATATTGCCATCAGTCATCGTTGGAGAGGCTCGATAGAAGACTGTCGCTCGTTCCGGAATGCCTGTCTGGACTTTGATCATGCTTTAATAGGAGCACACATTTGCTTGCCCTCACTCCAGAAAAACCACATTAAGAAGACCTATTAGAGTTGAACTCAGTGACGAGAAAGCCAAAATTAGATTCCAGGAACAACTGGGCTCACACTTAGGTAGTTCTGAAAACGAGGCTGACCCAAATGTTGCTTGGGAAGATATAGGAACAGCTGTGGAAAAAGCAGTAACATCTATTAGTGATTTGAACCAAAGGGTCACAAAAAATCATTGGATTTCTGCTCAGTCTATTGAACTGATCGATTCTCGTAAACTCATCCCATCAGGCTCCGAACACGATGAAGAACGAAAACAAATCAGATCTAGGTTAACCAAAAGTCCAAGGAACGACCGTGAGCAGTGATGGGAAACGAAAGTATAAGAGATGGAAAAGGCAGAGGCTGTGGGCAACACAAAACAGATTTTCAGACTAATAAAATAAACTGAAGTGTAAGTGGGACGATCTCGGTAAAAGATGGCATTCTTATCTGCTACCAGCACAGGACTTTAGAACGATGGGTTGAACACTATAAGGAGCAGTTCATCTGTCAATCAGATACTCTACAACTACACACAATCTCAAACAACCTGAATAGAACATTGAAGTAGGTCCCACAACTACAGTTAAAGTTCAAAAAGCTATACCTAATCTGAAACGAGGAAGAGACAGCTGGTCCAGATGGACTAACTCCATAGGTCTAAGCATTGTTTAGTCGGTGGTCCAAAAGTACGCGAGCGATGCTTTGAAGACAAGTATGGTCGAACACTAGTAACCTGGATATTTTTTTCACATTTATTAAAGTTAACTTATTGGTCATAAAACTACTGATTCTTTAAATAGGACGAAGTTGAATATAATGGACTGCAAAATACATCAAAAACAGAATTAGTTAACAAGTGTTAACACTTTCCGGTGAATAAATAAAATACATTTCAGTTGGCCATTAAAAAACAGTACAACCATCATTTACAACTTATTTAGCCGAATCCAGTGTTTATCATATATGTACATGTATGCAATCATATTAATAGAAAAATGTTATGATTAGTATTATGTCAGTGTGATTCCTAATATTGTCTTGAAGAAAGGTCTTCAATATGATTAGTTCTACACAAAACAATAAAATTTTATATCGGAAATAATAAAAAGAACATATTTGTAACGAAATATAAAAAAGAATTTATAATTCATTTGACACTATAGATATTACTTACGTTTTGCTTTAGATTTTACTTTACCATCAGCGGATACACCATTTGAAGCTTGAGAAACTGTTGTAACATTACCACTGTCAACTTGACTTGAAACAATTCCATTCACTAAAGTTCCATCACCAGAATTTACGGCAAGAGCTGCAGCAGCGGCCGCTGCTGCCGCTTCAGCTTTTCGTTTACGACGTCGTTCAGCTTTACGTAAACTTTTGGGATCTGGTTGAGTAACACGAAATTCGGTATAATCAGCGAACACTACTTCAGAATCAGGTAATTCAGCTAAATCACCACGTACATAATCACGTAGTTTTCTTAAAGCTAAAAAAAATGGAAGTTTGTCTTCAGCACGTGGAAGTTGTGCACATCGTGCACTAGACGAAGGCATCACAAAAATGACCTGTAATGAAACATAAAGTTAAATGATCATGTATTAAGGCATCTAAGATGTCACTGTTACAAATACAATGAACATATTAACCTAGATAGTGTCTACTTCAAGTTTTTATCTAGCTTTGCTGATTCCTTAAAATAGAACACACAAAGTCCATCATTGCATTAATAATTTTGAGACAAATTGTTTGACGAACACATACTAAAGTAAATAAGCTCGATAAGTACTCATTAATTAAACAATGACAAGTGAGTCAAGGGACAAACATAATAAACACTATATCACTGATATCATGGCCACCTCACGAAGTTAATTAAATACAAAGAAAAAAACAACTGAATAAAAAGTTTTCCAACTTGTAAAAGCTTGCAATATAACTTACTATGTCTGTACCATCCAAAGTTGTAGGTTGTCTTCCCATGCAGAAATTTTTATGTCCAACATACGCTTCATAAATGCCTATAGAAAAAAATAATGGAAAAGAATGCTAATAATCCATTTTGAGCATTTAGGTACAGGAAGACAAGACTGAAATAATAGTTATTTAATCCAGTTAACATGAAACACTAACACGAAGTCGCAAAGTGTTCATATTCATAACTAAAAGGAAGCTCATCATAATAAACTTGATGAATTGCATCGTTTTAACTCATTATGTATGCTGGTTTCTTTCAAAGAATATTTCATAAATGTTAGTTGAAGCTTGTCAGAATAAAAAGTAAATGCTGTTACAATTAGTCGTTACCATATAAAAGAGATCCAAAGATGAAATTATACTAAGATGTGATGAAAGCAAGTTACGTTTTCTCGAATGACCATTATTCTCACCAATATCACATCAATATACTAGTAACGTGGAGCTAATGAAGGTTATCTTGAAAATATTACAATTCGTCTTGTTAGACGACTTTGTTTTACTAGCATTAAAGTTTAGGCAAAACGCACTATGCCACAGAAAAACGAGTATTCTTAACTATATATATATATACGTTTAGCTGACTTTTATGGTTCAAAATTCTCACGATTTCACTGGGATACGACTTTTATGGTACATATTTGAGGCATCCGTCATCTTTGAATATCCGGAAGCACGCATATCTAACTACGTTCAGTGTGAGAATTAAAAATTTTGATTCTTGCTTGCTGTGACTTAACACTCAAGTAAACGTTTGAGAATTTGTATTTGAGTTATCTTTTTAAATATAATAGCTAATGATATTGCTTAAATAAGGTGGTTTGGAATTTGAACGTACAACATTGTGGCCATAAGGGAAGCGCTTCAACCATCAAGTCATTGCTTTATTCTACTGTTGCGAACAGCAAAAGAATATCAGTAGTTTTACAATAATAAGTAAAATTACTCAGCCATACACAACATGGAACCTGGGACATGTGTATACTGGTTCAAGTTACTACATCACATTAACACAGAGAGATGAGACATATCAGAGTAGTAGGATTACTAATATCATTACGAATCGTACTTACTCTAGGATTTCTATACACAATCTCATCTCATTGTGTTAATGTAGCACGGCACCACTGAATACGTGTCAGGTTCTACATAAAACAGTAAGTGCTATTTAAAATAACAAAACCTAATTTAATGGCAGTAACTCACCTTTACCATTGAACACGGCAATTTTAGGCTTGTATTTTCTCATTTTTTCAAGCATGATTGCTGCACCAGCCTTCATCTCCTTACGTGTAAGTTCAGCTGCACCTTTGGTTGGTCTTGTACAAACATTGGTGAATCCGATACCGTAATCCAACATTTTAGAATCATCATAGCAACTGACAGCCATTGGAACCAAACCAGCTTGTGATAAACATGTCCAGAAATGATTTCCAGGACCAGCATAGTGATGTCCGACATGTGCTGAGGCCAAGCTAGGGTTAATCCCCACTATAACAATATCAAGTCCCTCTTTAAGGTGATCAGGAAGGGATTTGTTTTTTAGTTCCTCCTCGGAAAGATTATTGAAACGTTCAATTTCTTTCGCCGATGGAGAACCCATAAGTCCATCACTTGACGGAACTTGCAAAATTCCGTTACTAAATGAAAGAAGGAAATGGTTAACTGAAAGCTGACTTTAGCAGTTGGAAGCGTTAAGATAAGTTAAGGAAACGTTTTTTTTAAAAACATGAGGATTCCCAATGTTTTAGGAACCTGGAGGTTTCAATTTGGATTTGTTGAACTATTTTCGTATTATTAATGTTCCCCCGCAAAACTACTATTCACACACCCTCGTGAAACCTAGAATTTAGTGACCACGCGATGTATGAATAGTAGTCAAGCTAAAAAAATCATTGATATTTTGACAGAAACTCTTTAGAATAATCCCTAGGACAAATGATACCACATACGTTTTGTGTATATCGTAGATCTCGACTCTTGAAGACGTTTCTTAACTAGGGAGTGAAGTAGTTGAGCGTGTAGACCACTTCACTTATCTTGGGAGTCTCATCAGCCCTTGTGGTCTGGTATGTGACGAAATCTCAGCACGGATACAGAAGGCTCGTCTAGATTTCGCCAACTTGCGTCATTTATGGCGTAGGCGAAATATCCGTCTAGCAACAAAAGGACGGGTTTACTGTGCAGCAGTTCGTTCCGTCCTACTTTATGGCAGTGAAACATGGCCGATAAGAGTAGAGGATATTCGTGGGCTACTAGTGTTCGATCATAGGTGTCTTCGAAGCATTGCTCGTATATCCTGGGACCACCGGGTAAGTAATGCAGTTGTTAGGAAACGAGTACTAGGTAGGGATGACAAATCGATTGATGAAGTAGTGAAACTTCATCAGTTGAGATGGCTGGGACATATGTTACGTATGCCCGACCACCGACTGCCCCGACGTGCAATGTTTCATGGTGTAGGAGTAGGTTGGAAGAAAGCTAGGGGTGGCCAGACCAAAACGTGGCACAAATCTATGAAGTCACTGACAAGTGGACTGGGCCATGTTGGTAGGTGTAGACTACCTGGTTGGGATTCGCGAGATGACAGCAACCGATGGTTAGAGACCTTGAATGACATGGCTCAAAATCGTTTGCAATGGCGAAGGTGCATCCACTCTTTGTGTTCTACCAAATTATAATCTTCTGAATTCCTCATGTCTTTATCTTTTTCTCTTTCCAAATTTATTTCACTGTACTATACTCCTTCAATAATTTCTTTAAATCCTAATCTTTTTGGATTACTGATTATACTCCTACTACTTCTACCACTATGGGATTTGAATCGACAACTGCATCTCTGTGCTAATGTGGTATGGCAACTCGAACTGATGTACATACGTACGAAGTTCTACGTTGTGACTGACTGACTTCTTAACTACACTCTACGACGCACAAAAATAGCTAAGTCATGCAAGTCGACAAGGTTTTGTTTGCGTTACTGTGTACATAGGACAAACGATCAAGTTAATCATAACTGACAAAGAGCCGGTGTCAAATGTGTCAGCCCAAGTCCTAGAGATATAATTAGCAAAATGAGGCGAATTACAAGAGTCAAGTAACAGCAGAATCAATAATTATAGGAAAGACTAAACATTAAAGAATATAGTTTGAAAGGAGGGGATGAATTCGGGCGAAAAAATATGCAGAATAATGGAGTAGCCTCAATAAATGGAGTAACTAGATCAACGATTGAATAAGAAAAACACTATTGTTTAAGTTATACATAGATGCTATTTCATTTGCCCCACAACCTCAAAAATGTATTCCATAAGAGTATACTGTAGAAAATTACACTTCATTTTTTATGAATGAGTGAAACTATAATTTATGGATGACCTATAAGCAATGCTAGACTGACTTTGAGAATTCCACCTACTTAGAGTACTATGGAATCAAATCTAGTCACATAACCGAAACATTAGCTAGTTGGTTAAATACAATCAATTACCAATGTGTACGGAGGGAATAAACAAATGACCAAAGCGCAGTGAACACGGATTCTTAAAAAAATGTTATTATACTGAGGTATCTACATGGGAGCGAAAGCTTTTTATTCATCCACAGTACACTTTACAAAACTCAGTACAGTGATGACTAATTTAGATGATTTTATCCATAGGCTATGCAAACAAGTTCTACCCCCAAATGTTTTAATTAGATTGTTATTCTCCTGTCCATTTTACATGTAGACGATTATTCATTATCCATACTTTTTCACTTTATTAAGTTTGTTAGATCAGTCTCGCAATCAAAATAATACACTGAAAAAGTAGAATGACAGCCTCATATACGACATGACGATAGGCACAAATGAAGGAATCTAAATACCATCGATGACTAATAATATAGCAATCAAGAGTGAATAATGTCAATCCGTTTGATACGTAGTGGACGTACATCCTGCTAGCCTCAGAGTAATGTAGTCGTCACATATATTTGTTTTGTTTTTGCTGACAACGATCAAACGTTCCTGAAAAAGTGGGACCCAGTAGATGATACTTTTCGTCGTGCGAATGTAGAGAAACAACCTTATACAGAATATTTCTTACCTCATTTCTCCAGTAGAAAGGATTGTCGTACCCCCATCGCTTGACAAAGAGACCATTACACTAGCAATAATATAAATGACAGAATAAACTCACTCATTTTGAGAAACAACAGCCATATCGAAACCTTCTCGTTTTATTACTGATCCCATATCGAAATTCTCGGGTTTAATATTGCCCATTGATTGTGCGTACTGTTCGCTCCACTCCATAACTGTTTACTGATTGGTGATTATAAAATGTATATATATCCTCAACTAAAAACACAGTCCGAACAGGTATGCAAGCATTACATCAAACGTCTGCCTCGACCTTTCCAAGGCGGAATACATACTTCGTGGTGCATTAAAACACGTTCAACTTTTTTATGTTGATACATATAGTTATTGAAGAAATAGTAAAATTCAATCAGAGAGATGCTCTTTATGTTACTGACTAACCATCAAAATTTTCAGATAGAATTCGTGATATGCTAAAGCAAAATAAAAACAAAAAAAACGTTTTAGATTAATAAAAAGTGTGACTCGCGAGAAAAGATTACAATATTCCAAAGTTCTGATTCAGCACACAAGTTGGAGGCCATTAGGAGCGGATTCGGACAACAGTTTGTTAATGCGAATTAGTCTGTGCGACGGTCTACATAAGTACGCACACTACCGTACAAGAAGAAGGAAAAGACTTATGAATAGTAAAATGTCATAACTTGAAAAATCTGCGCATGACAATGCTACCGCTGCGAAAGATTTTCGAGCGCTGTGTTTGATTCTTTTGTTTCCAGAGGAGTTCGATTCCTAAGGTATGACATGGGGAAGGATACTCAGTAAGTTGATCGGTTTCCAATAGTAAGTTGGAAAATAAGAACGAAAAGAACCAAATTATGGGTCTCACACATACCCTGTAAGGAATAATTGTAGACTAATTTTGAAAAGGGTTACGGAGGATAAAACTTTGCGACTTTTGGCGATATTTTTAAAGAAATCTAGACCATTTGAGTAATGCACTTGAAGGTAAGATGCGGATACGAGTTCTGGCACTACATGTTGATAAGTGTGAGTTTTGTTTTGAATTTTCCGAGTAACATAGCCGGCCACATTGATCTTCGTTCTGCTCTAAGCCCTAACGCTTACACCGACTATTTGCATCATTGAGTTCACATAGAATTGTTTGTGCAATACTTTTTAAGTCACAAGTGTTAGTTTTATAGATGACCTTTTAGTCAACAGCATAGAGACAGTTATCACTCGTATTGAAGCCCCTGCTTATACTGTTGATGTATATTGTGAAAAGCAGTGGACCTAAGAAACCATCCATCACAATACCACTGGTTATTGGTGAGGTGTAGATGTCGTAGGGTAGACTTTAGTTGTTTGGTATCTGCACAGGAGGAAAAATTTAATCCATTGCAAAAGAGGGTTAATAATTCCGATAGACTTGTGTTTGTTACTAAAGAGATTACGAGGCACTTTATCAAAGACTTTCTTGATATCAAATATGGCAGGACCACCAGTAGCCTTAGGTCATGTGTGTGAGCAAGTTCGTAAAAAATGTCTATCAGACACATAGTACAGGACAGAGTCCTACTGCAGCCAAGATGATAGGGGTCGATAAGCCTTCTTCAAGTAGGCGATCAGATAATAAATATTTTATCACTATATTAAGTATGACATGAACGTGGTAATATGTATTGGTCTTTGAATCCCGATTAGCCAATCTATGCAATTCAGGAACACACTAACAGGTTTGTAAAACATTTTGAAGAACTCTTGAATAGACCAGTCTCACTGAACCCATCGCACATCGAAGCAGCACGTAGATTTTCCCATATATCATCCCACCATCAATCGAATAAATTAGGATGTCCATTAGACAATTCAAGAGTAATGGGAAAGCAGAAGAACCTGACGACATACCGATGAAGCACTGAAGTCGGGTATCTAAATGACTGCAAACAAACTCAACGTTCTATTCAGGAAGATTTGAGGGAAAGAGAGTACAGTCTGAGACGACCAAATGTACATGAACAAAAAATTACAGAATCTCTTGAGAAAATCTGAGAACCATATAGTAAACTCCGTCTTTGTTAATTATCAACCAATTGTTTCACACTTGAATGTTCCCTCATTTCCACACCAATCATTGTCTATTCTCATTCTCTCCCCTTCTATCTTCTTAACCTTCTGCCTCCAGCAACATCACTTTCGATTAGTGATACGTACCACTTATATCTCCCAATATCAGGAGGCCAACTGACAAACCCATTACAAGTGAAGACCGGTGTCAGACAAGGCTGATTAGTGTCACCCTTTCTATTTCTTCTGGTGGTCGATTAGATTATGGAGACCTCCACATGTGATGGGAAACACGGAATACGGTATCAAGTCACTCTGACTAACCAATTTACTCCACATCTAAATGATCGACTATTTAAGACTACGGTAAACTTTAGTTTTTATCAGACTATAGAATGTCCTACTGAGATCTCCCAGGGTTCATTACCAGGCCTATTATTTCATTAATCTAAGGGAATGATCTTCCTCGGCAAGTCTTGTATGAGTTATTACTTTCTGTTGAATACGTGAAAATTTGAAGAAAAGTTCTCAACCAAGTTGATGAGCTGGCATCTCGGGAGGATCTGACTCGACATCATAGTTGGGCCAATGACAACAGACTCACCACACTTTGAAGTTTAAAATAGTTCAACTGAGACAAGTTGTAGACTATGCATACAACTTGGGGGGTTCTCTTCTTGAGGCATCTCAAGTTAGAAAATGTCTAGGGGTGTTGATGCCAGATGTTTTGAAGTGTTACTCTAACTGCGATAAAAATTCCCTTCAAGCGAACACTAAATTGGTGACGTTGGAGAGCATTGTTGGCAAGTTTGACAGCAGAACGTTTCACTTAATTTGAACTTTCTTACAAGATCTCACTTGAAGTGTGTGTATATAAAGTACTTCCATCTGCACTCCAAAACTATTGGAATTGCAGTGTCTGGTACTGCCACATAACTATATGGTTCATTCTATCATTTGAGCAAACTTTCGCAACTCAGCATGTGACTACTGAGTCACTTTAACTTTATGTCAACTCCATTCTTTTCATAGGAAGTTTTGGAATTTGGTGAATATACATCTTATATTCACGTTGTAACGACTGAAATACATATTCGACTTAAACGTAGAACCTCAACTTAACAGCCCTAAGTAATGCTAATAATATATTTCTGAAAAGAGTCTACATACCATCTTTACGGGTATAAAAATTAGTATATGGTGATTTGCAGCGTAATAGTTCAGTGTTGTTGTCGAAGGATAAGATTCATAAATCAGTGGAGCTCGACGACGGGATATTCATGAGATTTACTTGCTTACATACATGCTTACTTATTCAAGCTTATTACCCCTCATACAGATCCATAGGCTGCTCACCTGTATTCTGCATTGAATTCTGTCCTGGGTGATATTTTACATTTGCTTTGAGCTGCACTCCATCTGCTTGATTTCTTCTTCCGATTTCCGACGTAATTCATTCGTCGGTCTTTCGCTTTTTCGTTTCCCTTCAGAATTCCATGTGAGTACTTGCCTCGTGATGCAGTTTGATGTTTTCCATAATGTATGTCCTAGTCACCTTCAACATATTTTCTTGATTTCCTCATCAGCTGGAAGCTAGTTTGTTTTCTTTGACAGTAGGCTGCTTTTTGTGATATATCGCCAACGGACACTGAATATTTTGCGTGGACAATTGTTTATAATTACCTGTACATTTTCGGTGGTGGATGTAGTAGTTCTCGAATTTTCAGTTCCGAACAATAAAACGATCTTGACGCTGGTATTGAAGATTCTGACTCTGATATTGGTTGGCAGTTGTTTCGAGATACATATGGTCTTCAATCGCGTGAATGCGACCCTCGCTTTGTCAATCATCGCCTTAACTTTTGCATCAGATCCTCCATGCTCATCGATGATGCTACCCAGATACGTGAGTGTTTCGACCTCTTGTAGAGTTTCTCTATCAACTGTGATTGAGTTGGTGTTTTCTGTGTTGTATTTCAGGAACTTGTCCTTTTCCTTGTATATATTGATGCTTACTGATGCAGAGGTTCTTGCGACACTAGTTGTCTTGACCTGCATTTGTTCGTGTGTATGGCGTAGGAGAGCTATGTTATCCATGAGGTCCAAATTGTCTAACCACATTAAAGCTGTCTTTCGTATTTCGTGATCCCCATCACATGTGGAGGTCTCCATAATCTAATCGACCACCAGAAGAAATAGAAAGGGTGACACTAATCAGCCTTGTCTGACACCGGTCTTCACTTGTAATGGGTTTGTCAGTTGGCCTCCTGATATTGGGAGATATAAGTGGTACGTATCACTAATCGAAAGTGATGTTGCTGGAGGCAGAAGGTTAAGAAGATAGAAGGGGAGAGAATGAGAATAGACAATGATTGGTGTGGAAATGAGGGAACATTCAAGTGTGAAACAATTGGTTGATAATTAACAAAGACGGAGTTTACTATATGGTTCTCAGATTTTCTCAAGAGATTCTGTAATTTTTTGTTCATGTACATTTGGTCGTCTCAGACTGTACTCTCTTTCCCTCAAATCTTCCTGAATAGAACGTTGAGTTTGTTTGCAGTCATTTAGATACCCGACTTCAGTGCTTCATCGGTATGTCGTCAGGTTCTTCTGCTTTCCCATTACTCTTGAATTGTCTAATGGACATCCTAATTTATTCGATTGATGGTGGGATGATATATGGGAAAATCTACGTGCTGCTTCGATGTGCGATGGGTTCAGTGAGACTTGTCTATTCAAGTGTTGGGATTGTATGTAGTACTCGAGCCTAGGACATACGCACACTGTACAAAAAGTCAAAAAAATATAGCCTTGATATGGCTAAAGGCTCTATGTATTGAGCGTAGGTTTCACAAACCTTCGGCAACTATATCACGGCTGGATGCAGCAGTTTTCAAGTTTTGGTCAACAATGATTTCCTGGTCACTGTGTGTCTTGATCACAAGTTGTCTATTGTCATTCACCGTGTATATGCATGTGCAGAACTGTGGTCTTGATATACTATTAGTACTGCCATAATAATAGACCTTATCCTAAAACTGTAGATTTGTCATGATTTGATTACCTAATCTATTGGATTTCAAGTGGAAGTCCCAGCATTGTTCATTCTGTCTTGTCGTACGGTTGGAATCAGCAATATAATGTCTAACATTTTTGACGAACACATTTGAGATGAAGATAGAATAACATATTTGTTGTGAATAAGGACACGTTATACAGAATAATGACATCTGTGAGGCTAAGCAATGATATCCGGTTGAACGAATGTTCCCGCGTTCACCATTACTGACTTCTTAGTGTTACATGTTACAGATGAACCTTCACAGTAATTATGGGTTCATCTTCGAAGATCATGTGGTTTAGAACCAATACCACTACATCTTCACTTTGGTGGCCAATATGGATCATATACGCTTGGAAGCATTTATCGACAAAGACCAAATTTTAGATCATTCAGATAATTTCTGCAGGTCATTCAGATACTTTTGATTATCACTTTCATCTACTATCTCTCTCCACATCATGACATATCTTGACGCTCAACAAAACCGATGATAGAAGAAGACTAAGGAGGTCATTTATACACAAAAGAAATAACACTGACCACGAAATGTTGCACTGAAATACTCACCTAAGCAGTTTCACAGCTAGACAGCTTTGGGTTGACCCGTACACTTTGTTGACTCTTAACTAAGAAATTCCTTATTAACATAAACCGACTACTTTTAGTCCTGATATTACCTAACACAGATAACGACTGACTGTGTGGAACACTGCCAAAAGTTTTATTGGAGTCAATGGTGGCTACATCTGTAGGTAGTTTCTGATATTTAGGAACTCACCAAGTTCCATGGGCTAATAATCAGTTTGTAGGACATGAATAACCTGTTCTGAAGCCATATTGCTCTTCAGAATAATATTTTATAAAACCTTAGTTATCATGCTGGTCAGGGTTATGGGACGATAGTTTTCAGGTTTGTGTCTTGTACCCATTCCAAAGTTAGGACTTACTATGGTATTTTTCAGTCTCTTAGTATTCTGAATTCTGGTGCAAATAGGTTGGAACATGTGCTTACGGGATTTAAGATAAAATTTCCTAATTCTCATGGTAATCTCGGATGCATTTTATCGGGCCCCATAAATCTACCTATATCAAGTTATTTAACGGACCAAAGACATCCAGTTCTGTAGTGATCACCATGTCCAGAGTGTGGATGGGGGATTCATATGAACCCAAGGGAAGGCTATCTCTACTGTACATACATTATCAAATTGATCAGGTAATACCCAGGCTTGACTGTAATCATCTACTAGTTATATGGTACTGCTGTATCTACGTAACTCTGAAATACAGTCTTTCTCCTTAGTTCTATGGTTTATTTAAGAATATAAGCATTTAGGGTATTTGGTGAACTCATGAGCAAGCTTGTCTTCACACAATCTTCTGAACCTAAGGAGGGATGAGGCATAAATATTTATGACTTTCCTATACTTGAATGTTGCTTCATCAGCACGAAGTTACCAAAATCTCTTCCGTATTCTTCTTCCGTTACGAAGAAGGGTTTGAACCCCCCCCCTAGTGGACCACGGTGAGTTTTTCTGATACATTTAAGCTGGATTTTTTCTACAATGCGAAACTATTTTTTACTGTTAATTCATGTCCATTATCCGGCCTTTATTGTAGAGCACACATTGTAAGACCCCAGGTGTTATGCCTAAATTTTTCTCTCGTCTGCTGTTGGAGCACGGTCGATTGATACACTAATACCTTACGACCTAAATAAAAAGGGAACAAGTTGTGAAATTTAAGTTTTGTTTGATTCTGTACTCTTGTCGGCTAAATTTTTAATTATACTAATCTGCTATTTTGATTGAATCTATCAGCAGAGGACTGAGTCATCGTTTCCTACCATCACGGAGCAAATTGAACTGATTTGTCCTGTGTCTGGGCAAAAGATTGTTCCTTGTTGGACAGGGATATCACTTTCAAAGTCTATTTCATCATATTCAGTTCTGTAGAAACTGGTTGGCTATTAGATCTGGTTGAAAACGTAATGTATGTGTATTCACTAAAATTTCGCGCCATATCGTCAATGAATTACTGTGTTCTTGATTTCTGGACTCGGTGTGTCAGTAAATGTCATATTAACCGTTCGTACAAAAGATTAGTGGACAGTTCTGTGTGTTTCGCACATTAGTAGAAGTATAGTGAACAAAACACTAGTTGGGGACAATCGAATGTATTTAAGCAAACATTACAGACTATCTCGGTAAATTCTGATAACCAAACAATGAACAGTCAATTTGCAAATTAACAACCAATTGTTTCAATCTTCACTGTTTCTTCTCTAATTCCATTGCTCATGCATTTTCCAAAGGATTGCGCTTCATTTCAGTTCTTTCCTCATCGGTCTTCTGCGAAAATACATTCTATGTCTGACCCACACCATATACTACTTATGTGGATATAAGTAGACAACACCACAGAAGCATTATGTTACCGTTCTCTAAGAAAGACTCAATAAACGCATTGAAAAACAGGCGAGGGGCCCTATTTAAAGGCTGGTCAACGCTATGTTTCCATGTTACGAGGGAGAATTTCGTTCTTGAGACAGGTAATACTTGCTCATAATTGGTTGAATGAGCGAGTTTTCAGCATACTAGGATTTACCTGACTTAAACCACAATATTGGCAAGAATTGCAAAGGGATATACCCGTATTGATCAAAGTGTTCAATCATAACCGAATAATATTCCTCTGAATTAAAATTCAACCACCGAGTAATTTAGAGTCTTTAAAACTGGTCCAAACAAGAGAAGCCCATGTTACTTTACGACGTTTTGTCCTGCTTTTTTAAGTACAATGGCTACGATTGACTACAACAGAATTATGGAATCAAGTTCAAGATGGTTCCATTAATCATTGATTTCAGAATAAACCTGTGTATAGATTGCTTAGAGTTTTCTCTTTCTTACGAGTTCACCAACAGGTTTGAAATAAAGTCTTTTATATTCCTGTGAAGTGACGGACTAATTTTTAACAATTCAAAGGTCAATTAGTTGTTCTGAAACATTTTTCAGACTACGAAAACAACCTAGGTAGCTCTTTACCAGAGGTGTCTCAAGTTGAAAGAGGTCTAGGGGTGTTAATATTTTATCATATGCTGACTGCAACAAAAATGCCTCCCTAGCGAACCTTGCACTGGTAACATGAAAGCGCATTTTTGGCCAGTTCGACGGTAGGACTTTCCACCTAATCTTCAACAGTTTTGTTCATCCCCACCTACAGTGCAGAAACGTTGTGTGTCCCCTTCCTGACTCCAAAAGGATAGGGAGACTCTGGAACGTCTCCAACGGCCAGCTACACAATTGATTAGGAGACTCAAATTTAAGTCTAATAAAGGAAGCCTCCGATCATTTAACCTTTACAAATTACAGTACAGGGGCCTTAGAGGTGATCTTCTAATGAATAATAGAACCATAAACACTATTAAACATCCCCTTCAACATCTACTTAGTCTTGTTCCTAACACAAACTCTAGAGGTAGACCCTAGAAACTGGACGAAATATCATTGTGCAAGGTGTGCCAGAAAATATGAACCCAACTCATGCAAACTCTGATATTCGGGAATGAAAATTCATTAAGCATTCCTTAAAACTCAAGAACATATTGACCCAACAGGTAATGCGACTAGCCAAGAGAGACGGTGACTCTAGACCCCGGTTGTTGAAGATAACCTTCCCCTCCTCCCACATGGCGGCTGCAACTCTGGAAGCATTTCGTGCCTATAGATGTCGGTTGCCAACTGACATCCATATGCATCCGGATAGGCCCCACGACAGCAGGATCAAGCACAAGGGAAAGCTGGAGCTGACAATTCCACTCGTGGACTGTCTTGATCATAAAAAGAATGTGTAAAGGACAGGAACTACCAACTCCGTAAACATCGTATAGGTAGGCTACCTGTCCACTCACGCACAGTTCATATAGACAAACAAGAAGAAGCTCACGCGTTCCAAATTGAAAGCATAAACTGCCTATACACGAACGCCGCGAGCTTGCCAAACAAAATAGATGAGCTACGTGAACTTAGCAACGCTAATGATGCCCATCTGATAGGAATATCCGAAACTTGGATAACGTCTCAGTTTACGGACCAGGAGTTAGCAATAACTGGGATGTCTTTATTTCGCAACGACAGAAAAACAGGAATGGGAAGTGGGGTAGCACTATACGTACGGTCATGCCTGGAGGCGCACCAACTTCACAACCAAGAGTTTCACAATCTTGATGAGTCAGTATGGTGCTCAGTAAGATTGTCTACCACCTCGAGGTGTCTAGTTGGGGTCATTTACAGGAAGCCCGTTGACGACATCGAGTATGACAAACGTTTGCTGGAAGGATTAACTCGCTCTACGCGTCTCGGATTCTCTCATATCCTGATTCTAGGGGACTTCAATCTCCCTAGAATCAACTTCGTGGCACATACATACATTGATGGTACCAACTATACTGAAGCTCTGTTCTTCAACCTTATCGGCGACCTGGGATTATTTGAAAATGTGAAGTCGGCAACCCGTTGAAGAAACAGTCAGACGCCGTCACGCTTAGACTGGGTATTCACAAATGAAGAATTCCTAGTTGATGACCTCTCAATCCTGGCTCCCCTGATCACGCCGTCCTATCATTCAGCTTTGTCAGCAAAACGGAGCTACGATATCCTACTAGCAACAAGCGCTGGAACTTCAAACGGTTGAATGTGTTAGCTTTACAGGACTATCTACAACAGGTGGATTGGGATGTTCACCCTCAAATTGAAGTGGATGCTCATTGGGATTTTTTACTGCACACGATCTTATGTGCTACTGAGCATTCAGTTCCTAAAATGGTCCCAAAAAGCTACAAGCAACCTCCAATCATCAAGAACCGCACTCGTCGTTTGCTAAGCCGCAAAAGGCACTGTTGGGCTGAATATAAACGAACTGATAACAACGGCACGTACAGGCAATACAAACATATAAGGAACATATGCACAAAGTCAATAAGAGAAGACAGGCTTCAGTTCCAGACCAAGCTTATCGATAGATTCGTCTCCAATCCGAAAAGCTTGTTCAGTTATGCAGCTTCTCTTCGACAAGGCAAAACTGGAGTTTCCCAACTGCTTGGTCCTAATGGCCCGACCAATAACGACAGTGATGCCGCTTACCTTTTGGCTTAAACAATACTCCCGGATATTCCAGCTGACCCACATCAACCATACTGACGAAAGCTTCACCTGCACCTGTACAGGACTTTCCGAAGTGAACCTTGAGTGCTGACCTGGTGCTCCGTAAACTGCAGCACCTAAGAAAGGATACATCTCCTGGTCCGGATATGGTTCATTCCGCTGTATTGAGGGAAGCAGCTTCAATCCTGGCGACACCACTTAGCGTGATGTTTGCACACTCGCTAAGCAGAGGCAAACTACCGGAAATATGGAGGCTGGCCCACATCACACCAATTTTCAAAGGAGGTCGACGCAGTGAACCCTCAAGCTACCGACCAGTGGCCCTTCTCTCCATACTTTCCAGAATTATGGAATCCCTAGTATACGACGGCATAATAGAACACTTATCATCCTCAAAGTTCTTCTCGCCTCAACAGCATGGTTTCAGAAAAGGTCATTCTTGTATGACCAACCTGCTGACTGCGGTGGATAGATGGACAACCATCCTTGATCGCAAGGGGAAGGTTGACGTCATCTACCTGGACTTCTCAAAAGCTTTTGATGGGGTCAACCATGCATGTCTTATCAAGAAGCTTGGACGATTGGGTATAAAACCCCCTTTCATTGATTGGCTCTCTTCACATTTAGAAAACCGACACTTTAAGGTCAGGGTTAACTTCACTCTCTCTCAGGCTATGGAATGTCCTAGTGGGGTCCCCCAGGGTTCAATACTAGGATCTCTTCTCTTCTTGATTTATATTAAAGATCTTCCTCAACAAGTTTCATCTGATTTATTGCTTTTTGATGATGATGTGAAACTTTGGAGAGAGATACGTAATCATAATGATATACTAATTCTTCAGGAGGATCTGACCCGACTTCAAAGTTGGGCAGACGACAACGGACTTACTTTCGACACTTCAAAGTGCAAGGTAGTCCACCTGAGACATGTTGCAGACTATAGTTATAACTTAGGTAACTCACCTCTAGAAGTTTCCCAAGTTGAAAAAGATTTAGGAGTGTTGGTACCCTACGACCTGAAATCGTATGCGAACTGTGACAAAAACGCCTCTCAAGCTAACCTTGCACTGGTAACATGGCAAGTTTGACGGTAGAACCTTCCACATAATTTTCAACAGTTTTATTCGTCCCCATTTAGAGTACGGAAACATAGTATTTCCTCCCTCCCTCCAAAAGGATAAGGACACTCTGGAACGTATACAACGTCGAGCCACGAAATCAGTTCGGGGACTCAAATTCAAACCTTATGAAGAGCGCCTCAAATCACTTAACCTTTACCCGTTAGAGTACAGGAGTCTTAGAGGTGATCTTCTTATGACTTATAGTATCCTTAATACTTCTGGTCATCCCCTTAAACATCTTCTTAAGCTTAGTCATAACACTAACCTAAGAGGTAACACCCAGAAATTGGAGACCCAAGATAGCAGAACAGACTGTAGACACAACTTCTACTCCGTTAGAGCTGTCAAGTGCTGGAATTCGCTGCCGACTGAGCTAGTCCAAGCGACCTCCCAGGAGTCCTTTAAGAGGAAACTTGACTTATTCTTAAGGACTAAGGATAACATATTATTATGATTTACCAAATTCTTTTTTTTCCTCTATTATCGTTCATATACCTAGGTTCTTACCTGGAGGTATTAGTGATCCACTGCTACCAGACACGGAAGCCCGTTAAGCGAAAGCTTCTTCTATTCCGTCCTCAACCATTTGAACCATTTGGAGACAACACGGTAGAACAGACTGTTGGAACACTTTATATTTCTAAAGAGTAGTCAAATGTTGGAATTCGCTGCCAACTGGGCTAGTTCAAGAGACTTCCCGGGGAAACTTGACATATTCTTATGGAATAAGGACAGTATCTCACTATAATTTACTAAGTCTTTTTTCCCTCTTCCATCATTAATATACCTGGAGGCATCGGCAATCCACTTCTACTAGATACGGAAGCCCGTTAAGCGAGAGCATATATTCCGTCCAGAACCATTTGAACCGTTTGAACCACTATTTTCCCTCGTAGATTGTTATTTAGTGCTACCAGCTTCCTCAAGGACGTTGTCAATATACAATTGCACGTGCGATTCACTCAGGTCGTATTTCTGCCATAATTTGGTTAGTAGCGGTTGTTTATTTATAAGAGCATACTAATTAAATATATTATACTCTAACTTCACAATTCATCATGATAGTACCTACTTCATTTGACGTACAAAGTTATTTAAGTAACTTGGGGATTAGGAAATAGTTATTTCCTAATGCTCAATCTCCCGATTTTGGGGAAAATTTTGTTAGTTATAAGGAAATTCCAGGGAAGCTACACTTATATACCGGGGGAAAATTTGGGTTTTCCCCAATATTTCCTCAGACTGGTGAAAACCTCAAAATTAACCTCAAATTCCCCAAAATTTGGAGACTGGGGTCTTTTAGCTCACTTTCTGTTTGAGACTACTAGAGTGTTCAAAATCGAGTACAATATGAGTAGAAAGATAATTAGAATAGTGCATGTACAGTATTTGTACCATTTGGATGAGAATAAAGCGTACGTCTTGTAACGTCACTTTTTTCCACTCAGCAATGTCATTTCTACGCAACTTCACAATAAACCGGTTCTCATCAGTCACACCTATTTGGTACTGTGACAGTAATTTGCTCCAATTACTTGTTAGATGAGTAACTCCAAAAATATTTCAAATTCGTCATTCTACTCACTGCAATGCATAAATGTATGAGTCATGAACTTTGACTTGATTGTTTCAAAAGTATCATATTGTCTTTTGACAGAGTAGTAAAAGATTGAGTCTTTTAGTTAAAAGGTTCAGGTTCTACCACTCAAAGTTAAAGTTATCACTTCCTACTAAGATGTAATCCACTGTCTTATGGATCTTTAGATCGAATGCTCCTGGCGTGGCCCCCCAAGAAAACCACCTGCTTCGTTCTGGGGACCCGGGCAGTATCACAACCCACACACAAATCAAATGGTAATTACTACTGGGAATATTATCTTTTAGGGTTCTCAAAGTCATGTTCTGTTGACCCCAGAATTGCTCATAATAATACTCAGTTCGGTAGCGCCACAAGTATTTCGTCTAACTATGGATAATCTTAGTTTCTGAAAAGGTGCATAACGTTGAGGGACAGTCTCAAATGTTCTTTTTTATTGATGCTTAATTCTTTGCATATAGAATTGCCACTACGTAATAAAACTTAGTTCATGGAATTGGTAGCTGTCGGAAACGTAAACAGCCAGGTTCTTAATGGTAATTTTTCATCTTATAAGTTTTCTGTGCAACTTCCTGACGAGATTCTACTAGCCGTTTATTGTTTATATTTCCTTGGTGTTCATTCTGTGTATTTCTCTGGACTAGTATCAGTATTCCTTCATAGCTAATCTGAAACGAAAAAGAGCAGCTGGTCCAGATGAACTAACTCCAGAGGTCTTTAAGGATGGTGGTCTAGTTTTAGCGACTGGACTGAGCAACATTTTAGCCGAAATCTGGGAACTGACTGTAATTTCATCTGACTGGTCGCAATCCCTGATCGTCCCAATATATAAGAATTGGTCAAAATCATCCTGTGATAACCATATAGGGATTAGTTTGACTAATATAGCATCTAAAATACTAGCCCCAATAACTATCGGGCGCCTAACAAAGACTCGTGAACTCCAAACACGAGAAAATTAGGCTGGCTTCAGGACTGGTCGTGGCTGCATCGACCACATATTCACTATTCGTTACATCTTAAAACACAGGCATGCTTATCGGCGTCCAACAATGATAGTTTTTCTTGACTTAAAAGCAGCATTTGACTCTGTAGACTGAGGTTCTGTGGCAGTGCCATTGAAAGTTGTACTTCGGAAGTACATAAACCTCATGAAGGCTCTTTACTCAAACACTACCAGTCGAGTGAGAGCCTATGGCTAACTGTCACCTGATTTTGCAACCTCAAGTGGTGTCCGACAAGGCTGTCAACTATTCCCATTTTTGTTTAACTCCATTATAGACCTATTGCTGGAAATAACACTCTCGTCGACTGAATTTTCAGGAATTGATCTCCTACCAGGAGGTCCACTTATGGATATGCAGATGACATAGTCCTGTTTGGTGAAGATGCTGATAAAATGCACTCTTTTGGTAACACTGAGCAACAATACCAGGATGTTTGGGATGCGCTTCTCCCCCTCTAAATGTACGTTTTTAGCTTCAGGACTGACCTACGTCAACATCTGAACTAAATATAGGGAGTGAAATCGTTGAACGCGCCGACAACTTGATTTATCTTGGAAGTTTGACCAGCCCTAATGGGTTGGTATCTCAAGAAATCTCTGCACGGATTCAAAAAACTCGTTCAGCTTTTGCCAACTTACGTCACCTATGGCGAAGGCGAGATATCTCTCTATCAATTAAGGAACGAGTATACTACACAGCAGTTCGTTCTGTTCTACTTTACGGCTGCAAAACGTGCCCATTATGAGTAGAAGATACTCGTAAGTTACTAGTATTTGACCATAGATGTCTTAGAAGTATTGTTTGTATCTGCTGCGATCATCGGGTAAGTAATAGTGAGGTTAGACGCATGGTGTTAGGAAATGATAGTAAGTCAGTTGATGAGGTTGTAAATCTTCATCGACTGAGATGGTTGGGCCACGCGTTACGTATGCCTGAACACCGATTATCACAACGCGCAATGCTGACTAGTGTAGGGGATGGTTGGAAGAGAGTTAGGGGCGGCCAAACTGAAACGTGATATCAGAGCTTGAAGTCACTAACTTCTGGTCTGAGCCATGTTGGTAGATGCAGACTAGTTGGTTGGGGTCCAGGTGACTATCATAACCAATGATTGAAGACTCTAGATGACATGGCTCAGGATCAATCCCGATGGCGTATGTGTGTACGCTCTTTGTCTTCCCTTGAACTGTGATTAAAATTGCTTAATATCCTTTTTTCTACCAACTAATGTTTTCGCGCTGTGCTGTATCCTTATACACAATCCTTCTTTTATATATTACTACCGTTGAAGTAATCACTGTTATGAATTTAGTGATCATTTTGTTGTTCTAATGAGATATGGCAACTTGGACCAACGCATATGTGTGCGTGGTCTTATGTTGCAGCTGACTGGCTGACTCACTTCACAACTAATTTTGGCAGTCTACTAGCTCTTACTTTTAAAATCCTCTTATCAAAAGATGTGGATACCTTAGTTTTATCTAGTTAGAAAATTCTCGGTCCGAAGACTAAGGTTTTCGTCAACCCTGATGCCTAACTTTGACAGTCACCCAGCTAGTGAGTGTTTACTAAAGTATGGAGATTTGTAGCTTGTGAACCTTTATTGGCTTGTATCTTTTAATGACTAAGTTTTGTTCTAAGTTTTATTATGGAAATTTAAAAGACATAAAAAGTATTAATTTCGAATTATATTTTCTAATTAGTACGTGCATCATCCTTTTTTGTTTCTGTTGTTCTTGTTTTTTTTTCTACTTTTAATAGTTTTTCACTACTATGACAGACATTATCCTCCACTAGTCAGTTTACATTTATCGAAATCTAGAAAACTCTTACATATGGATGACGATGAACTTACTCAAGAGATTTTGGATCAATTCGATCTCATTTGCACACAACATCAATATGATCATGGTAAGGTATTATTAAGTAGTTCATGTACATTTAGTGTCAGCATACAGTGGCGAAAATTTAAATAAACACAATCTACATTCAAACAGTAAGTTCATTCCATCTGTTCCTCATAATTCCAAACTTTAGAGCTATCTAATTGCTTGTCTCGGTCAACTTCGTTAGATACGAAGTTGGGAGGGTGCACGCAGACATCTGACTTCCCACCTAATGACCAAACTTCAACTGTTGGACGAAATGAACTTGAACGGCTAAAGAAAGAAGTAAGCTTCATGTTTTGACCAAACACTACCACTTACAAAAGAATGATCTAATTGTGGTACTTAGATGTCTTATATAACTTCTGACTGTTCTTCTGCCGAAAGTGCCTTAGTGTTTTACAGAAATCCGACATGTATCATTCGATGTTAGAGAGCTTATGGTGACTGATGATAAAGTTGCTGTCGAATTTACTTCCTGTCAAACTAGGAGGTATTAAATTTTTCTCATAGTAATTATCATTTATTGAATAATGGAATTGATTGTCATAAAACGCTTTGTATTTAAAAGTAATTATTTGCATGACGCGTGTAAAGTAAACATATTCCTAGCGGTTAAAACTCATCTTTCATTTCACCTTAGTGTTAGTTATAATCGCAAGTATTTTAACATAAAAAATATGACCATTCAGTCTTTCTCTAGTGTGGATCTAGTTCATGAAGCATATGCGGATGCCCTAATCGATTGTCCACAGTAAAGATATTAGTATTTAAATTATTAAACAATATGTTCTAAACAGTTGTGTAAACATTAACAAACACCAAGTTTGGCGAACTGTTAGTCCTAATGTACACTAACACCTATTCTTCTTGTGTTTTTAATTATACACCTGGGTTGAACCGTTATATTTAGTTAAGCTACTGTATCCTACAATAAAAACAAATAACTTTAAAGCTTACGTAAATACTGTATTATTTGTTATCAGTGTGTACGTGAGTATTACTTGTATATATCCTTTATTTATTTCTGATCATTTCTTCTTCATATCGATTTTTTTAGGTATCTGTTCTACGCGAAGAGCTTTATATGAAACTAGGTGAACTTGCTACTATTAAAGAATCTGCCAGTCGAACAAAAGCAACCGATTCTGATACTATCAGTAAATTAGAGTCACATCTTAAATCTGAACGAAATGATTTCCAACGTAAACTAAGTGAATTAAATGCTCAAATAGCCTTTCGTGAAGCTGACTACCGATTAGTATGTAGTGAACTAGCTCGTATGAAAGAGGAAGTTGCATTTAATAAACAAGTGGTAAACGGTGAGTATTACAGATTTAATTGCAACCAATAAATAATTAACTGTCTTATTGGTACTTTATTTTATTTTTTCAGACTGGTAGGGAATTATTGTTCAGTCAGTCATAAGCAATGTAGAACCTGGCATATTTATGCATCAGTTCAAGTTAGCACACCACTTCATTGCGGCGAGATGAGTTTTTTGAGATATATGTCAGATTAGTAAAAGTAGTAACATTATCAGTTATTGTAAAAATGATTGTTGTTAGACGATTTAGAAGGAAGAATCAAACTCTCAGGATAAGAGGTGTAAGGTAAATTTAAAACTCAAAGGCTAAGGGGAGATAAGAAGTGAGTATATCTGTCTCCTTGTAACAATACTTTGATGTGATGATTCAAGAAACTGATACTTACTGACAGAATTGATTTTTACCATAAACAACGTCAGTCTTATACTTTAATCTGACGATCAACTTCTTATTTAAAACATCACTCTTCTCTCTCAAATTGAGTTATTCTGAAAACTTTAAAGATTAGTTAATATAGCTTCAATTGAACTTATCATTTAATAACACTTAAAGATACTGAACAAAAAATATCATGACAGCGCTATGTAACGAAGTCAACAACTTAAAAAGGAATGAAGTGAAAAGTAGTATTGTCAACCGTATGTGAGGTCTGAACATTTGAATTATGGTTATAAATAATATATGAAACCAAAGTAACAGAAACCTACTATATAACCAATCATCAATGCTATTAGCCCCCAAATGTCCTGGTACGGCCGAGAGTGGGGAGAGTCAGCACTCACTCTCCAAATGCTCTTGAATGATCACGTGCATAAAACCACTGCCAGGGAAGTCCTACTCACTGAATTCTCACGACGAGGGTGTGGTTTACGAAGTTGAGAGAAGGAAAAGCGAACGTTCGGTAGGAGCTTTAACCGGGTTGGTGGACACGGAAAGTCCACCTAGGGGAGTTGGAAAACCTTGACTTCAAACCAATGGTTTACATGCACTCCAATATCCTAGGGGAACAAATGGTGTATAAATCAATTGTTGGTCACCGGCTACCATGGGACTGCATCTCCTTACGATGCTCCACTGCCTTGTGGATTAGACCTTTAGGTCAAAGGCTTCGGGTGTGGCCCCCTAAGAAAACCACCTGCTTCGGTTTGGGCCCCCGGGAAGTATCACAGTCCTCACACAAATCAAGTGATTTATGTGGCACATATCTATTTGGTGCCTCATTGTACCAATGTTTACGTGTTTAAATAAGTATACAAATAAATAAATACATTTTGTAACTGTTCATCTTTGCTATCTGTTATTTATAATTCAGAACGTTCTGTTGAATATTCTCCTGCTTCCCAAATTCTTGTCTCCTTAACTTCCCCAAATCCTGATCCTGTTTCTAACCACAAATTACGAACACCTGTCCCTCGTGTTCCAAGCACGGATTTTCACCTTCCTGCACCAGTTACTCCTATTCCTAGTAAACGGTATAAAGTCCCACCCGCTGGTCGAATGTGGGATGTTGATGTCACGAACAATTTAAATGATAAACTAAAGTCAAATACAACACCACAAGATATTGATAAAAATGTAGTCTTGATAGATAGTGATGAAATTTTGCTGTCAAATGCATCGAGGAAACGACAACGATGTGTCGTATCGCCTGATACGTCTCCAGAACACTCTATGCGCCGAATTCCTGTATCTTTAGCTGATGCGTCCGTTGAAACTACAGATCTACTACATACTACTTCTCATAGTCATCCCTTGTCTTATCGAATTCCATCCTGTGCTTTCTCAACCACTGAGCCTTTCAATGAATTTACTAAAGAAAATCCTGAAATGTTATCAGAATTATTAGATTTGTCTATTTCAATTCCTCGGAATGACAAGAGCAGGTCAGATTATTATTATTATTGTTATTATTATTATTATTACTGATTTTAGTTGTCATAAACACCGTGAACTATTCATTATTTTTTTAAGAAACCAATAACCGTGACTTATGAATTTACAATGCTAGAGTGCAAAATATCATGTATAATACTTTTTCAAATTTACAGCCAACTAACTTATTTCCCAATACACAGTTGTTAATCATTTACTAAGTACAGCTTTGCGATCTAGCCTTGAAACCCTACTGTTAGTGTGTGTATGTGTGAGCTAGTGATAATACACGGCTTTTTATTTGAAGTAGATGAAGTGAGATTCCGATCAGCCATGCATTTTTGAAAGTCAAGCGTTTTAATCACTAAGTCACTGCTCCTAAAATAGCTGTGATATTAATAGGGTTTCTGTTCAATAATTGTTTAATCAGTGCTGCAAATTATTATGTTTTCATATTGAATTGTGGATGATTATCAGGCAATAGAGTCAGTCTTGAATTAAAAAGTGAACAAGGTCACACTTAGTTCATATATTGACTTGAGAATCATTGACCACGAAATTGTCGAACAGTTTCTTATTGGTGTTCATCGTTCATGGATAATTTACATATACCTACATACAACTAAAAAGCTGAGCTGTATAAATACCTGAATGGTTAGCTCTGTTATTCCCTAAAACTATTCATAAATAGGAATACAGACTAATATAAATGTATTTGTTTTTTTCAGGAGTAGCATCAATATTAATCCTCAAACAGCATTGGTCACATCATCTTTTGCAAGGTCAGAAGATTCCACTTGGCTGCTATCAGATTATTATCTCACCGGGTTAAGTAAATTACTTCCACGACAGTCAGATATTCTTAGTGGAATCCAGTCATCATCTGACAACTATGTATCACAACTAAATTTAGTGGTTAAACGATTTTCTGAATCCGTACCCTACTTAATACGAAGAATAGAAGAGCAGTTAAAAGTATGTTGACACTAACATTTTTCTATTCAACTATCCATTCATGTTGATTTGTGCAGTAAATGTCATTTCGATGGATGACATTTGAAAAAGGAAAATTGTGCAATAAACCAATGGTTACTTATGAGTAATATAACTAGATTACTTACGCCTGTTACCCCCAATAGAACATAGGCTGCCGACCAGCATTCTCCAACCCACTCTATCCTCGGCCTCCCTTTCTAGTTCTATCCAATTCTTGTTCATTCTTCTCATGTGTTCTTTGGTCTTCCACTTTTCCTTTGGCCTTCAGGATTCAATGTGAGGGATTGTCTTGTGACGCAATTGGGTGATTTCCTCAGTGTGTCTTATCCACCTTTAGCGCTTCTCCCTGATTTCTTCCACCGCTAAAACCTGGTTTGTTATCTCCCACAGTAGGTTGTTGCTGATAGTGTCTGGCCATCGGATCCGAAGTATCTTGCGTAGACAACTGTTGATAAACACGTGTATTTTCTGGATGATGGCTTTCGTAGTTTTCCACGTCTCCGCCTCATACTGTCTTGACATTTGTATTGAAAATTCTGATCTTGATGTTGGTTGACAATTGTTTTGAGTTCCAGATGTTCTTCAGTTGTAAATATTCTGCCCTTGCTTTGCCGATCCACGTCTTCACATCTGCATTAGATCCACCATGTTCATCAATGATGCTGCCCGGATATGTAAAGATTTTCACATCCTCCAAAGCTTCTCCGTCAAGTGTAATTCGATTGGTACATGCTGTATTGTATCGAAGAATCTTGCTTTTCTCTTTGTGTATGTTGTGACCTACTGCAGCTGAGGCTGCTGCTACACTGGTCGTTTTCTCCTGCATTTGTTGTTGCGTTTGTGATAGAAGAGCCAGGTCATCCACGAAGTCTAAATCGTCAAGCTGCATCCTGCCTGTCCACTGTATTCCGTGCTTTCCTCCAGATGTCGACGTCTTCATGATCCATTCGATCACCAGGAGAAAGAGAAAGGGTGAGAGTAAGCAACCTTGCCTGACACCGGTCTTTATCTCGAACGAGTCAGTGAGCTGTCCTCCATGCACGATTTGGCAGTTTAGTCCATCATAGGAATTCCGTATGATATTGACTGTCTTCTCAGGTACGCCGTAGTGTCGAAGAAGCCTCCACAGTGTTGTTGTGTCCACACTATCAAATGCTTTCTCGTAGTCAATGAAGTTGATGTAGAGTGATGAATTCCATTCAATTGATTGTTCCACAATGGTCCGCAGAGTTGCGACTTGGTCTGTACACAATCGATCCTTACGGAATCCAGCCTGTTGATCTCGAAGTTGGGTGTCTACGGAGTCCTTCATTATGTTTAACAATATCCTGTTGAAGACTTTTCCTGGTATTGAGAGGAGAGTGATGTCCCTGTAGTTATCACACTTGCTGAGATCGCCTTTCTTTGGTATCTTGATCAGAAGTCCTTGTTTCCACTCTGTTGGTACTTGTTCTTCGTCCCAAATCTTACCGAAGAGAATGTGGAGTATCTTTGCAGTTACTGCCACATCTGCTTTCAGTGCCTCTGCTGGGATGTTGTCTGGTCCCGCTGCTTTGTCGCCCTTGATTTGTTTGATGGCCATGCTGATCTCTTCAATTGGTTGTGGGCTAACATTGATTGGGAGGTCCATGGGTGCTGCTTCGATGTTGGGTGGGTTCAGTGAAGCTGGTCGATTTGAGAGTTTTTTGTAGTGTTCTACCCACCTGTTTCGTTGTTCTTCAATGTTAGTGATTACCTTGACTTCCTTGCTTTTCACTTGTCGTTCTGATTTACGATAATTTCCAGCAAGTTTCTTTGTTGTATCATACGGTTGTCTCATGTCTCCTTCTCTTGCAGCCTTTTCCGCTATATATTTACTTTTGTTGGTTCTGATACTCCTCTTCACTTGTTTACTTCCGTGTATTCAGCTTGTGCCTTGGCTTTCTCTGTTCTTGTTCGGCTGATATTGATTGCTGCCTTCTTGTTCCTCCTTTCTTCAATTTTATCCAGTGTATCAACAGTGATCCATTCCTTGTGATGGTGCTTCTTGTGGCCCAGAACTTCATAACATGTTGAAGTGATTGCCTCTTTTATCCCTTTCCGTTTGCTCTCCATAGTAGTTTCCTCTCTATTGAGTAGCTCATAAAAGGCCTGGAACTTGTTGTTGAGGGCTATGTTGAATTTGTTGAGTTTGTCAGTATCCCAAAGAAAGGCCGTATTAAACTTTTGTGACATTGTCCGCGCCGTTGTCCAGTGCTTCTTAAGTTTTAATTTCATCTTGGCGACCAGTAAGTGATGATCTGATGCTATATCAACTCTTCTCCTGGTTCTCACATCCTCCATTGTTCTCCTGAACTTTTTGTTGATGTAGATATGGTCGATTTGGTTTTGCGTAGTGTGGTCCGGTAAAGTTTTTGTGGTTTAGTGAATGCGTTTGTGTGGAAATATAGTACCGCCTATAACTAGTTTATTGAAGGCACATAGGTTCGCAAATCTCTCACCATTTTCGTTCCTTTCTTTCAATCCATGTCGTCCCATGGGGTCGCTAACCCCATGCCTAACTCCTCCTTTATCTGGGCTTCGGACCAGCAGTAGTCCACGGATTTGCTACAGGCAGAGTTAATATAACTAGATTATGTTGGATAAATACAACATTGGATTTTCATTTCTGCAATAATACTTAAATTTAACACCAGTTGTTTTCAACGCCATAACGTTATCCACTGGATTACTATTTCATTTTCATAAGGTTATCACTTAAGTTTATCGGTTGATGTATGATTCTGTCATCAATATTTCCATTCAAATCAATTAACGTCAACATCTCATGCTTATTTGTTTGTGCTTACACCTCATTTGCTCGATAATACCAATATAAATGTTTATTTATAATATACTACTAAATTTATTCATCTGACCCCACCTAGCATATTGAATCTACAGAGAAATTAAGATCAATGCTACTTTAGTACAAACCCAAAGGCTGTATCTAATCATATCACTATATATGTAACTACATATTACTAAGAAAACAGAGTTCACATTCTGTCATTGAGACTAATGGCTCACAATAGCAAAAGACTGCTCATATCGGTAATTATAAATTGTAAATATTTTCTTAACAACTGAAATTATAGCCAATAGTAATTGTCGTTTTTTGTTATCTGAGTAACATCTAACTAATGAGAAAGCATTCTTATAATCACTTTTATTACTAATAATATGTAGGCATGTATTCGTGTACTTTTGGATCCTTATAATCGATATGTAAAGCAACCAATCCAATCATGTCATTATTTAGACTTCCAAAAAGTCGAGGCTGAAAACATGGAGACAGCAGAAAAAGAGAATGAACAACCATTATCTATGGATGTTTCTGATGATGCTACCTCACATGAAATATCTTATTTAGGTGAAGATCCTTTCGCTGGCGCACCCGCATCACAAATTGTCACATCTCTTACATATCCTTCCCAAATGAAATGTAAGTTTTTGACTTGTATATAGTAGTTGGTTTTATTATGTTTTATGCTAATTTAATACCCCCCAGATGCTGTGGTACGGTTGAGGGTGGGCAGAGTTCTCTCTGTCTCTTGAAATGCTCTCATATGGTCATGGGTATATAGTCACTGCTAGGAAAGTCCTACTTACTTCCCTTTCGTTGTGGGGGTGTTGTTAACAAAGCTGAGAGGATGAAAATCTAATATTTGGCATTTTAATCGGGTTGTTGGGTACGGAGGATCCACCTAGAGGGTTTGAAAACCCTAATTCCGAACCAGTGGTACACATGGGCTCTAGGATTTCGAGGGAGAGAAGGCAATCACGGGACTGTGTTCCCTACCGTTGCTTCACCGCCTCTAGGTCAAAGGGTCGAGGAGTGGCTCTCTAAGAAAACCATCTGCTTAGGTTTGGGTGTCCCGGCAGTATCTCAGTCTACACACACATTCAGTGGTTTGTGTGGCGCATATATATTTTGGTGCCTCTTTGTAGCAATGTATATGGCCCCCAAATGCCCTGGTACGGCCGAGAGTGGGGAGAGTCACCTCTCCCTCTCGAAATGCTCTCATATGGCCAGCGAATATATAGATTCTGCCAGGGAAGTCCTACTCACTGCCTTCTCGTGGCGGGGTTGTTGCTTACGAAAGTGAGAGGACGAAAAGCGAGTGCCCGGCGCTTTAACCGGGTCGATGGACATGGAAAGTTCACGTAGGGGAGTTGGAAAACCCTGATTCCAAACCAATGATGCACATGGGCTGGCTCCAGTATCCTGAGGGAACAAATGGCGTACGAACCAACCGTTGATCACCGGCTACCATGGGACTGCATCTCCTCACGATGCTCCACTGCCTTGTGGATCAGACATTCAGGTCAAAGGCTCCGGGTGTGGCCCCCTAAGAAGATCACCTGCTTCAGTCTGGGCACCTGGACAGTGTTACAGCCCTCACACAAATCGAATGAGATTTGTGAGGCGCATATATATCTGGTGCTTCCTTGTACCAATATTTATGTGTTTAAATAAATAAATAAAATAAGCAATGTATATGTGCTCAAATAAATAACAATCTATACCATTATTCACTGATTACTCTTGAATGTTTTGTGCAATGATGCTCCGGGAAACACATTATACAGTTGTCATTGTTTCTAAGGTCTGTTATACTGTACACCTTGCCAAAACAAAGTAGATTACCTTCCTATTGGAGGGGACCATACTTAGAACCTCCGACCTAAAAATCTAATCTATCCAGCGATTTGTTGATGTCAAAATATGCATCATCATGGAGGATCATTCGCCACAGATGTGTCCATAAGTGATTTTCTTTAAGATCCTGTACTTCATATGGGTCATTAATTCAGAATTAGTATATTTTCTGTGCCTTATTGTGCCAAACGTTTTTGTATTTCCAATAACAAAATCAAGCTTATGATCTATCTCTTTCGCTTTCTCACTTTGTTAAAAATATCCTAACCGCAAGAGAGCAGTAAGTAAAATATTCCTCGTAAGAAGGTCGAAAGTATATAACGTTTTTAAGCGGAACCACATATAGATATCTAGTAGAATATAACTTATTTACCACATACGACGTTAAATTAATCTCATTTTGCATAAAGGTCACAAACTAGTTAAATGCAGTTATAACAAGTGGTAGTTTGTTTTGCGTGTATTGATTCGGTATTCAAGCCATCTATTCTAGTGAAACTTATGCAGTTATTCATACTTTATACTTGGTAAGGTATGGGATTATGTAACTAGTATACTTTATGCCTTATATCCGTCTTGTTTATTCTAATAATTGGAATATAGTAGACAAGATTTATGATTCAATAGGATGATTTCAGTGGAATGGTGTCATTGGACATAATGGTTTATCTGTGTGGCCCTACCGAAATAACTCTAATTTTGATGTCAACTTATTCTCTTCTCATGGTGTTGACTCGCCTTAAAAAATTGGCATCGAAACCCGGTAGGTAAACATAAACAATCGGACGATAGATGGATGCTTGATCTTCCACTCTCTTATGTTAATGCAGCTTGTAACGATTCCTAACTATCTCGCCTCGAAGAAATTCAAATCATTCCCCCCTCCACAAAAACTAGAATACAATAAATACATCGTTGACCTTTGAAGCATGCGACTTCCAACCAGTTGACCACAAGTTCAAATCTTATTTAACCTTTCTCCAGCCTAGGTATCCCTATCTCATCACTAACCACTATAAGACTAGACAAGCATAACGTTGATTATTACTCAGCTATCGACCAATTAGAAATATCTCAGTTGTACAGGTGGTCAACCGTGTTCCAAATAGATTAGTCATAACATCTCAGACTGTGGGTCTGGGCAAATCGTTTTAGAATCCCACTGTGACCATCAGTTCCTTCAAAATCACGGATACTGCAGCACGAAGCTTAGTTTTAGGGTTTGCCGCTAACTGCGTCCAACTTTTTAATATTTCAACAAAATGCACTTAATGTTGAGTTACTCTGACTAGGGGTTACATTGCAGCATGATTGATCAAATTAGATCAACATTGAAGGATTAAACAGACTACATTGATCACTGCCCAATGACTAGTTGATTGTATCATTAATTTTTACGCATAAAGTACATGAACCCGTAGTTAGATAGCCCCCAAATGCCCTGGTACGGCCGAGAGTGGGGAGAGTCACCTTTCCCTCTCGAAATACTCTCATATGGCCAGCGAATATATAGCCTCTGTCAGGGAAGTCCTACTCACTGCCTTCTCGTGGCATAACTGTTGTTTACGAAAGTGAGAGGACGAAAAGCGAATGCCCGGCGCTTTAACCGGGTCGGTGGACACGGAGGGTCCACCTAGGGGATTTGGAAAACCCTGATTCCAAACCAATGGTGCACATGGGCTGGCTCCAGTATCCTGAGGGAACGAATGGCGGACGAACCTGTCATTGGTCAACGACTACCATGGGACTGCATCTCCTCACGATGCTCCACTGCCCTGTGGATCAGACATTCAGTTCGAAGGCTCTGGGTGTGGCCCCCTAAGAAAACCACCTGCTTCAGTCTGGGCACCTGGACAGTGTTACAGCCCTCACACAAATCGAATGAGATTTGTGAGGCGCATATATATCTGGTGCTTCCTTGTACCAATATTTATGTGTTTAAATAATAATAAATAAGTTAGATACTGGGTTACAAATAAACATTTTATCTTAAACTGACATACAAATGTGCCTGGTCCTACGTTGTAGCTGACTGACTGAAATTGACATACACATCTTTCAAGTTGTGCGTTATTCTTACACATTTAAGACTAAGATGGACAAAATACACATAATCCGGCTTGTCTTGAATATTAATAATTAATAAGCATTTTTTTTCTCTTGTCTAAATTGACTTTTACATTGTTCAATTTAATTTCCTTGTTTTTCCGTAGCCATTTCAAAACAAATGGGAGAAAATTCTATCTTAATGAAAGGAAACAAATCATGTCCTTCAGACCTTGGTTACTGGTTCTCGACTAATCCTATTGTCAGTGATAATAAAATAATAAATAATAATAATAATAGCGCTGATAAAATCAATAGCTGCCCTTCACTTTATCCTGAAATTATGATTAGTCGAAGTATACAAGGAATTAATCAATTAAAGTACTTGGCTACAACTATTAATTCTTACTGTCCTATTTCATTTGAAATGTTCGATGGAATCAATCCTGATTTTACTATGGATAATGATGAACTCCTATGTATTGCTAAAGAATTTCAAAATCTTATTCGGACAATTTCTGGTGTTTTATCCCGTTTCATTAATGAACTTATAGATGTCTTTTTGTAAGTCCAATGTTTCTGCTATCGTTTTGTGTTTATCGATAAAAACAAAATTCATGGAAACTTGACTCAGTGGTTGTGATTTTCATCTTTCCTCCACTAAGTTCCAGGTTCGAATTCCCCTCTACGTAATTGAGTTTAGGCAGCCGGTTAGTATCACTTGCCCTCACATTTTGAATATGACCCATAGCTTCAAGTACTTGGTGATTGGGTTAGTGAGCCAAATTCAAAAAAATGAAGAAAAAATCGTAGAATAAAATCTGAGTACAAAGATAAATGATTTGGGATTTTAGTCACCTAGTTCTGAAGTAGATTTTACCATTGAATATTAATTCAAAGGTAATAATATTTTGAATATTCTCCGTATGAAACTGAAAATTTCTAAATAAAATCTATGACATTTCATCTTGGAGTTCTATCGGTTGATTAATGTGGAGACCAAAAACAATAATGTGTGTTTATAATTTTCAAAACAATTGTCAACCAACATCAAGATCAGAATTTTCAATACAAATGTCAAGACAGTATGGGGCGGAGACGTGGAAAACTACGAAAGCCATCATTCAGAAGATACAGGTGTTTATCAACAGTTGTCTACGCAAGATACTTCGGATCCGATGGCCAGACATTATCAGCAACAACCTACTATGGGAGACAACAAACCAGATTTTAGTGGTGGAAGCAATCAAAAAGAAGAGATGGAAGTGGATAGAACACACACTGAGGAAATCACCTAACTGCGTCACAAGACAATCCCTCACATGGAATCCTGAAGGCCAAAGGAGAAGAGGAAGACCAAAGAACACATTACACCAAGAAATGGAGACAGACATCAGAAGAATGAACAAAAACTGGATAGAACTAGAAAGAAAGGCGTAGGACAGAGTGGGTTGGAGAATGCTGGTCGGCGGCCTTTGCTCCATTGGATTTTTTATTTATTTATTTAAACACATATATATTGGTACAAAAGGGCACCAGGTACATATGCGCCACACAAAATAATGAAAGTAGGAAGAGAAGGGATGAAAAGATAAGGCGGACTAAAATGTACAACCAGATGACTCTTTCAAATAGGAAAATAAGAACCATACTTTATGTAGAAAGTAAAAGAAGGTTGCAGCAGGATCGCCACTGGCTTCTATTCTGAGCCATATCTGATAACGTCTCTAGCCACTGTGTTGCACCATCTCTCGGACCCCAACCAAGGAGTCGTGAAGGACCAACAGAAGCTAGCCCTTTGCAGCTCTCTTTCATGCCACGACACCATGTCATACACTGACCTCCTCTCCGCTTTTTCCAACCAGTCCCAGGGTCGGCAAATAATGCACGGCGTGGAAGTCTCTGGGACGACATTCGTAAAACATGTCCGAGCAACCGAAGTCGGTGTTTCAAGATGGTGACACCAATTGAATTATCGTCTCTGCGTCCGAACACACGATGCCAAACCTCTGCATTACTAATATGGTGTTGCCACTGGATGTCAGCAATCCTTCGGAGACAATGATGATCGAACACAGAGAGACGTCTAACATCCTCAACTCGGAGAGGCCAGGTTTCACAAGCATAGAGCAAAACTGCTCTCACCGACGCGTTGTAGATCCGACCTTTTACAGCCAGACTAACATCACGAAGGCGCCAAAGATGGCCCAGATTGGCATAAGCCGCTCTGGCTTTCATTATACGTGCATCAATCTCATCACTCACGCCACCACCAGCACTTATATAGCCACCTAGATACACGAACTTCTCAACTACTTCGATCTCCTCACCATCCAGGGTGAGTACAGGATGAGAATCCTGCCAGTCTTGTAGGAGTACTTTGCACTTGGAGGGTGCAAAGCACATGCCGTACCTGCGGACACTGATTGCCAACTGATTAAGTGCTGATTGCATGCCTTGGGCATTATCGCACAGTAAGACAATATCATCCGCATACTCAAGGTCGAGAAGTCGTTCTCCAGGCAACATATCCACACCGCCATTACTTACATCCACCAGAGCTGTTTCCAGGATGTCGTCGATAGCAAAGTTGAAGAGGAATGGTGAGATCGGGCAACCCTGCCTAACCCCACTGCTCGAATGGAACAAGGGAGAAAGGTGGTTATATGCCCTCACTCTGCCTGAGGTGTTCGTATACAGGGCCTTTAAGATGTTAATGAACTTCTCAGGCACACCCTTCTTCAATAGACAATCCCAGAGAACAGTCCTGTCCAACGAATCGAAGGCCGCCCTGATATCAAGAAACACTACGATTGTTGGCCTGCGATAAGTATGACGGTGTTCTAACATTTGGCGGAGGGTGAAGATGTGATCAATGCATCCTCGACCAGAACGAAAACCAGCCTGCTCCTCGCGAGTCAATCGTTCTCGGGTTTAAACAACCTACGAAGAATGACAGAAGCCAATAGTTTGGACGCAATCGAAAGTAGACTTATCCCCCGATAGTTATTGCAGGAACAACGTGAACCCTTTTTAAAGATAGGGACGACTATTGACTCATTCCAAGATGTTGGAACACTTTCTTGCTCCCAAACCTTTCTAAACAACACAGTCAATTCCTTAGTCAGAAAGTCGCCACCATCTTTAAAAAGAGCCGGAGGTAAGTCATCTGGGCCAGGTGATTTGTAGCGCTTCAAGAGTTGGAGTTCCTTGCGGACTTCCGCCTCGTTTGGTGGAACAGTCGTCACCGGCCATGGGGGGCAGGACAAGCTGGTTGATGTTGCCGGAGCAGCAGGCCAGTTGAACTGCCCTTCGAAAAATTCCGCCCATCGTCCAAGACGTCGAGAGATGTTAGTGATTGGCATCCCATCATCCTCGTAGATTGTTTCACTCACACCAGACTTCTTGCTTCCAGTGGCTCGGATGAGTTGGAAGAGCTTCCGGCAGTTACCAGATGCAGCTGCTGCTACCATCTCATTAGCACGCTCCGACCACCAGGCTTCCCGGTCCTTACGCAAGCTTTGCCCAATTTCATTACGTAACAGCCTTCGTTTGTGGTCAAACTCACGGTCACCCGGAGTAGACCGACGGGCTTCCATCAGTTGTAAGGAGCCAGAAGAAACCCAGTGCTTGTAAGCGGGACGTTTCGCGAAGCCGCAAGCGGCTTTACTCGCCATTTTCATGGCGTCGTGAAGATGCAACCAATGCTCATCTATACTTTTCGGTGGGGTGGTAGCTAGCCTAGAGGCTAGCTCCGCTCGATACTTACTTGCAACAGAAGTTGCAGCCAGTTTACTAATATCAATCCGTTGGTGGTGGTCAATCCTTCGGCCACTGAAAAGTAAGGTGAGATTGGCGCAGACCAGGGCATGATCAGACTCCAGATAGGTACTCCAAAAGGAGCGGCAGTCTTGTACACAACCACGCCAGCGGTAGCTGATCGCGATGTGATCAATCTGAGTCCAGGCTTGGGATGCAGAGGGAGGACGCCAGGTGGCACATCGGTGATGACTGTGCCGGAAGTTGGTGCTGGCCAGAAACAGGTTGTGGTCTGTGCACAGTTGCAGCAAACGGTCCCCGTTATCTGTCCTGCGACCAACAAGTCCCCATCGGCCACCTAGACGACTCTCTTCTATGCCTAGACGCCCGACCTGTGCATTCAAGTCTCCGGCTAGTACTACAATATCTGTCGAACGCGCTTTCTGGAGAAGAACTGTTAACTGATGGTAAAACTCATCCTTGATTGCATCCGGGCTGCAGTCTGTCGGAGCATAGGCGGAGATGACGAAAAGACACCGTTTCTCACGCCGGTTTCTTCTCACTTTGATGGAACTTTCTAATCTAACAGCACATAACCGACTGTTAATGGGGATCCAATCGATTAGTGCTGCCTCAGCCCTAGCGCTTAGTGCGACGCCAACGCCAGCAAGACCAGACGAAGATGTCACAGGGTCCCCGGATAAGCGCACGTGAAACAAGCTTTTCGAGGCGACAGATGGAGAGCGGATTTGTAGTACTTCACTAGAGTCTTGAATACGGGTCTCGGATAGACAGCAAACATCAACATTAAGACCTTCCAAAGACATAGCCAGCCCTATCTGTTGTCTGATATGCATTAGTGTGCGAACGTTGAAGGAAGCCAGCTTGAACGGCGTACGTGGTTTCAGAAAGACTGCCTCAGTATTCATAATCGGTGGAAGCATTCACTTTCAACCAGACAGTGACTGGAGATCGTTTAGATAGGACAGATTTTCCACCATGGGCGAGCTGCTGCATAAGTTGAAGAGTAAGGTTACACAAATTGGTGATAAAAGGGGGTGAATTAGCGATATGGTAAGTAATAATAACAATAATAATAATAATAATAATAATAATAATAATAATAATAATAATAATAATAATAATAATGTAAATTGTCTTGCTTATAATATGAGCAGGAATAGAATCGTCAACAGAGTTCATCATTTCATTCATTTGTGTGTGGGCTGTGATACTGCCCGGGTGCCCAAACCGAAGTTACTTCCATTGGAAGTAACAGGCGTAAGTAAGTAAGTAATGTTTATAGTTTTACTTAGCTGAATGGAGCTAAATATATCGGCCTTACTAGAAGCTTGCTTGTAAAATGCACTCATAAAAATGTACACCTTGGCTAGCTAAAACTAAGAGAAGAATCGTTCACATCTTCGTTATTGATATTCATGTATTTGAAATGATGGGCATTACATTCAAGTCTCAGTTTGAATATCAACACTGGGACGTAAGTATATTGTATTCGGATTACATTACTAAAAAATGTTAACAGCTAGTAATATCTTGATTTTGCTTGTTGTTTGTTATTCTTGTTGTATATTGTCTCTTCTCTTATTCATAATCTTGTTCAAGTCAAATGGAAGAAGGAAAAAATCCAATTTCATCGTTATCAACAACAACATTGATACAAAATGAATTAATCGGTGATAGCGCTACAAATGTTACATGTTCAATTGATCATTCATCTTTTAAACAATCGCAGTATACTTCTTCTAAACGAAAAAGTTCCATTTCATCATTTTGCATAATTGTACCTTTAATTGTCAAATGTCTAAACTTAGCCTCTGTATTTGCAGTTTTCATTAAAACTGATACAAATCCATTGAAAAACAAGGTTTCCGATCCAGCTGTGAATGCGACAAACTTGTAAGTGTAAAATACCAATTTTTTCATAATGGTTTTCATGAATTATTGACTAATAGTTTCTTGTTAGTTCTTTATTCACTAAATGAGCGGTGACTCAGTGGTGAAGACGTCCTACTTTCAAACACTAAGTCTCAGGTTTGAATCCCGTCCCACCTATTTTGGTTTGGACAACCGTTTCGTATCAATAGCTCAAATAAAGTACAAGCATCTGTACCTGGTGGTGATTCAATAATAATAATAATAGTAATAATAATAATAATAATAATAATAATAATAATAATAATAATAATAATAATATGGATTGAGATTACATTTCCAATATTGGTTCAATTACTACTATGCTATTATTGTGTTGCGTTATATTACAATAGGACATAGGACTTAATGCCTACTAAATGTTAGGTAGAGGGCGCTTAATGACCACAATTAAACGTCTTACCTAATCATACACAGACTTTCTTGATGACACCTGACATTAAAATCAGTTAGTAGAATGAGGAATCGAATTCCTTGGTTATGAGAAAGAATTTGATAGTGAGAATATAAGAACCTTTTGAAATCTTCTTCGACGCTATGAAGTACTTAAGAAGATCTTCATAATCATACGGAGCTCTTATGAGGGACTAAAATGCAGAGTTGTGCGTGAAGCGCAGTTCATAGATGCATTACAAGTGAAGATCGGTGTCAGACAAGGCTGCTTAATGTCACCCTTCCTTTTTCTTCTGGTGGTCGATTGGATTATGAAGACCTCCACCTCTGACGGGAAGCACGGAATACAATGGACAACTTGAATGCGGCTACATGTGCACCACACAAATCATTCCATTTATGTGAGGGTTGGAATACTGCCCAGACGCTTAAACCGAAGCAGGTGGTCTTCTTAGGGAGCCACTTCCCGTACGTTTGACCTAGAGGTCTAATCCACAAGGCAGTGGAGCAAGGTCGCAAGATGAAGTCCCATAGTAGCCGGTAACCAACAATAAGTTGGTACGTCATTTATTCTCACGGGATCCTGAAGCCCATGTGAACCATTTGTTTGGAACCAGGCTTTTCCAAATCCCCTAGATGGATCCTCCGTTTCCACCAACCCAGCTGAGGCTCCGGACATTCGCCTTCCCTTCTCTCAAATTCGTCAACTACTTCCCTGCCACGAGAAGGCAGTGAGTAGGACTTCCCCGGCAATCATGAGAGAAGTGTGAATAGACAAAAAATAATCAACGAAAAAACTTGCAGAATGTCCATGATTTATGGATCAGTAGCAGCAATGTGAAAGTTTAAGATCACTCCTCAGTTTTTTTGTTGAGTTTTTAAGATGTATTTCTGTATGCACTGTAATCTAAAACCATAAAGTATATTCTATATTGCTCTAGTTTTTTATTTTACATATATATACCTTTAGTTCTGAACTGAACACATGTTTTCCCCAACTTTTAAATTGTATTATCCTAACATCGGAAGCTTGTTTCGGTCAAAATGATGAATCAACTGATATTACAACGACCACAAAAAATCACTGTGGATCTTTTTTACATACTGGTATAACAAATTTTATCAAGAATCGTTCTGTTGTAACCTTAAAACCATTGATCAGTTTTCTTCGTCTATGGAGACAAATGATTATTCAAAAGCATTGGCCTGGTGGACATTGTTATGACCAGTGGTGGGACTTAGACGATCAAAAATTTAATTCAATAATATCGAAAGGTAAATACTTTATTTATAGCTTAATACCTTAGTAAAGTTTTTTTTTATCTGTATAAAAATATTTTTACTCACATATTTGATTGATATTTTCTAACTCATCACCATGTATTCATTAGTGCCTTACTCTGTGAAGTTTCTTGAGTTGTACTTCGAATCCGTGATGATTGGAGTTCAACTAACAGCAATTGATAGATATCCTAAGTCACGAATTGACTGAAGTCAGAAATGTGAACCATTGGATTGGAGATTAACGTGATCAAGGTGCATGTGTTCATTATTATTTATTTATTTATTTATTTAAACACATAAATATTGGTGCAAGGAAGCACCAGATATATATGCGCCTCACAAATCTCATTCGATTTGTGTGAGGGCTGTAACACTGTCCAGGTGCCCAGACTGAAGCAGGTGGTTTTCTTAGGGGGCCACACCCGCAGCCTTTGACCTGAATGTCTGATCCACAGGGCAGTGGAGCATCGTGAGGAGATGCAGTCCCATGGTAGCCGGTGATCAACGGTTGGTTCGTACGCCATTTGTTCCCTCAGGATACTGGAGCCAGCTCATGTGCATCATTGGTTTGCAATCAGGGTTTTCCAACTCCCCTACGTGAACTTTCCATGTCCATCAACCCGGTTAAAGCGCCGGGCATTCGCTTTTCGTCCTCTCACTTTCGTAAACAACAGTTATGCCACGAGAAGGCAGTGAGTGTGACTTCCCTGTCAGAATCTATATATTCGCTGGCCATATGAGAGTATTTCGAGAGGGAGAGGTGACTCTCCCCACTCTCGGCCGTACCAAGGCATTTGGGGACAAGGCATGGTGGAGGTGGGATCCGAACACACGCCCTTTCAGACTGGTGCCTAAAACCAGCGCCTTAGACCACTCGGCCACTCCACCGACACATGTGTTTATTCCTACGTGAATATTATAATGATCAGTACGTTAAAGAAAGTTGATAGTCCTATTAGCGAATAAACAACAGAATTAAATGTTGATGTCCGCCTGTACAAATTGAAGTTCAGAAAGATAAAGGGTATATAGAATGTGAACTTAAAACTTTTCAAGTGATATTCAAGTGTTAGAGATAATTGAACCAAGTTCTCAGTGGAAAAAAGTATCGAATTGTAATCTCGGTAAAAAAGGATGACAATTCAAATTCCAACTCTATAATAACCGTAATCAATCAATCAATCAGTTCAGTCATTCACTTAATGTAGAACCTTGCATAAATATGCATCTTCTTTAGAGTTTTCACATCACACATCAACACAATTAAATGAAATTAAGAAGATAAATATCAAGGTTGTGGGAGTTATAGAATCATTGAAAGTATGTAGATTAGGAATAGAGTATATTGTTCAATATGTAAGAATGGATTGACAGAATAAAAAGTCTGATACAATAATGAAATTCAAGATTTAGTTTTGGACAAATAATAAATACATATAGGTTTATTGTGATAGATTCTAATCTATTGACTGTATGTAGGAGTTTTGCATGTTACAGTCTAGTTTACCAAAATTATCCTAGATAATTAGATACTATCGTTAAGCTTTGAACAACATATGGGTTTATACCTACCACATAAAATGTTTACATGATTATTGATGGACGTGTTGTAGATTAGAACATCGTAATTAATGTCTTTTCATTCATGTTACACGAATTCAAAAATCTCTTTTGGCTTTTGTCAACTTACAACACCTATGGCGAAGACGATATATCCATCTATCAACTAAGGAACGAGAATACTGCGAAGCAGTTCACTCTGTTCTACTTTACGGTTGCAAAACGTACCCATTAAGAGTAGAACATACTCGTAAGTTATTAGTATTTGATCACAGATGCTTTAGAAATATTGCTCACATCTTCTGTGATCACCGAGTAAGTAATAGTGAGGTTGAAATAGGGTATTAGGGAATGATGGTAAATCAGTTGATGAGGTGATGAATCTTAATCGACTGAGATGGTTAGGCCACTTGTTACGTATGCCTGAACACCGATTACCACGACTCGCTATGCTGACTAGTATAGGGGATGGTTGGAAGAGAGTTAGGGGCGGCCAAACCGAAACGTGGTATCAGTGCTTGAAGTCACTAACTTGTGGTCTGAGCCATGTTGGTAGATACAGACTAGTTGGTTGGGGTCCAGGTGACTATCATAACCAATGATTGAAGACTCTGGGTGACATGGCTCAGAATCGATCACAGTGGCGTAGGTGTATACACTCTCTGTCTTCCCTTAAACCTTGAGATTAAAATCGCTTCATATCTGTCTTCCTTCCTGTACTACATCCTTATACACAATGTTTCTTTTATATATTACTACCATTGAAATAACCACTGGTATGAGTTTGGTGATCATCTTATTGTTCTAATGAGATATGGCAACTTCGACTGACGCGTATGTGTGCGTCATTGTACATTGTAGCTGACTGACTGACTGAATATGTTGCAGTGAATGGCTGAAATTATTCGAAATAATATTATTTGAAAACAAACTATAAATCAGGTCAGCTCGTCATAACTGTTTAAAAATATAGTATTTCTCAAGAATTTGATCTTAATTATTCGGGAAACGAATCGTGTCACTGTATCATTGTCCTTCATTCGTTTACCGAGAAAATCGAATTAGCTCAAGCATATCACGTTTATTACAAACATCTTAATGAAATCTATTTCTTTCCTAGATGTCCGTCAACAATATATTGAAAAATTATTTGGTACATCTATAAAATGTGGTCTACTTTCATTATGCTCATGGGTTTGTCAAATTGTAAATCAGTTTAATGATTCTACATTTTTGTCAAATTCATTAATTTATAACAATATTGAATTTAATCATTCAGCGGAAATACAAAGAATTAATTTATTGAATGAAGTAAGGTTTTTTTTTAGTTTTCTTTTTGTTTATATGAAAAACAATGTTATGCATTATAAGCAAAGATGGATAGTGACTGGCGGTAGAATCCAGGACACGCGTTTCGTTTTATTTGGGACTCGTCAGCTGCAGTCCTAAACATCAATGGGAAGATTCAGACAAACAATACCATGGGAATTTAAACTTCACCCCATTGCACAAGCAAGTGGTTATCAAGACTCAGTGGCCGAGTGGATAACGCGATGGCGTTTGAAACGAAAGGTACTGGGTTCGAGTCCCAGAGTGAACATCAACTATGGGATGCAGGTACATCCAGCTGACGAGTCTCAAATAGGACGAAACGCGCGTCCTGGATTCTACTGCCAGCCACTATCCATCTTTGCTTAACATGCTTGTGAATTAAGGGTATATCGAGGCAATACGCACAATATGTTTATATGCCAATTAGAGACTGACCAGTTGCAGTCCTAAACATCAATGAGAAGATTCAAACAAACAATGTGATGCATTGTTTTTCGTTTTTTTCTGGTTATTTTTATTTGTTCTTATTTTATGAATACTTTTACTTTTTACATTAGTACACTAATGATAATTATTCACATAACTGACTGGGTTGACATGCGTTAATTAAGGAATGGATTTCACCAAACAAAGCGTTGACTGATCAATCCTACATGAAGTCTATTGCTAACTGAACAGTTCAGTTGTAAAAACTTCCACTGTGCGATTGGGTAATGTGAATTTTAAAGACACAGGAAGTGTTCATTACTTCAAGATTGCAGATACATCTTAGTGAAGAGTACCAATTAACATGAAACTTAGGTTCAGGGTCTCCTACAGCCTACCTCCAACAGCTCTAGTATCAAGATAACAAATACGTTTACCATCTTCAAAACTTTACCTTTTGTTTAACCACATAAATATCAGAATATTAAGCGTATAATTGCAAAGAACCATGATAAAAGCACTTCTTATCCAGTTCTTTTTCACGTTTTGTGAAATTCTGTTTGACGAGATAACTTTTGAAGTCCGTCGATTCAAATATTAACTCAAACAGAATGTTAACTAATTTAAAATTAATAAAATAAAATATCACATTTACCTAGTCGAGTCTTACTTGGATGCCTCATATTTGTTTGACCATTCCTCCCTGAAATAACACAGGATCTTGTGAGAACGGGCATTCATTCAAGTTATTAATGTATCATATTCACGGACCAATAGAGGATGACAGTTCTTATAAAAGGATGATTTAATATCCTAACTTCACTATTTGTCAGTCATTTATGAATTATTTCATTTAAACACATAAATATTATTACAAGGAAGCACCAGATATATATGTGCCACACAAATTTCATGTGATTTTTTTGACGGCTGTAATACTGCCCAGGTGCTGAAACTGAAGCAGGTGGTTTTCTTAGGGGGCCACACCCAGAGCCTTCGAACTGAAGGTCTGATACATAAGGCAGTGGAGCATCATAAGGAAATGTAGTCCCATGGTAACCGGTGACCAACCATTGATTCATTGGCCATTTGTTCCCTCAGGATACTGGAGCCAGCCCATGTGCATCATTGGTTTGGAATCAGGGTTTTCCAACTCCCCTACGTGAACTTTCCATGTCCATCAACCCGGTTAAAGCACCGGACATTCGCTTTTCGTCCTCTCACTTTCGTAAGCAACATCCCCGCCACGAGTAGGCAGTGAGTGTGACTTCCCTGTCAGAATCTGTATATTCGCTGGCCATATGAGAGCATTTCGAGAGGGAGAGGTGACTCTCCCCACTCTCGGCCGTCTCAGGGCATTTGGGGGCAGTCATTTATGACGTTCTGTGTATATTGACCTAATTAACGAATATATAACCATTACACTTATAAAGTTCGCTTGATATTCTATGGATTGTATGTTATGTCTCTTTATATTTGTTGATTCATTACAGTATAGATTTCTTTTATATGTGAAAAAATTATATTTGTATATATATATATATATATATATATATATATATATTTGTCTGGACTTCTTCAGGGAAGAAGTCCAGACAAGTTAGCTGGACGAAACGTTGGAATTATTTAAATTTCAATCGCTGAGACTATTTCAAATATAATTTTTTCACATATAATGAATTCTCTATACTCGGCGCCCAATTATTGTCAAACTATTCGTTCTAATCTTGACGAATATTCGTATAGATTTCTTTGTTTACTTTACAGTTTTCTGGGATGATTGCTGTGCTTACTCAACGTGAAGATATAATTTGGCCTGATAATTGTTATTGTAAGCGTCAAGTAAGTGATTAATACATTATTCAGTGTTAAGTGTTTGTTTTTTAATCATGCCATGCTTAAAAAGATTTCAAATATACTCGAAAAGTTAATTGATATGTTAACTGTTGTGTATCATTCACATGTATATCTAGTTCATTATTGAAAGGAAACTAACTCATCATATTACATCGGTAGTAAAGTTGAAATTGTGACTAGTGGCGAAATCCAGCACACGCGTTTCGTCTTATATAGGACTAGTGAGTCAGATGTATTTGCATACCATTAATGTTCACATTCAAACTCGAACTTAGTATCTTCCGCTCTAAACGCCAACGCGTTACTCATTGAATTAATAGATGCAGATAATCGGTAACTTGTCTAGGGGGCACGGAGCCATATATATTAGGTTTTGCATTTTACCACTGATATAATTGGTGTATATTTTATCAGTCTCTGTTGGCATCTGTTCAACTTCTGTAGATTAGACCGATATTGTTACCGGTTTTTGGTCGATTTGGAATTATAACTTGTAATTAAAGCCAATATCACAACAATCCTTACAGGATGTATTGATTCCAACAGAGATTGATAAAATGCCAGTCAATATATCGAAAACTGAATAATCCAAATATTTACAGATTAAATTAAAATTCATACCCCATTGCACAAGTGAGTGGGTATCTGAACTTAATAGCTAAGGGGATAACACTGGTGTTTGAAACGAACATTACTGGGCTGGAGTCCTGAAATGAGCATCAACTCTTATATGCAGGTACATCCGGCTGCCGAGTTCTAAAACGTTCCACGACTTTCTGGTGATTGCCTGCTACCATATAAACAATTTTACATTAGTTGCAAGAGATTAGTCAGTTAATGTTGAATATCTCAACTCCATAGGAGTTCAACTACGAAAATAACGTACGGTCGACTGCCCCCAAATGCCCTGGTACGGCCGAGAGTGGGGAGAGTCACCTCTCCCTCTCGAAATGCTCTCATATGGCCAGCGAATATACAGATTCTGACAGGGAAGTCACACTCACTGCCTTCTCGTGGCGGGGATGTTGCTTACGAAAGTGAGAGGACGAAAAGCGAATGTCCGGTGCTTTAACCGGGTTGATGGACATGGAAAGTTCACGTAGGGGAGTTGGAAAACCCTGATTCCAAACCAATGATGCACATGGGCTGGCTCCAGTATCCTGAGGGAACAAATGGCCAATGAATCAATGGTTGGTCACCGGTTACCATGGGACTACATTTCCTTATGATGCTCCACTGCCTTATGTATCAGACCTTCAGGTCAAAGGCTCTGGGTGTGGCCCCCTAAGAAAACCACCTGGTTCAGTTTGGGCACCTGGACAGTGTTACAGCCCTCACACAAATCGAATGAGATTTGTGTGGCGCATATATATCTGGTGCTTCCTTGTACCAATATTTATGTGTTTAAATAAATAAATAAATAACGGTCGACTGGTCACTGAGCAGTGAATAATGTTATGTCAGTCCAGTCCTTTATTTCTGATTAAATTTTATTAAGTTACAATGCAAGTTATAGTCTAATTCATTCGATGAAACCAAGTTACAGGATGTCCTACTGACTATCTCCAACGTAACTAATACGTCTTGATAGTATGTGTAAACTAAGATAAAACCTAGGTACCAGAGCTTTCTACTATCTACATTTAAACCACCTTACATCTTTTCCAGTAGATACAATCCTTTAACTGAAAACTATCCTTAACCTCAAAATTTAGAAAATGTATTTTAATTCAATAATTTATCATGAAATCTTGCAAATTTTCACTAAGATTCTACTAAGAAGACGTGTAAGAAAGCTAGTGATAATCTGTTGCTAATTCCTATTCCCCCTCTGACTGTTTTCTCACCTTTATTGTTTCTCAATGTCATATTTCCTGTTGTTTCGTGAATAGAGAGTTATTCTGTCACAATGTTAACATTTTTAGATACATACTCTTGTGCTAACTTCTTAATTGCTCTCTATTCAATCACATTGATAATTAGTGTTAAAGTGTTATGTGTTAATTGCCCCCAAATACTCTGGTACGGCCGAGGGTGGGGAGAGTCATCTCTTACTCTCCATATACTCTCACATGACCACGTGTATACAACCACTGCTAGGAAAGTTATACTGACTGCCTTCTCGCGGTGGGGGTGTTGCTTACCGAATTGAGAGGACGAAAAGCGAATGTCCGGTGCTTTAACCGGGTTGATAGACACGGAGACTCCACCTAGTGGAGTTGGAAAACCCTGATTCCAAACCAATGGTGCACATAGGCTATCATGGGACTGCATCTCGTTACGTTGCTCTACTGCCTTACGGATTAGACCTTTAGGTCAAAGGCTCGAGGTGGTCTTCTAAGAAAACCGCCTATTTCAATTTGGACACCCAGACAGTATTTCAGCCCTCACACAAATCGAATGGTTTGTGTAGTGCATATATATTTAGTGTCTCCTTGTAACAATGTTCGTGTTTAGGTCAATACGTTAATTGTCTGTACTATTAGTTTACATAAATAGAATCCGATTGTTCGTAATTCAAAATTACTGTAAGCTAAGAACAAGTTCACCTTAATGTCTAAGGTACCCTTTTTTCCTTCAAATAATAATTACTTGGAATCATGTATACATTAAAGTAGTTCTTCATATTTCTATGTATAAATTCCTCTCTCTCTTTCTTTCTTTCTCCAACAGGTTTATTCAACATTAGTTCATTTAACAACTTATCCATTACAAACCTTATTAACTATTCCTACTAGTTTACTATCATCATCATCATCAAGTCATTATCAATCTACATTTACATATCATGCATTATTAGTAAAACAAAAGTATTGTCTACTTGCTTTTGGTCAATTAACACGTGCTTTAATTGGTTTATTATGGAGACATGGTGATCAATCTTTTCAATTATATACTGATTGTTTACCTGATTATTTTTGTTTAATTACAAATTTATCTCGTTGGTTTCAATATTCTAATCGTATCCAATTAGTAGGATCTAATAATAATAATAATTATCAACATGAATTAAATAAATTAAATTATTCTAATAATTTCATTTTAAGACCTGAATTAATTGAAGAATTATATGATTTTGAATCTGGATTAGAAACTTCATCAAATTCAAATGTTTTTTAATCTTCTTTCCCTTCTGAGGTATCATTATTTAATCTTGTACATTTTGTAAATAAGTTTTGGTTACTGTGCTGTAAATTTTTTTCTCTTTTTATTCTTTTTTTTTAAAAAAAACTTTTTTTTTTGTCACAAGTTACCCCTCTGTTTTACCTTCTGATGTAGTTAGTTGTTTAATTCTATTTGCATTTCGTTTCCCCCTTTGTTTTTTTAGAGAGATGGGGGTGGGAAGACTACAACATATTCTTCTGTAAATATTATTGAATAAAATGATTTATGATTTTATAGTGTATAGTTTTTATTTTACCCTTTTGATTAGGTTATTTATTGTCGATCCAAGAGTAATGTTGTTTGTTAGTCAATTGTAACAAGCAAATTTCAGTTATACTTTTTCCAATTCATTTAATAGTTGGTTGTTGTCAATTTGAGTGTAATTTCTATTATATTTGTGCTATTCATTTGGCATATGTCAGACATGTCCGAAATGTTCATAGAAACAGTTTCGGATAACTTTATCCTCATGAAATGAAATCGTTCGAAAAGAATTACACTTTTTCATAAAGCATATCCACTAAATGAATGTAAAAATGATCGAAAATGCTGAATATTACACAATTGTGAACATTTAAAACTTCGTGGACAGTTTAAGCGGTTTGTTAAAATTTATATGATCGATTGTTGGACGGTTTTATTTTTACGGTCTTATATTTGCTGAGGAAGCTAATGGTTTAATAGGTGACAGTACTCGGCTTTCAACTACTAGGTTCGGGTATTCCAACATATACTGCACTTTGGGCAGCCGGGTGGTCTTAATAGACTCCACATCTAAAGTATGGTTCAAAATTGACTTGAAAGTATGCATTCCAGTCAGTAGGTGAAGAATGATAGCAAATTATTAGTCAGTAAACAGGATTATTTTGGGACGCCACTCATTATTTCTAATAGGAGGGTATAGGATTTTGAATAGATATCTATCCTTCATCTCATAAGTCAAAAGTTTAGAGCAGCAAAGAGAAATTGTTTAAATTTTTGGGTATATCTTCCTTTGGCAGTTAATTTCTGTGCTAGCCAAAATTGTTCGATTGACATGATTGCTTTCCCAGTTACATTACACAGAGTGTGTTTCATAAATTCATTTCAAAAACTTAACAAATATATATAGGTTTTTTCAGTATGAGGTTATGGAGATTATTGAATTTCATTGAAATCACGAATCGATCTGACTTCAGTATTTTCAGATTTTTCATGGTAGTCTAACTCAAACCAGTTCATGATATCAGTGGAATATTTAAGTGTTGTTTACATTGCAAATGTATCGCGACTTGTATGTGAAATTCGTCAATGTAATTCATATATCATCAAGTAAGAGTTTATGTACTCGGATCTGAGCACAATCGTTTCTATGATGGCCGATGATATTATCCAGCTGTCGAAATTGAATTGGATAGTTTGGATTCATACTCATGACATATTTGTTAACAACTGAATGCTCTGACTAACAGACTATCGTTCCATGCACAAGGAATGCATATTTGATTATATTGGTCTACAAATGGTTATTATGCTTGTTTACCTGAGAAATGTAGTGTATGGTGTTAATGACTAACTGAATAGTCTCTTCCATCATGATGAAAGCATTTTTTACTTCACACCTCTACACATGTTAACATGTCTAACATCATTCCCAACTTTGGGTTTGTTTTGTGCTAAGTCATTGAATATTTATTCAAAAATAACCGAATAAAGACTTATTTCGATGAATTCTAACGATCGGAACCAATGTGAATTTATTGAAAAGAGTATTCTTCTATCACATATCTGCTTTCTTCTTAATGTTATGTCAGTCAGCTACAACGTAGGACCATGCTATACTAGTCATTACCACATAAACTGTTGATGGCTTTATCTATTATCTGTCTTGCAATCTTCCTGGCTCCACGTACTACTAATGATTTAATGATCAATGAAGATACTATTTTGCTAAAGTTACTTGTATGTTGTTCTACATGCCCCCAAATGCCCTGGTACGGCCGAGAGTGGGGAGAGTCTGCTCTCCCTCTCGAAATGCTCTCATATGGCCACGCGAATATATAGTCTCTGTCAGGGAAGTCCTACTCACTGCCTTCTCGTGGCACTACTGTTGTTTACGAAATTGAGAGGACGAAAAGCGAATGTCCGGCGCTATAACCGGGTTAGTGGATGTGGAGGATCCACCTAGGGGATTTGGAAAACCCTGATTCCAAACCAATGATGCACATGGGCTGGCTCCAGTATCCTGAAGGAACGAATGCCGTATGAACCAACTGTTGGTCACCGGCTACCATGAGACTGCATCTCCTTAAGATGCTCCACTGCCTTGTGGGTTGGACCTTTAGGTCAAAGGCTCCGGGTGTGGCCCCCTAAGAAAATCACCTGCTTCAGTCTGGGCACCTGGGCAGTATCACAGCCCTCACACAAATCGAATGAGATTTGTGAGGCGCATATTTATCTGGTGCTTCCTTGTACCAATATTTATATGTTTAAATAAATAATAAATAAATGCTGTTCTAAGTAATAAGGATTATTTCTCTTCGATATTCTCACTCGGTATATATAAGTATTATTCATTCAAACTTGAATAATATTCATACGTTTCCAAGTTTGCTATTTGTATTCTTTACACTCAGATATCTTTAAATGTTATGTGGTTGGAGTTGATAGTGGATCATTCAGAATCAGAGTTACTTCTACTCAGCTATTCAAGCATTGTTTGACATTCTGTAGGACTAAGCAAACATGGCATTGTTTACTGTTCAATGATCAAACAATACTATCTCTGACATCTACCCATTTGGTTAAATAACAATATTACAGTTGGGTTGCTTTTCATTCTAATATTGTTCAATTTTATCTAATTGTAGTAATATTTGATTATGGAAAGAAGTCGTATAGCTTTAACGTTTTACGATATGGGTGTAGTGAAATTCGGAAAGTATCAATTGAAATCCGGTTTAATCTCTCCAATCTATATTGATTTACGAATTCTTATTTCTTCACCTAAATTTATGGTAAGTTCTTTTTTATTTTTCTGTCATCTACATCAGATTTTTTGATTTGCAAAGTGAATATCGTAGTATTATTTTATAAGGGATTCATATTCTTACTATTGTTAACATTCAAAACTGAATTGATCTGATATGCTTGAGCTAAGTCGACTTTCTCGGTAACGAACGAAGGCCAATGACACAGTGATACGAGAGTGTAATCTAATCCGTTTTCCCAAGTCCGCTAACTAGAGTAAGAAGTCCAAAGTGAAGTAGGGGAAGTATATATTCCGTAATCAGCCAAGTACAAGCAAGTCATAAGGGAAAAAACTAAAACGTATATTTACAGCGATAATTTGTCCTTGGACAGCATTACAAAATAGCACACTCAAAGATACAACGGACCAATAGCATTTAAGATATTTTACAAATGGGAAATACGACTTGAAAGTGAAAAGAGTGCCTGTTATGACTTGACCTAGCCGTCTCCAATTTGTTATGTTTTTGACCTAGGCGGTAGCCAATTGTTATGACTTGATCAAGGTCGCCGCTGATTCGTTATGACCTTACGAATTTAACAAGGACGTAATTCGCGTAAATTATCCACCAATAGAATACGCCTTCTACGACCTTCACACTGTGACAATGACGTTCGATTAGTATGAGTAATCTAGCGTCCTTATTGGTCCTTATCCGCATAACCCGTCCACTTGAGTCCAAAACACCAATAGCAGCTGCTGTAATGCGAATCGTTTATTTCAAGCATACTTTATCTATATACCAGACAGGCAGACCACAGCACACCATAAAATAGAAAATAATATTTGTACAAAACCAGGCCAAATGAGGCTGTAAGCGTGGGATACAATAATCAATAAAACTGAGTATAACTTAGGAACAGTAAATCATACAATAATAATCAATAGGTCAAAATGAAGCTTACAATAAAATGAATATAGATATAGATAATCTAGTTACCAAATAGTTATACAATAAGAATGATAGTCCAATTTTAGGTCCTGCAAGTTACCCGTACTTATGTCTTCGCTACAACATAACAGTGCCTTTGGCGCGAAAACAGCTAAGTTCAAATTTTGAAAATAAAATTACAAAATTAAGCCATTTACCAAGTGAGTTCTAGGGATTTAACATCCCCAACAGATCAGTCTTTGTCTGCATGTAGGTACTTTTTTAGTGAACAAGAACACGACTGGGGACAATCAAATATATTTTAGCATAACATTACAGAATATCTCATTAAAATATGAGAACCATATAGTGAACAGCTAATTTGTAAAATAACAATCAATTGTCTCAATTTGACTGTTTCTTCTGCAAATATCCGTCCATAGTCTCTGATTATAATTGTTCATACAGTTTCGTATCAATTGCGTGCCGTTCCCGTTCTCTCCTTAACGATCTTCTACTGAAATACATTCAATTCCCGACCATCACCGTATACTACTTATGTGGATATCAGTAATCCACACCACACTTTGAAAGTATATCTTGATAATTAGAATTAAAAATTGATTTTATTTCGAAAATGCCTGGCAGAGTGATTTATATTCCATGTAAGCGGCAATAATTCCTAGCTGTGCTTCATACCTGGATACCTCAAATCCCTTTCCTCTTATACTCTCACCTATTTCAAAAGACTATCTTGCAAGAAAGATTTCTTGTTAGCAATCAAAATAGATTGATTCATTCAAACATTATTAAGGTATCAATATGTGCATAATGATTTTGAAAGTAGGATGAACGTTTAGCGTAATAAAAGAATTAGTGAATAATAGGCATATATAAGGGATATTAAAATTTAGAAAAATGAAAATAATCAAGTAATCAAATGAGTAAGTTATTTCCCAACAATTTAACATCCCTAACACAAGAGTTTGGAACCTACGTTTCCTGGTTATTTGAAACTCATCAGCCTAAAGTACCTTCATCTCACCTTTACTGTTGCATTTTCGTGAATATCATCAAAGGAGGGATTTATCACATTTACCGACTAATATACTCATATTCTGTGTGTAATGATTGTCATCCTAATTATCAACGATGGATTAACGCAAACGTGATGACTTTTGATGTTAAGTAGTCGGAGATAATTGACAAAGGAGCTGTAAACCTATGTTTCATGCTAGTTTGGACTCTTCAGATAGGCTTACTTGCAATCTTGAAAGGACTGATTGTGCCCATTTGAATTGAACTTGCTCCATCTGATTTAATAACCCTAAATGTCATCACTTGTGCATTCGGTCTACTATTGACCTATACGACTTGGATATTTACACTGATATGTCATCAAGTAGTAACTAATGTCACGTTTGTCTAGTCCTTGGTGTTGATCAGTCGAATGCCAGTTAACATGAAACCTATATTTATGATCTGCTGCTGATTATCTCTAACCATTCAGCATCAATATTTGATCACTTAGACCAGCAACATGTGCAACTTGGTCGGTAGTATCCAATCAACATTAAAGGATTAATATGCCATTGATTACTTTTTAGTAATCATCAATCTAAATGTCACAACCAATTATAGATGCATCAGTATGCTGAAAACAAAATTTCTTTACGATAAAAAGTTAATATATGGATAGATGCTTTCGTCAAAACACACATAAATGTCTATTAACTAACAATCTTGTTCGTGACAATACATGATTTTATCATTTAATGCAAGTGGAAAGCTAGTTTTTGTCATCAGTTTCAGCTGGGAAAGCAATTAAAAACAAAACTAATAGCAGAAAAATTCTTTGTCCCAACTTGAGACTTCTAGACACTGAACGGTTATCCCTGTTTATGACATCTAACGCAGGACTTAAAACTCACTATGTAGTGATTTGGATTATCACGTTGCTGTTAATTTGACCGAAATCTGATCAGTCCTGGTTAGCACATGTACAGTCTATGCAGATTGCTTCTATGTAGCCAATGTAATGACCCAAGCCATTACATATTAAATTAAAATCCACACCCCGCTACACAAATCAGTGACTACCTGGATTCACTAGCTGAGTAGATCTTCATGATACTGGCCTGGAGTCCCCGAATGAATATCAGGTGCACTTAGCTGGTGATTCCCAAATGGGACGGAACATGCATCATGGATTTCACTGCTACTCACATTCCATCTATTTTTATATAACCAATTGTCTTTTTCTTTATTTTTCTTTCTAAATAAAAGAGTATTCTGATTAGATTTATTTATTTACTTGTATCTAAATTTAGGATGAAATTGCACAATCACTTATCGCTTTATTGCCAAATAATGGAATAGATCTTATATGTGGTGTTCCATATGCCGCCTTACCAATAGCAGCGGTAATTTGCATACTTTTTTAAGAGAAAAAAAACTGTTTCACGGTTATATTATGCTGCATTATAATTTTACACAATTTCCGATGTTTATTGATATCTTATCCCTTGTAATCCAATCACACAGGTTTATTGTACAAATACATTTCACTACTGAAAACAAACAATAATTAGCAAACTGTAAATGTTCCTATTTCCGAATCTTGGTGAGTTTTCAGGTGTACACTGGTAGAACGAGTCCAATACTAGGACGAGAAAGCTATCTAGTTTTCTCTGGGGCATTCTAGCTGAAAAATAAGCCTAGAAAAGAAATATCATTGACTTGATCAATAAGATAAACAGCGGTCGTAATTAACAATAACACAGTTTGTCGTCTACATGACTGAAAATGATGATATAATAATAGTTTGATTGTTTGTAAAATGTGAGGATTTATATGACTCCTAAGCTATATAAGTAAAACCAACATTCCTAACGTTGATCAAATAGTTCGCTAATGTGTGTAAAAGAAAATTTACGATGCAAGTGTATAAATTGTGATATCTTAAAGTTTGAATTACTTTAGTGATACTAACCGGTTGTCCATATGATAAAGTGTTAGAATGGGTCCAAGGGAGTGACTGAAGATCAGTACGTCAAAGAGTCAATTACTTTAATCAATTAGTCAACACCTTATTGATTGGTTCTATACACTTTCATGATAATTTTATGGGAGATTAATACACTATTAATTGATTATTGATAAGTAATCGAGTAATTTTTAGTAATTGGTTTTTGATAATCCCTTATTGTCTTTGATGATTCTTTGTGCATTATTGTATCCACACTGCTAGTCAACAGGTTTTTTGGTTCTATCAGATTTCTTTGTTTCATGCTATTGATCTGGTCTGTTGCACTATTTAAATTAGAGTATTTATAATAGTAGTAGTCTGAGCCATGTTGGTAGATGCAGACTACTTCGTTAGGGTCCTCGTGACTACGGTAACCAATGATTGGAGACTCTGGGTGACATGACTGAGAATCGATCTCAATGGCGTAGGTGTATACGCTCTCTGTCTTCCCTTAAACTATGAGATTGAAATTTCTTCATATCTATCTTCCTTCCTGTACTATATCCTTATATACAACCTTTCTTTTATATAATACCACCACTAAATTAACTACTATGAATTCGGTGTTAATCTTGTTGTGCTGGTGAGGCTATGGCAACTTAGACCGATGCATATGTGTGCGTAGTCCTACATTGTAGCTGACTGAGTGATTTATATTAGTCTCATGCCATTGGAACATGTCACGGGTAAGTAACCAATAAATAGTTATTAGTTAATTGGTTTTATTTGTTAATACGATACATGAATAATGTGTGCTCTTCATATCGTTTAATATCATTAAGAAAAATATGAAAGATGTGCACGACAGATTGGGGACTATATAATTAAAATGACTAATTTTGAAATTCACTATTTTTAAACGAAATTAACTTCTTGTACTCGATCCTAATAAAAGTATTGGCATGTTCTACTGAGGAATCCAAGTATACAATCAAACTATCTTTTAGCAAACATCAGTCAGTCAGCTACAACGTAGGACCACGCACATTTATGCATCGGTCCAAGTTGCCATACCTCCTTAGAACAACAAGATGAACACCAAATTCATAGTAGTGGTTACTTCAATGGTAGTACTATATAAAAGAAACATTGTGTATAAGGATATAGTACAGGGCAAAAACATCAGTTGGTAGAAAGTAAGATATAAAGCAATTTTAATCTCATGGTTTAAGGGAAGACAAGGAGTGTACACACCTGCTTCGGTTTGGGCACCCGGGCAGTATCACAGCCCACACACAAATGAATGAAATGATGAATTCTATTGACGATAATATCCCTGCTCATACTAAAAGCAAGACAATTAACATTATTATTACCTTTATTATTACTATTATTATTATTATTATTATTATTATTATTATTATTATTATTATTTACCATATCGCTAACTCACCTCCTTTTATCACCAATTTGTGTAACCTTACTTTTCAACTTATGCAGCAGCTCGCCCATGGTGGAAAATCTGTCCTATCTAAACGATTTCCAGTCACTGTCTGGTTGAAAGTGAATGCTTCCACCGATTATGAATACTGAAGCAGTCTTTCTGAAACCACGTACGCCGTTCAAGCTGGCTTCCTTCAACGTTCGCACACTAATGCAGATCAGACAACAGATAGGGCTGGCTATGTCTTTGGAAGGTCTTAATGTTGATGTTTGTTGTCTATCCGAGACCCGTATTCAAAACTCTAGTGAAGTACTACAAATCCGCTCTCCATCTGTCGCCTCGAAAAGCTTGTTCCACGTGCGCTTATCCGGGTACCATGTGGCATCTTCGTCTGGTCTTGCTGGCGTTGGTGTCGCACTAAGTGCTAGAGCTGAGGCAGCACTAATCGATTGGATTCCCATTAACAGTCGGTTATGTGCTGTTAGATTAGAAAGTTCCATCAAAGTGAGAAGAAATCGGCGTGAGAAACGGTGTCTTTTCGTCATCTCCGCCTATGCTCCGACAGATTGCAGCCCGGATGCAATCAAGGATGAGTTTTACCATCAGTTAACAGTTCTTCTCCAGAAAGCGCGTTCGACAGATATTGTAGTACTAGCCGGAGACTTGAATGCACAGGTTGGGCGTCTAGGCACAGAAGAGAGTCGTCTAGGTGGCCGATGGGGACTTGTTGGTCTCAGGACAGATAAAGGGGACCGTTTGCTGCAACTGTGCACAGACCACAACCTGTTTCTGGCCAGCACCAACTTCCGGCACAGTCATCACCGGTGTGCCACCTGGCGTCCTCCCTCTGCATCCCAAGCCTGGACTCAGATTGATCACATCGCGATCAGCTACCGCTGGCGTGGTTGTGTACAAGACTGCCGCTCCTTTTGGAGTACCTATCTGGAGTCTGATCATGCCCTGGTCTGCGCCAATCTCACCTTACTTTTCAGTGGCCGAAGGATTGACCACCACCAACAGATTGATGTTAGTAAACTGGCTGCAACTTCTGTTGCAAGTAAGTATCGAGCGGAGCTAGCCTCTAGGCTAGCTACCACCCCACCAAAAAGTATAGATGAGCATTGGTTGCATCTTCACGACGCCATGAAAATGGCAAGTAAAGCCGCTTGCGGCTTCGCGAAACGTCCCGCTTACAAGCACTGGGTTTCTTCTGGCTGCTTACAACTGATGGAAGCCCGTCGGTCTACTCCGGGTGACCGTGAGTTTGACCACAAACGAAGGCTGTTACGTAATGAAATTGGGCAAAGCTTGCGTAAGGACCGGGAAGCCTGGTGGTCGGAGCGTGCTAATGAGATGGAAGCAGCAGCTGCATCTGGTAACTGCCGGAAGCTCTTCCAACTCATCCGAGCCACTGGCAGCAAGGAGTTTGGTGTGAGTGAAACAATCTACGAGGATGACGGGATGCCAATCACTAACATCTCTCGACGTCTTGGACGATGGGCGGAATTTTTCGAAGGGCAGTTCAACTGGCCTGCTGCTCCGGCAACATCGACCAGCTTGTCCTGCCCCCCCATGGCCGGTGACGACTGTTCCACCAAACGAGGCGGAAGTCCTCAAGGAACTCCAACTCTTGAAGCGCTACAAATCACCTGGCCCAGATGACTTACCTCCGGCTCTTTTTAAAGATGGTGGTGACTTTCTGACTAAGGAATTGACTGTGTTGTTTGGAAAGGTTTGGGAGCAAGAAAGTGTTCCAACATCTTGGAATGAGTCAATAGTCGTCCCTATCTTTAAAAAGGGTTCACGTTGTTCCTGCAATAACTATCGGGGGATAAGTCTACTTCCGATTGCGTCCAAACTATTGGCTTCTATCATTCTTCGTAGGTTGTTTAAAACCCGAGAATGATTTACTCGCGAGGAGCAGGCTGGTTTTCGTTCTGGTCGAGGATGCATTGATCACATCTTCACCCTCCGCCAAATGTTAGAACACCGTCATACTTATCGCAGGCCAACAATCGTAGTGTTTCTTGATATCAGGGCTGCCTTCGATTCGTTGGACAGGACTGTTCTCTGGGATTGTCTATTGAAGAAGGGTGTGCCTGAGAAGTTCATTAACATCTTAAAGGCCCTGTATACGAACACCTCAGGCAGAGTGAGGGCATACAACCACCTTTCTCCCTTGTTCCATTCGAGCAGTGTAGTTAGGCAGGGTTGCCCGATCTCACCATTCCTCTTCAACTTTGCCATCGACGACATCCTGGAAACAGCTCTGATGGATGTAAGTAATGGTGGTGTGGATATGTTGCCTGGAGAACGACTTCTCGACCTCGAGTATGCGGATGATATTGTCTTACTGTGCGATAATGCCCAAGGCATGCAATCCGCACTTAATCAGTTGGCAATCAATGTCCGCAGGTACGGCATGTGCTTTGCACCCTCCAAGTGCAAAGTACTCCTACAAGACTGGCAGAATTCTCATCCTGTACTCACCCTGGATGGTGAGGAGATCGAAGTAGTTGAGAAGTTCGTGTATCTAGGTGGCTATATAAGTGCTGGTGGTGGCGTGAGTGATGAGATTGATGCACGTATAATGAAAGCCAGAGCGGCTTATGCCAATCTGGGCCATCTTTGGCGCCTTCGTGATGTTAGTCTGGCTGTAAAAGGTCGGATCTACAACGCGTCGTTGAGAGCAGTTTTGCTCTATGCTTGTGAAACCTGGCCTCTCCGAGTTGAGGATGTTAGACGTCTCTCTGTGTTCGATCATCGTTGTCTCCGAAGGATTGCTGACATCCAGTGGCAACACCATGTTAGTAATGCAGAGGTTCGGCATCGTGTGTTCGGACGCAGAGACGATAATTCAATTGGTGTCACCATCTTGAAACACCGACTTCGGTGGCTTGGACATGTTTTACGAATGTCGTCCCAGAGACTTCCACGTCGTGCATTATTTGCCGACCCTGGGACTGGTTGGAAAAAGCGGAGAGGAGGTCAGTGTATGACATGGTGTCGTAGCATGAAAGAAAGCTGCAAAGGGCTAGCTTCTGTTGGTCCTTCACGACTCCCTGGCTGGGGTCCGAGAGATGGTGCAACACAGTGGCTAGAGACGTTATCGGATATGGCTCAGAATAGAAGCCAGTGGCGAGCCTGCTGTAATATTTTACTTTCTTCATAATGAGTGGTTCTAACTTTCTTAACTGAGAGAGCTCTTCTGGTTCTACATTTCAGTCCCCCTTATCTTTTCATCCCTTCTCTTCCTATTTTCATTATTTTGTGTGGCGCATATGTATCTGGTGCCCTTTTGTACCAATATATATATGTTTAATTAAATAAATAATAAATAAACAACCAATTAGTCTGCATCTACCAACATGGCTCAGACCAGAAGTTAGTGACTTCAAGCTGTGATATCACGTTTCAGTTTGGCCGCCCCTAACTCTCTTCCAACCATCCCCTTCACTAGTCAGCATTGCGCGTCGTGGTAATCGGTGTTCAGGCATACGTACACGTGGCCCAACCATCTCGATCGATGAAGATTCATGACCTCGTCAACTAGTTTACTATCATTCCCTAATACCCTGAGTCTAACCTCACCCGGTGATCGCAGCAGATGCGAGCAATATTTCTAAGACATCTGTGGTCAAATATTAGTAACCTACGAGTATCTTCTACTCTTAATAGTCATGTTTCACAACCGTAAAGTAGAACAGAGCGAACTGCTGCTCAGTATACTCGTCTCTTAATTGATAGACGGATATCTCGTCTTTGCTATAGGTGACGCCATAGGTAACAAGCGTACAATTTATTCATTATGTAGATTGATAAACATTTGTAGTTTTCAAAGTTTCCTAGACATCACTTCAACTGAATCATTTAGAAATGATTTTTGTTTTTTTCTCTTTTGTTGTAAATTTTTCAGATTTTGCTTTTTGTTTTCGTTTCTTTAAAAAGTGTATTTCTGTTCAGAAAAATATTCCAATGGTGATGTGTCGAAAAGAGGCAAAATCTTATGGAACTAAACAAATCATTGAAGGTATATGGAAGAATGGACAAAATTGTGTAATAATTGAAGATGTCATCACTTCTGGTAGTAGTGTTTGTTCAGTGGCTCAGGTAAATGATTTCAATTAATTAGTTATTGTTTTCATCTGTGTATGTTAATTTAATTGAAACAAATAATTGGAAGTCAGAAACCAGGTACCTAGATGTTGAAGCGTTCAAAGGGACAAAGTGCATTTGTATGCTTGCGTGGGTATTTTGAAGGCTAACTATTACTTATGTCAAATGCTTAAATCCATTGATCTAAATTATCTAAGTATATATAACTTTTAACATGGTTTGTTGATGATAATTTAGTCGATACCCGTATCCTAGTGACTTTAGTGATTAGTTGCGATATCAGTTGGGTAATCTTTAGAAATTGAGCACTTTTGAAGTTACCCATTTATCAAGTACAATTTTACGTACAAGTCTTCTAGTCATGTTTTTGTGTGAAACTACTCGTCTATCCTGACCAAAATAAACAGAATGAGTTCAAAACTTCAGTTCAGTAGTTGAGAATCAAATACTACAGTTTATTTATGTAAACATATAAAAGTAAAAAAGTACATCAAAATAAATATGCGCCACACAATGAGAAAATGTGATTGTGAAGAAATAGTGAGAGGAAGTTAAGTATCAATAAAAAAGCAGGAAGAAAATTGCAGCAGAACCTCCACAGGCTTCTGTTCTGAGCCATGTCTGATAACGTCTCAAATCATAGTGTTCGATCATCTCTAGGAACTCAACCATGGGGTTGTGAATAAACAGCAGATGCTAGTCCTATACAGCTTTCTATCATACCACGGCACCCCATCATACACTAACCACTGCTCCGTTTTTTCCAACTGTGAAGAGATAAAATAGCAATGACGAAAACGAAAGCTATTTTGGGAACCCTGTTTCATTTAATTCAAAGTCTTTAAAATACATACATCTAGTTTTGTCCGTAGTTTATTCTATAAATCATAAGGTTTCATTTGATGTATGATTCACTGCCATACTCTTTTCTGTTCTAAAATTATTGTGCTTTGAATGTGACCTTTTGTTTCTCATTTTGCAACCCTATTTCCTAGTTTGCACTGGATTATATTTTTCTAATTCTTTGTGCGTTTTGATCACGTTAATTATCTATTTATTCATATGCCTTTTTGTGTTAGTCTGAATCAGGAATAAATCGAGTAGTGTCCCAGTTTATTTGTCCTCTCGCTTGACAACTAATCAGATAATAGGATAGTTTTTTCTCTTCCCTCAAGGCCGTTTAGTCACGAAGCGTACTCACGCATTACTAACCTCAAAGTTGAGGTAGATAGCCTATCGTGTAAAGGCCTCAAACTAGATCGAAAATAATTCTCTTCTGTATATTAGTCGGCAAACGGATCAAAGATGTAGTGCCATCCAATCCCAGCGTCGTCAAATAATGCACGATGTGGAATTCGCTGGAAGGACATTTGTCGTGTATATCCAAGCCACCGAAATCAGTGTTTCGAGATGGTGTCACTAGTTTAATTATTGTCATTACCAAGACCCACGTTGCTGTACTTCCGCATTATTAACATGGTATTGCCACTGAATGTTAGCAATCCCTCGAGTGCAATGATGATTAAACGCAGATAGTCACTTAACATGCTGAATTTAGAGTGATCTGGTTTCTGCTGACTGCTCTTATCGACGCGTTGTGTTGACATAAGTGATGATATTATTATTGAGCGGCTTATGTCAATGTGGGGCATCTTTGATCTTTTCATAATGTTAATCTGAATGCAAAAGTTCAGATCTACAACACGTCCGTTGTAATTAGGTTTTGTTAGATTATGGTCTAGCTATGAACAAATATAAACCTGTTATAGATCTATGAAGTCAGTGAATTATCAGTTTCAGTCACTCAAAGTGGTTATTGACTTCCACTTTTAAGTTTCTCGAATGATAGGAACCAGTGTATCATGACCTTGACCGACATTTGATTATCAATGCTCGTCACCCCGTTCATATCTGGTTGCTAGCCTGTTTTTTTCTCGATTACACTCAGACATATATAATAATTCATCATGTAATTTACAGCTTCTTCGACAGTCTGGTATATACACTGAACATGCAATTATCATAATTGATCGTGAACAAGGAGGACCTGCTTATTTAAAAGATCAAAATATTAGAATTACAAGGTACTTTATAGTGTTTTTTTCTTGATGTAACCGTTTACTATTTAGTGAAGTTGGTGTTTGTTACTTGAGTGTGATTGCAACTGTAATTAATAATATCGATATGATTCTTGTCTGATTATGATGCTAGTATGTATTCAGTGTAGATTAGAAACTGCAGTCATTGTGAGTAAAATGTTCCAATTACTTCATGAAGTTGGCTGATCAACGTTTATCTAGTTTAAGAAATTTAATTGTTAAACGTAGTAATAAGTCTGTATTGATGAATTTATTTCATTCATTTCATTTACTCATGTATTCAAACAATCAGCTTATATGATAAGCAAAGATGGATAGTGGCTAGCAGTGGAATCCAGTTTGGCGCGCGTTTCGTCCTATTTGGGACTCGTCAGCTGGATGTACCTGCATCTCAGAGTAGATGTTCACTCTGGGACGCAATGGCGTTTGGAGCGAAAGGTACTGGAAAGAATGATTTACTCCAATGTTCGTTTAGGTACAGAAAATTAAGGGTGTTTATAGCATTTCAGATGAAATCGGGTTTTGGTGGGCTATCCATCGGTGCCTAGCTGGAGGTGGAGTGGCAAAACCAAAATGTGGCATCAGTCTATAAATTCACTGACTATTGCTCTGAGCCATGTTGATAAGCACAAACTGTATTTGAACTCCTCACGACTATCGTAACCAATGATTAAAGGCTTAGAGTAGTCCTCAATGACACGAACGCATTCGCTCTTTATCTTCTCATAGATCTTGAGTTTCAAAATGATCCTATACTTTTCTTTTTCATGAATTCCTTCTCTCTTCTTGAATCACTATCATTATGTACACCGATTCGATTGCTACATATTTGCTCAAATTTCAATCTATGTACGCACTTTTTTATATTCGTCATAAGTTTATTCACATACATATATAAATGTATTTTTCTTATATTCTAGTTTATTCACGTTAACTGAATTATTAGAGATTTTACATCAAGAAAATCGTATTACTAAAGAACAGTTTGATGAAACTATTTTATTTATTCATAGTTCACCAAAACCTGAGGTAACATAATGGTTTTTACTGACAACTTTTTAAAAAATGTTTTGTGTATTAGTCTGTATATTAGTTCTAAATATTAGTACAAAGGGGTACCAGATATATGTGCCACACAAATCTCATTCGATTTGTGTGAGGGCTGTGATACTGCTCAGGTGCCCAAACTAAACAGGTGGTTTTCTTAGGGGGCCACACCCGGAGCCTTTGACCTAAAGGTCTGATCCACAAGGCAGTGGAGCATCGTGAGGAGATTCAGTCCTATGGTAGCTGGTGTTCCCTCAGGATACTGGAGTCCATGTGCACCATTGGTTTGGAATCAGGGTTTTCCAACTGCCCTAGGTGAACTTTCCATGTTCACCAACCCGGTTGAAACACCGGACATTCGCTTTTCGTCCTCTCACTTTTGTGAACAACACCCCCGCCACGAGAATGAAATGAGTAGGACTTCCCTGTCAGAGGGTATATACGCGTAGCCATGTGAGAGCATTTCTAGAGGGAGAGCGGCTTCTTCCCACTCTCGGCCGTACCAGGGCATTTATGGGCTTTTCTTAGGATTCATTAATCAGTAGTAACTAATTATTGTCGAAATACAACTTGTATTCACGAAAAATACAAAATGTTACATATTGTCTATCATACTGTAAGGGCAGAATGACTAATGGTTGTTTAACTGAAGTTAGTTCCTAATGTAAGCTACACATATATTGAATTGTCTTGATAGATCTTTGATTTCGTTAATTTTATTATTTGGTAGTAAATTTATAAAAAGCCGACTCTGGGACTGGTTGGAAAAAGCGGAGAGGTGGTCAGTGTATGACATGGTGTTGTAGCATGAAAGAAAGCTGGAAATGGCTAACTTCTGTTGGTCCTTCACGACTCCCTGGCTGGGGTCCGAGAGATGGTGCAACACAGTGGCTAGAGACGTTATCAGATATGGCTCAGAATAGAAGCCAGTGGCGAGCCTGCTGTAATATTTTACTTTCTTCATAATGAGTGGTTCTAACTTTCTTAACTGAGAGAGCTCTTCTGGTTCTACATTTCAGTCCCCCTTATCTTTTCATCCTTTCTCTTCCTATTTTCATTATTTTGTGTAGCGCATATGTATCTGGTGCCCTTTTGTACCAATATGAATGTGTTTAAATAAAAAATAATACAAAGCTAGGGATGGACAAATTGAAATGTGATATCAGACCATGAAGTTATTGACTCTTGGTCTGAGCCATGTAGGTAGTTGCACACCACTTGTTTGGGGTTCACGTAATAAGTGTGACCAGTGGTTGATGATCTTAAGTGATTACGGCTCAGAATCGTTCACCATAGCGCAGATGTAATTACATTTTTTAAATCTTGCTTTGGATCTTGAATTCCAGTATTCCTTTTTATCACTTTGTATCCTGTTTTCTTGAACAACGTCCTCAATGTTTAGTCTTTCTGATTGTTATTGCCATCATATTATTTCAATTCTTTTGTTATTGATCTTGTTAATTTCATCCCAGTGTACAATTGTTGTTCAACGCACACTTGTCTTAGACCATATATTGTTGGTTACCAACTGGACTGTCTTCTTGTTTTCATTTCTAAAAGTGTGTAACTCAAGAAATGTTACTCCACATTGTTTTTTTAATCTTAGATATGTAAGATATTAACCAATAATCTTCACAATTCCTTCGTGTATTACTGCTAGTTTGTCAATGACATTTCTCATTTACATCGCTTTTGTTAGATCCCATCTGAATTGAAATTTACATGTTCTCAATTGGATCGATTAAATCAAATTATCCAATCAAAACAATCACGTTTATGTGTAGCTATGGATATTTTAGATCCAATTAAATTACTTCAATTAACCGATGAAATAGGGTCAGAAGTTTGTGCTATCAAATTGCATTTAGATATTTTATTGTCTAACACAAATCCTGAAATGATTATTAAAGGTCTATGTAATCTATCTGTGAAACATGGATTTTTAATTATCGAGGATAGGTAAGTTATAGAATGCTGCTAAATCATTTGTTTATTTTTAATGTTCATTGTAGTTTACTCTTGAATTCTTTTGCATAACCAATATATGTAATATACAATGCGTATTCATAAAATATCTGTTGAAAACCGTATAGTTTTGTTGTAAGTTCCACTATTTATTGTCAATGTTTATCTTTTCTCTTTCTCCAAATGTAAAGCGTTACCTCAGGATTGACTTACGTCACCGTCTGAATTAATGATGGGAAGTTAAGTAGTTGAACGCATCGATCGCTTCGCTTATCTTGGGAGTCTCATCAGGACTGATGGTCTGGTGTCTGATGAACTCTCTGCACGAATTCAGTAGTCTCCACTGGCTTTTACCAACTTGCGCCACTTATGGCATAGGCGAGATATCTGTATTCCAACCAAAGGGCAAGTTTACTGCACAGCAGTTTGCTTTGTTCTTCTTTATAGATGTGAAACATGGTTATTAAGAGTAAAGGATATTTGCAGGTTACTTGTGTTCGATCATAAGTGTCCATGAAACACTGTTCGTGTATTTTGGGACCACAGAGTAAGTAATACCTGGATTAGGAATAGATTCCTAGGTAAAGATGACGAGTCGATTGATGAGGTAGTAAGTCTTTAGCCGAGGTGGTTAGGACATGTGTTACGTAAGCCAAACTACCACCGACCTAGACGGGCGATGTCTTCTGGTGCAGGAACAGGTTGGAAAAATGCTAGGGATGGCCAAGCCATAACATAACACCAGTCCATTAAGTCATTGACAAGTGAACTCAGCCATAGAAGTAGGCATGATTATCGTAAACAATAGTTAGAGACTTTGAATGACATGGCTCAAAATCATTTGCAATAGCTCAGGTGTATCAGTTCTTTGTTCTCCCCCAAATTCTGGGATTCTAAATTCTTCATAACCTCCTCTAATTTACATTTTCTTTCCGAGTCTAGGTTCGATTATTCGATCCGTCAAGTGTTCGGATGCACTTAACATAACATCCGTCAACCCTTCATTTTATGCTGGTTGGGACTCATCATTGTTCTTCATAGGAACCGAACCTACATCACCTACTGTTACAGTTAGCAATGCTGCTACTGTTCTGTTGACTGACATCCTATGGGATTCGAATTGGCTTTCATCACTATCACAGTCAGAAACGTTACCATTAAGCTACTTGGGTCGGTTTGTGACTGACCTAAGTAAATACTGTTATTAAGCTGTGCTTTTCTCCATTCGTTTGTACTTTCACTGTTGTAGACTACGTAGAATAATAAACACCAATACGCTAGTATTTAAGTGAAATAGAATTTCACAATTAGTTAAACAATTCGTAGTTTAAGCCATTACATTTCACTACGTTCTTATAATTGCAATATTTAGTGTTATATTCTTTATTGTGTAAAGGAAATTGGCCGATATTGGTCAAACAGTATACAATCAATTATTGCACGGTGTTTATAGGATTGCTGAATGGTGTGATATGATTACAGTACATTGTTTATCTGGTCCCGGTTTATTTGATGCTTTTCGTAAAGTGAATCAAAAGTTACTAGAAAATGGGAAACAACATCAAATAGCAGCATTAGTAGTGGCTGAAATGAGCTGTCAAGTAAGTGAGATAGTAGTAGTAATAATAATAATGGTTATTATTATAAATTGGTTCACCAGGTACATTTTGATTCGAACGATACTCTAATTGTAATAGCTAATGATACTACCCGATAACTCAAACAGACGTAGTTGGATCAAGGTTATAATGTTCTATTTAGTGGCCGGAAGCCGAATATCTAGTAATCTTCTGACTATGTGAATGACTAAATTTTCTTATATGAGTTGATAGATTGGATCTATGACTGTGAAACATTCTCGATAAGTACAATAAACTTCCTTAATTAACATGATATCATTATTATTATTGTCTCAATAACTTTGGCATAGCATTCCTCGTTTTTTTTATTATGTCTACATGATTCTCCTTTATTAGTTGTTCAACTTCCACTTTCATTTCTTTCGTATTCGTTCTTTCTTTTTGTGTATTACACTATTCTACTTGAGATATTGGAGAAGATTTTGTAACTTAGGTGGATGATTTTGGTAGAGTTTCGTTCGTTGAGCTGGATGGTTTAACATCAGTCAAACTGATCAGCAAGAACGAATTTAAATATAAAAAATAATAAACATATCTTACCACATATCAAGGATATATCAGAAATCAAATGAGTATCTAAGCTGTTTGGATTAAATGTAGCACGTAAACCAAAAAGTCATTTCAATCAATCCTATGCAAACCAAAGGACGAAATAACAAAAGAAAAGAAGCCAAATACCATTTACTTGACAAATTGTTCCAACTGCGAGAAACAAAATCGGACAAAGTAGATACCCTCATCGTCGTCTGTATGAACATCAACTAGCTGTCCAACTCCATGCTGTATTTTCGCTTATGGTAATGCATGTGCATAATTATGGACATAAGTTCGACTGGAAAAATGCAGATGGCCATAGGTTACAGGCAAACAACAACCAGCCAAGTTCAAGGTTGTCAAGACAAGCTGTCAGCTATATATGGGCGAATAAGAATAATTCACTTCTACCTGAAGTTCGTGTCGATCATGTTGTTCAGAAGTTTATTTATTATTATTTATTTAAACACATAAATATTGGTACAAGGAAGCACCAGATAAATATGCGCCGCACAAATCTCATTCGATTTGTGTGAGGGCTGGAATACTGTTCGGGTGCCCAAACCGAAGCAGGTGGTTTCCTTAGGGGCCCACACCCCCGAGCCTTTGACCTGATGGTCTAGTCCACAACGCAGTGGAGCATCTTAAGGAGATGCAGTCCTATGGTAGCCGGTGACCAACGATTGGTTCGTACGCCATTGTTTCCTTCAGGATACTGGAGCCCATGTGCATCATTGGTTTGGAATCAGGGTTTTCCAACTCCCCTAGGTGAACTTTCCGTGTCCACCAACCCTGTTAAAGCACCGGACATTCGCTTTTCGTCCTCTCAATTTCGTAAACAACAGTAGTGCCACGAGAAGGCAGTGAGTAGGACTTCCCTGACAGAGGCTATATATTCGCGTGCCCATATGAAAGCATTTCGAGAGGGAGAGCGGACTTTCCCCACTCTCGGCCGTACCAGGGTATTTGGGGGTGTTGTGCAGAAGAACAATGAAAGTTTCATGATTAAAGTATCCAGCTCAAAGAACGAAACTCCACTAGGACCATAATAATAACTTGTTATTACTTATTATTTTGGAACGTCTCTCTATTGTAATCCATCGATATTCCTAAGCATTTAGACGTTGTCTCTATCGTTTGGTGTATTGTATTGTTGCAGTTGTACTTTCTTACCATTCTTATTAGCTCACCTTTAGTACGTCTGTCATTCGTTGAAACTATTCATTCGAAATCAATTCTCTATTCGATGAAGCCTCAGTTGACAACTTTTTTTGGCAAAATAATGCTGTTTATAACTCTTGTATAAGTTGTCAAAGTGGCGCGAATGTTTAAGCATCGACCTTGAGAACATGGATGATTCCTTTACCCCAATAACTAACACACACACACACACACTTGTATCCCATCATGTTATCTTGAAACACCACAAGATTTGTGTCCGGTTTTACTTACCATATACTTTTCTATATGATTTACATTCAATAATGAACGAAGTTCTTGAAGATGTTATGTCAAATAATAACCTAGGTGACCACATTATAACTGAATCGATAGAATTCGGTCATCATTAAAGAGTAGACAACAACGTTTGATAGACTTATCATTACCATATGATTGAACAATGCAGTTGTTAAGTTTTATTTTCTTTTACTTATGTATATGTGTATTTATAGGGAGCTTTGACAACTGAATCGTATAAGGATCAATGCACTAGTTTGATTAAAATGAATACTGATATCATTGGCGGTTTTGTAGCCCAACATCCTATTTCAGGAATCAATATTTGTTCGTCAAATATTTCATATTGGGTACCAGGTAATGGTTTCTGTCATATTTTCACAATACCTATGTTCAATTTATAGTTATATAATGATGACAATGTTGTATATATTGAAAATATTCAATAAATGTACACCAATTTACCGGGATAATAAGGTTGATACAAGAAGGAATTAAAATTTTTTACAGAAATAAGATTACATTATTTGATAGATTGTGATTCACAAATCGCTTTAATTGAAACGGGAGAATGGTTATCGTAGAATATACACCGTAATAGTAATCATATCTTGCAAGCAAGGAGTTATGTTCAGTAATTAGTGTAAAAAAAAGCATAAGTACGCTTATAAAGCGATATAGTTACGGTGTCTTAGGATGATAGATATCGCATAGGAAGCAACAGTTAAAATTTGATGAAGGAAACTTGAATTCCAATTCCATTTAGCGGACAGGGATTCTGAACCTGTTACAGTATACTTGTAACGAAGACAAATAGTGCAGAATAATTATCAAGGTTACCGTGATAGATCTCTTGTCGTATATGTACTTGAACGTTATGTAACATGTCAATTTAGATAGTTTGTATTCAAATTAATCAACGACTTTATGTACATCTTTGTTGATTGACTCACCGACATCCTTTTAGTAAACAGCTGAATGATAAAATTAGGTTACTATTTGAGATTAAATAAAAAGTGTATTGAGATTCGTGAAAGAAGCTTATAATAAAGTCAACAAATACATTATCATCATAAAGGGAATTCATTTTTGTATTGACCGCTTGAATCTTCCTATTGATGTTCAGGTCTGCAGTTGATCATCAGTCTCTTATTGGCATTAAAACATCCTGCTCGGATCGCCTCGATATTGCCTTATATCACAAGTATCATAAGCAGAGATGGATCGTGGCTAGTAGTGGAATCCAGGACGCGCGTTTCGTCCTGCTTGAGACTCGTCAGCTGGATGTACCTGCATCCCATACTTGATGTTCACTCCGTGACTTGAACCCAGTACCGTTCACTTCAAACGCCATTGTATCATCTACTTAGCTACTGAGTCCAGAAGTTTAGAAAAATATACTGGATAATAACAATGTCTACAGTGTTCAAACATCCTGACATATAATAAAATTACTGTTAGTTTTTCATAGTCTCCACTCGAAAATCTTTGAGCCGTAAACAAAAGTTCAAGTTGAACACCATACAGTTCAGTGTTTACTTACTATTTTGATTTGTTAAGAAGTTATGAATGAAAGAATTATCTGGGTTGCTGCTCATCGAGTCTATTGAGCCGTTCATTTGTTCCACCTATCAGTTGTATAATAAAGAAAATCAATTGTCGTTATTTTGTAGAAGGCGTTCATTACGTATCATCTACTATCGAAGTTCCATCCAGTCAGTCGTAAGCAACATGGAACCTGGGACATATTTGCATCGGTTCTAGTTACTTTACTTCATCAACACACCTAAATTAAAATATGATGGCTAATGCCAGAGTAGTAAAAGTAGCAATCATACCGGTGGTAGTAAAAAATATTAAGCATAGAGAATCTGGTTCGATTAGAAAGAATGAAGTCGTGAAGTAAAAAGTATAAGTATTTGAAGACAAAGAGTGAATCTATCCATTTTGAGTGATTCCACTCCATGTCGTCTAATGTTTTCAATGATTGATCATGATAATCATATGAACCCTTACAGTGTAGTCCACACCTACACATCTCAGTTCAGTAGTCATGGACAGATCCTTGGTCGAAGTATGGGAGTAGCTAGCTTTCTCTCAAACTAATATACCAGCCAACATCGGCATAAATGTTGGTTGAACATTCATAGGGAATTACTTATCTATGGCCATCTCACACTCAGAACCTTCTGTCTTTATATAGAGCAATCAGCTAGTAAACCACTGAACTGAAATACTGATTTTTCACATTTAAGATTTCATTTGGTTCACTATGTATCATAACGATTATTCAATTTCACCTGGGTGATGATCGTTCCATTCATCACATAAGCAGATGTCACTGAACATGAGTTTTCGCTGGAAAAAAATTTCTCACCGTTTCTTGTTTGCTTTATATAATGATACCTAAAATTTTAGTTTTTGAGAATTATTACAATTAATATCATTCTCTTGTTACTTTATTAACAGGTGTAAAACTTGTTAATTCCAATGATGATTTAGGCCAAAATTACAATACACCTGAACAAGTCAAGAAACGTTTTACAACTACATCTTCATTATCTATTATAATGATTGTTGGTAGAGGAATAACTGAATCAGAGAATATTCGTCAAGAAGCTATAAATTATCGTTTAGCGTCCATTCAATAAATTCAATGGGTATATACATATATACAATATGGGTTTTGGTTATTTTTCTAATTACAACCAATCAAATTTCAAAACACAACAACAAGTTTTAAATATCACTCAAATCGGTTCGAGATTGTTTTTTTTCCTTTTCTATGAGATATACAATACATACGTTTGGTGCTTTTGTAGTTGAGTTAATAATTCATTTTCAGGGAACATGGATGAATAGGGTATTACATTATTTCATTTTAGATAAGGGTTTAATTTTGCCGATGATACAATCAATGGTTTAAGATATTTCTTTTCTCTCTCGAGTATACTGCGACAATACATTATTACGATAATGAAACTAGTCAGATTGTGTAGTGAACGAACACTCAGGTGGGGAAGATCAGTTTATTGTTTAATGCACAATCACACAGTGATCTAGTCAAATGTGGAAATCACACATCAAATACATCATTTGCACATCTTTGAATTATCTCTTACACGCTTCATTCCTGTCATCTTGATTACTTTTCGTTTTCTTCTCCTCATGTCAAACTTTCGCTCGCAGAGATTCCATTTCCGAACGATGTTACATACTACTTATATTAGAGTGAGGAGTATTAGGTTTAGCAGTAATAAAGATAAAATATCACATATGTTATGTGTTAGGCTGAAAATTTTACGTGTCAGAAGTAATTGGCGACAAGACTACCACTAAACTGACTAGAAGTTATCCCTCACCTGACCCCTCAAGTGAACACAGTAAGAAAGAAATCTATACAACCCCGAGACCAACAATACGACGAGTAAAATTTCAATGCAGTAAAAAAATACTACATATAGAGCATGATATATATACACCAAGTGCTAGATGAGGTCGTCGATGATAAATTTCGCTAAATTCTAAAAGAAACTATCGCCCCTCAAAATGCAAAAGAGACTAATAAGCAAACTTTTAGACCCAATAAACAAGAAATGGATGTAAGAAATTACTCAAAAAGAGTACAAGACAGGAAAGAAGTGAGGTATTGCTGGTGAAATTAGTCCACCGAACTAAACAAGACAGTCTGTTCATAAAAACAGAGGTTAACAAAAAGATTGCAAAAGACATAATAAATTTCTTCCAGGGCATAACGGCCAAAACAGTAGAAACTTTCCAAACGAAATGAGAAAAATCAGGCATATGTGAATGTTATAAACGTTCTATTCATTTTCAGCAATCAACCCCTGAATAAGAGCGAAACGAGTCAGCCTATCGATTGGTCTCTCATGAAAGATTACCATCGAAAGGCTATTTAGTGCTACCAAATATAAACTTAAAAAAAACAAAACGCAAGTCATTGGTATGTCTGACACTTCAATAGACCAGAGCGAACCAAATAAATATCAGTATCATAAAAAAAACACTCCAGAACTAGTCCACGAAATAATAAAACAAGTTACAGAAAATTTTATACCAAAGGACGACTACTGAGAAAATTCAACCACATCAGTTCACATTGGGTAGATGCGGATGCATTTAGTTTTAAAATTTTTGTTGAGCCTATCCTTGAAATTTCTCGCAATAGACATGACTAGCTCAGGAAAATTATAAAGCATTTTATCCAATCAGCATTTGATTAGAAGTTCTGCCAGAAATATCGCGAAAATGTAAAGTCACATGTAGAGGTTCTGATTCACTGATTACTACACTGCTACTATGTTTAGTAGTTTTCTAGAATTTTCAGGACTTCTAAGATACTATTAAAACCCTATATTTTCGGAACATAAATGAACCTTTGGAGTAAAGTGCTTCTCGTATATTTTGCGCCTTTTCAAGTCGCTGTGTAGATTTAGCTTGGGGGTTACGAGAATAGATTAGGATCCGAATATAGCGTTCAATCAGCAAGACATATCAATTCTTGATCTCCTTAATAATCATAAACAAACCAGACGACTCAGTAAGTAACATAGACTGCACGAACATATATAAGTGAAGCCATTGACAACAACTCAAGGGCTCCCCGACCGTTGCTGCTACCTTGACGTGGTGGTTGGGCTTGCCTATCGTGATGAACCAATCGAGCTATACTGCCTGGAACAATCGTTCCTCAAGGTCCTACCATGCCAGAAAGGTCGGTTGAAGAGCGGTAAGACTAAAAGCAGCTAACCAAAGGTCCGAAGGCGAAGTCGTACTGCTGACTGTACAGAGGTGTGACAGCAGTAAGGTGTTTCCTTCAGATAGACAGCAATGCTGCCTTCCCACAAGGAAGGGCGGGGTTAGAAAAGGTCGACCCTAACAATGCACACCTCGCCTTATCCCACGGGTATCCGTCTCCGGTCCCAACAAGTACGCAGCTAACACAAAAGGTCGTGTGTGACCGACCTCAAGCAGTTGTCCCTTGAGCACTGCGGTCACGCTCTCAGGTCATTAGGATCACTTTTAACCCAATTTCCTTTTCAGGTACCCCAAGAAGAACCCTTCCACGGTGTGGGCAACCGGGAAGTGATAACTGCCCTCATACCTCTAACAACACTCAAGACCACTGTATTCATAATCAATCTCCTTCTTCAATTCCTACTATTCCTTCTACCTTGACTTTCAACACTAAACTTCCTCTCTCGGTTTCCTCCTCAAGTGTCACCATGGCCAACGATTCTAGTGCCCGAAACGCTGTCCCAGGTCTACTAAAACCTCGCTCCAAACTACACAAACTACACATAGACTGCACGAACATATATAAGTGAAGCCATTGACAACAACTCAAGGGCTCCCCGACCGTTGCTGCTACCTTGACGTGGTGGTTGGGCTTGCCTATCGTGATGAACCAATCGAGCTATACTGCCTGGAACAATCGTTCCTCGAGGTCCTACCATGCAAGACAGGTCGGTTGAAGAGCGGTAAGACTAAAAGCAGCAATGCCAAGGTCCGAAGGCGAAGTCGTACTGCCGACTGTACAGAGGTGTGACGGCAGTAAGGTGTTTTCTTCAGACAACCAGTATGACAGCGATGCTGCCTTCCCACAAGGAGGGGTGGGGTTAGAAAAGGTCGATCCTAAAAATGCACACCTCGCCTTATCCCACGGATTTCCGTCTCCGGCGGTAAGGTCCTTTGAAGAACGGAGCTAACACAAAAACTACCCACAAAAAGGTCGTGTGTGACCGACCTCAAGCAGTTGTCCCTTGGGCACTGCGGTCACGCTCTCAGGTCATTAAGACCACTTCTAACCCAATTTCCTTTTCAGGTACCCCAAGAAGAACCCTTCCACGGTGTGGGCAACCGGGAAGTGATAACTGCCCTCATACCTCTAACAACACTCAAGACCACTGTATTCATAATCAATCTCCTTCTTCAATTCCTACTATTCCTTCTACCTTGACTTTCAACACTAAACTTCCTCTCTCGGTTTCCTCCTCAAGTGTCACCATGGCCAACGATTCTAGTGCCCGAAACGCTGTCCCAGGTCTACTAAAACCTCGCTCCAAACTACACAAACTACACATAGACTGCACGAACATATATAAGTGAAGCCATTGACAACAACTCAAGGGCTCCCCGACCGTTGCTGCTACCTTGACGTGGTGGTTGGGCTTGCCTATCGTGATGAACCAATCGAGCTATACTGCCTGGAACAATCGTTCCTCGAGGTCCTACCATGCAAGACAGGTCGGTTGAAGAGCGGTAAGACTAAAAGCAGCAATGCCAAGGTCCGAAGGCGAAGTCGTACTGCCGACTGTACAGAGGTGTGACGGCAGTAAGGTGTTTTCTTCAGACAACCAGTATGACAGCGATGCTGCCTTCCCACAAGGAGGGGTGGGGTTAGAAAAGGTCGATCCTAAAAATGCACACCTCGCCTTATCCCACGGATTTCCGTCTCCGGCGGTAAGGTCCTTTGAAGAACGGAGCTAACACAAAAACTACCCACAAAAAGGTCGTGTGTGACCGACCTCAAGCAGTTGTCCCTTGGGCACTGCGGTCACGCTCTCAGGTCATTAAGACCACTTCTAACCCAATTTCCTTTTCAGGTACCCCAAGAAGAACCCTTCCACGGTGTGGGCAACCGGGAAGTGATAACTGCCCTCATACCTCTAACAACACTCAAGACCACTGTATTCATAATCAATCTCCTTCTTCAATTCCTACTATTCCTTCTACCTTGACTTTCAACACTAAACTTCCTCTCTCGGTTTCCTCCTTAAGTGTCACCATGGCCAACGATTCTAGTGCGCGAAACGCTGTCCCAGGTCTACTAAAACCTCGCTCCAAACTACACATTGGAACCTTCAACGTACGTATCCTATGCCAAATCGGTCAACAGGCCTTTGTAGCTAAAACCCTAGAATCTCGTACCATTGATGTATGCTGTGTCTCCGAAACACGCATACAGGATCCCAGTGTGGTCATTCACTTGACCTCACCTCGCCAAAATGGACAGCCAACGAAATACACCCTCCGTGTATCTGGCGACCCGTTGGCTAGTTCTCGTGGACTTGCAGGTGTAGGTATAGCACTAAGTACAAGGGCAGAACAGGCACTACTAGAATGGATCCCCGTTAACAGTCGCCTGTGTGCTGTCCGGCTAAATGGCTCCGTAAGAACTCGGAAGGATAGGGACACACGTCGTTGCCTTTTCGTCGTTTCTGCCTACGCTCCCACAGACTGCAGCCATGATGAAGTAAAAGATGACTTTTACAGAAAACTCTCTGAGCTTCTTCAGAAAGCTAAGTACTCAGACATAGTAGTCGTAGCGGGTGAGTTTAATGCCCACGTAGGCAGCTTGAATCAAACAGAAAGACATTTAGGTGGGTGTTTTAGTATTCCGGCTCAACGAACCGATTATGGTGATCGTGTGTTGCAACTATGCTCAAACAATCGTTTATATTTAGCAAACACTAATTTTAAGCATAAGGAGAGACATCGTCTAACATGGCGACCACCTGCACCAAACCAACGATGGACTCAAATAGGAGATATTGCCATCAGCCATCGTTGGAGAGGCTCAATAGTAGACTGTCGCTCGTATTAGAATACATGTTTAGACTCTGATCATGCTTTAATATGAGCACTCATTTGTCTGCGCCTCACTGTACACAGGAAAACTAAAGTAAGAAGACCCATTAGGATTGAACTGGAGGACGAGAAAGCCAAATTCGAATTCCAGAAACAACTGAGTTCACATCTAGGCAGTTCTGTAAACGAGACTGACACAGATGCTGTTTGGAAAGATATACGAACAGCTGTGGAAACAGCAGTCACATCTGTTAGTAATTTAAACCATAGGGTTCTGAAAAACAAATGGACTACTTCTAAGTCTATTTCACTGATGGATTCGCGTAAACTCATCCCATCAGGCTCTGAACACGACGAAGAGCGTAAAGAAATTAGATCTAGGTTAACTAAAAGTCTAAGGAACGATCGTGAGCAGTGGTGGGCAACGAAAGCAAAAGAGATGGAAAAGGCAGCGGCTGTAGGCAACACCAGGCAACTATTCAGATTAATAAATGAAACCGGAATTAATAAGTCAAGTGTAAGTGAGACAATCTCGGAAAAAGACGGAACCCTTATCTGCTCTCAACCAAAACGTTTAGAACGATGGGCGGAACACTTTAAGGAGCAGTTTAGCTGGCCTTCAGCTACTGCAGAATTACCCACTATTCCCAAACAGTCTGAATGGAACGTTGAAGTTGGCCCCCCGACCCTACTTGAAGTTCAAAAGGCTATAAGTAATCTGAAACGGGGAAGAGCAGCTGGTCCAGATGGATTGACTCCAGAGGTCTTTAAATATGGTGGTCCAATTTTAGCGATTAGGTTGACTAATATTCTAGCTAAAATCTGGGAGATGGACGTAATCCCATCTGACTGGTCACAATCTCTGATTTTCCCAATATATAAGAAGGGACCAAAATCGTCCTGTGATAACCACAGAGGGATTAGTCTGACTAACATAGCATCTAAAATACTAGCCTCAATAATTATTGGGCGCTTAACTAAGACTCGTGAACTGCAAACACGAGAAAATCAGGCTGGCTTCAGACCTGGTCGTGGCTGTATCGACCACATATTCACCATTCGTCAAGTTTTAGAGCACAGACATGTTTATCGGCGCCCGACAATGATAGTTTTTCTTGACTTAAAAGCAGCATTTGACTCTGTAGACCGAGAGGTTCTGTGGCAGTGTCTGTCATTGAAAGGTGTACCTGAGAAGTACATAAACCTTGTGAAGGCTCTTTACTCGAACACTACCAGTCGAGTGAGAGCTTATGGCGAACTGTCATATGATTTTACAACCTCAAGTCGTGTCCGTCAAGGCTGTCCACTATCCCCATTTTTGTTTAACTTCATTATAGACCTGTTGCTGGAAATAACACTCTCGTCGACTGAATTTTCAGGAATTGATCTTCTAGCAGGAGGTTCACTTATCGACATAGAATACGCAGATGACATAGTCCTGTTTGGTGAAGACACTGACAAAATGCAGAGTCTTCTGTTGGAACTCAGTAATAACGCCAGGATGTTTGGGATGCGTTTCTCCCCATCCAAATGTAAATTGTTACTCCAGGACTGGCCTGCATCAACACCTGAACTAAGGATAGGGAGTGAAGTAGTCGAACGCGTGGACAACTTCACTTATCTTGGAAGTCTCATCAGCCCTAATGGGTTGGTGTCTGACGAAATCTCAGCACGGATTCAAAGAGCTCGTTTGGCTTTTGCCAACTTACCTCACCTATGGCGAAGACGAGATATCCGTCTATCAATTAAGGGACGAGTATACTGCGCAGCAGTTCGTTCTGTTCTACTTTACGGCTGTGAAACATGGCCATTAAGAGTAGAAGATACTCGTAGGTTACTAGTATTTGACCACAGATGCCTTCGAAATATTGCTCGCATCTGTTGGGATAACCGGGTAAGTAATGGTGAGGTTAGACGCAGGGTATTAGGGAATGATGGTAAATCAGTTGATGAGGTGATGAATCTTCATCGACTGAGATGGTTAGGCCACGAGTTACGTATGCCTGAACACCGATTACCACGAAGCGCAATGCTGACTAGTGTAGGGGATGGTTGGAAGAGAGTTAAGGGCGGCCAAACCGAAACGTGGTAGCAGTGCTAGAAGTCACTAACTTCTGGTCTGAGCCATGTTGGTAGATGCAGACTACTTGGTTGGGGTTCGCGTGACTATCGTAACCAATGGTTGGAGACTCTGTGTGACATGGCTCAGAATCGATCACAATAGCGTAGGTGTATACACTCTTTATCTTCCCTTAAACCTTGAGATTAAAATCGCTTCATATCTGTCTTCCATCCTGTACTATAGCCTTATACACAACCTTTCTTTTATATATTAACACTACTAAATTAACTACTTCTATGAATCCGGTGTTCATCTTGTTGTGCTAACGAGATATGGCAACTTGGAATGATGCATAAATGTGCCTGGTCCTACGCTGTAGCTGACTAACTGACTGCACATCCACGATCTCGCACGTGGCCCTGGAATGCAGGACTTTTGGTCTTGCGCGCAAACGCTTAACTTCGAGACCACTGAGCTCACTTCTGAAAAGTCCCATACTAGGTTGAAACGACTGCCCAATACTTCCAGGTTTTTAATGGTGGTCTAGCTTAGATCGTTTCATGAATTCAACTATGAAAACAACATATGATACACAATATGACCAGTTTATATGAAAATAAATATACAAGTCATTTTATCACTTCTGTTTATATTCATCGCTTTCATTCATCATGATCAATAATAAATTAACCAATAAAACCGGAAAACTTTATGGATCACTAAAATATCTTGTTAAAAAATAAATTTGAAAAACAGTGAAGAAACAAGGAATACTGAAATATATCAGGATGATGAATACGTTGTTCCTTAGATATCATCATATGAATATATATATGTATATCTTCAATACCACATTACTTATCGCATCATAAAAAGAGAATGAAACCCCTCCCAATAAGTCTAGAATAGAAAAAAATTCTTAAAAAACAAAGCAAAAAACCAAAAAAAGAGGAAAGAAAAAAAACTAACATCAAGTAAACAAATGACAACAATGAATGTACCACTTTTTTTGTTAAACTCTTAACAAATATGAATGTAAATGGTGTAGTTCGTCTTTTGTCATAGAAACTTTCGCTGTATACATAGGTTCACCATTATCTTCAATGGTAGTAGTAGTAGTAGTACTACTACTACTACTATTCCCACCACCACTACCAGGAAACAATAAACGATAATGTAGTGATGCAGTTTCATTATTATTTGATAAATGTAATAATTGTTTCATTTTAATTGATGGAAATGATGTAAAATCTGCTTGAATTAATGTATTTGGTATTTCTGTTTTAATTGCTTCAAATGCACGTTGTTGTAACTAGGTATATTAAGTTGGTTTTTAAAAAGAAAACAAACAAACTTAATCAATATAGTGGACTAAGTTAAGACAATTTAGAAAAAAAAGCATAACAATCTAGTGAGTAATGCTAAAGTTATGCGTCAAGTAAAGTCAAACGCAAGAAGAGGATTCTTAGCACTTTTATTAGTGTATATGAGAGTGAATGTCAATTCTCTGTAATCCGCATCGTGAAAGTATTCCTTATCGAGAGAGTTGAAAATGAAACTGAATTAGTAGTGGTCGTAGCGACCTAAAAGCGTGACTACAGAATCTAGGAGATAACAGTTTCAGGCCGATCACACACAGTCCTTCTGTGAGAAGTTTGTAATATGTTAGCTCTGTGGTTCAAAACGCCTTATGGTTTGAGACGGAAATCCGTGGGGTACCGTGTGACGTGATCTTGTTCTTCCACTGAGAGGGAAACAGCGCTGAATATGCTGGATGCCCGATGGAAACACCTTACCATTGTCACACCCCTCTATAATCAGCAGTAGGACTCCACTTTCTGTTCATGAGATGGCTGCTTTTAGTCATACCATTCCCGAAACGACCTGGATGGGATAAAAAAAACTTAGAGGAACAATGGTTCCAGCTAGCTCGATAAAATCACTACATCAAGTTAGCAGTTATGGTCGGCTGGGTGAAGGGTACTGTTGAACAGATATGGTACAATGACTGATAAGAAAAATCTTAATTGGGTATTGTCACAGATCCTCAATCACTACTCGCTACGATATGCCATATGGCTGGGAGATGGAAGAAAGATGAGTAATACTATAAATAAGAATACCACGTCGCCATTACATGTATTCATTGAATCGAGTAATGTTGGGAGGTGAGAATTTACTACTTAGTGTTGTATGTTAGAGACCTTGAATGATATAGCTGAAAATTAGTTAGTGTTGCAAATGAGCTCAAAATAACTTAAAGTCATTGGTTTAATTTAATTGCCAATGCTTGTGATACACCGATGGATATCATAGCAATTTGGGGCTAAGAAATGCAAATTCTTGCATTATTAGTTACCTAAATCTATTTTGAAGGAAAATGATTGAAAATCGCAACTAAATGGCTGAAAACAGAGTATCTTACCACCGTAAGCTACTACTCTACAATACAGTAGGAGACTACAACATAAACGCCACTGAATGTTATCATGATATTTCAAAAGTCACTTACTTGCCATCTTTCAGAATCACAATCTACAGTCATAACAAAATAATGCATACCATTGTAACGCAGTTATTCATTTTTCTATCGGTCGCTTGAATGTTCCTATTGATGTTTAAGCTTTATCTTCCCTTAAACCTTGAGATTAAAATCGCTTCAGAACGTTCTTCCTTCCTATACCATATCCTTATATACAACCTTTCTTTTATATATTACCACCACTAAATAAACTACTTCTATGAATTCGGTGTTCATCTTGTTGTGCTAACGAGGCATTGCAACTTGGAACGATGCATATATGTGCCTGGTCCTATGTTGTAGCTGACTGACTGACTGATTGATGTTTAAGACTGCAATTGATCAGCCTCTTATCGGCATACATGCATCCTGTGCGGATTGCCTCGATATCACCTTAAATCATAAGCATTATAAGCAGAGATGGATGGTGGCTCAGGAATCCAGCTCGAGGCACTAGGTTCGAGTCCCAAAACGAACGTCAACTCTAGGATGCAGGTACGTCGAGCTGACGAGTCCCAAATACAACGAAGTGCGCATCCTGGATTCCTCTGCTAGCCACTATCCATCTAAAATAGTTATGTTCTAATTAGTGAGTTGTTACGATTGAAAATCACGAAACTAACAAAGTATACGATACAATAATGAAGAAAACTATAGCATAATTTATACTAAACATGTGATTTATCCTATATGGAGGGCAAAACTACCAAAAAAGCACATGAGATAGTTATGACAGTAAATTTCTGGTTTTATACTCAGAAACCGTTTTCAGTATAATCAGTAAATGGTCACTAATATCGGACTTGCGTCCTGGATCGATTTAACTTGGACTTCTATCCACTTTTATTAGTATCTTCTTCCTTAATTGACAGAATTATAATAAACCTAGTTTTATGTCATTTCACTGGTTTAAGAAGAAAGTAGCTCATAAAGGTTTAATGGATTTCAAAGTTCTACTGTATGTTTTAACCATAAATCAGTATTTTTTGTAATGGAAATAAATAATAGTAGCATTTTAAGTTTAACGAAATAGATTATAGTTGAAGTATATATGCCCCCAAATGCCCTAGTACGGCCGATAGTGAGGAGGGGCCACCCCTCCCTCCAAATGCTCTCACACGGCCACGCGTATATAGCCTCTGTCAGGGAAGTCCTACTCACTGCCTTCTCGTGGCATTACTGTTGTTTACGAAATTCAGAGGACGAAAAGCGAATGTTCGGCGCTTTGACCGGGTCAATAGACACGGAGGGTCCACCTAGGGGAATTGGAAAACCCTGATTACAAACCAATGGTGCACATGGACTCCAGTATCCTGAAGGAACAAATGGCCTATGAATCAATCGTTGGTCAACGGCTACCATGGGACTGCATCTCCTTACGATGCTCCATTGCCTTGTGGATCAGATCTTTAGATCAAAGGCTCCGGGTGTGGTCCCCTAAGAAAACCACCTACTTCAGTTTGGGCACCTGGGCAGCCCTCACACAAACCGAATGAGACTTGTGCGGTGCATATATATCTGGTGCTTCCATGTACCAATATTCATGCGTTTAAATAAACAATAGTAAATGAAGTATATATACGTATATATATATATATATATTACCTTTTCTAATTCATTTTTCAAATTGACTAATTTTACCGTTTGTCGATTAAACTGAATTGTAGCACTGGGTTGAACAACTTTCATCGGTTGTATAGTAGTTGATCCATCATCTCCAGAACCGGAAACAGGCATCTCTGAAACTTGTTTTGACAATGGCTTTGGCAAATGAACAACTTGAGGATTTGCAAGCACAGAGAAGATTTCTTTTTGTAGTACATTCACATCATGTACAATTTGTGGTAGAACAGATTTATGTTCTTGGATAGGTGAGGATGATTTATTCTCTTTATCAGAAGTGTCATCATCTACAATAACAGGTTCTTGATGACGTGAAGGTTTTTGTAAAGTACCCAAGTTCTTAAGTTGTTCCTAGATTTTTAAAAATTAAAAATTAGTCAGTAAAAAGTGAAAAATGAAAAATAAATAGCTTGAGTGTTGTTTGACTAAACAGAGGTTAGATGAGCTATGTTATCAACAGGAAATGAAATTGATTTATGAGTAATCCATAATTTCATTCACTGAACAAGTACCAGATTATGAAATCTACATTTCGAACTACATAATTTACACGATGTAGCTTTCCAGGCCGATTTAAGTAAAGCAGGTTTCAAACCTGTGGTTTACCGATTGGAAGCCAATTAGTGCAGTCAAAATTTCTTGAAAATGTTTCGAATTCAAGCTTGGAACCTCCAGTTTATATTAAAAGACTGAACGCGAATCCTAGATCAACCTACACAAGCCGCACAGTACACAAGTGCTTCAGGTGTTGGATAGTTACGAATAAAACAGTGTGTTCAAGTGTTTAAGTTAAAGATAGAAAATGAATTAACAAGTATTTTATGTCAAGAAAATGGTTCCAATAGGAGAAAAGATCAATAACTAGGTTTGCAATAGTGATGCCACAGAAGGATCCCATATCGTTTCGTCAGGGGAGGTGATATGGTGCTACAACATTAGGTCTAACAGTTTTAATTGATAAGGTAATGAGCGACCTACAAGCTAATTTTCTCCGATCGCCTATGGCATTTTACAATGTTCATTTGGTGTTCTCATTCTGTATATAAGTATGTTATTTGGGGGCCTAAGTCAACAAAATAATCTCGTGAGTAACTGTCAGTCAGCCTCATGCCGTATTATCACGTTTATTTTATTAATTAATTTTAACAATCAAAAACTTTGTCTCATCAAATTATCGGTCTGGTAATGTATGTATATAAGCTTATGAATGCATGAAATATATACCAAGAAATTAAGGAAAAAATAGTCAAAGGAGTACTTTTTGAAGAAATAAAAAGGGTAAATATTTATAAATTTCACTCCCAACCACACATTTCCATACGAAACTTGTCACTCATATATAATGATAGAAATTTTCCTGAAACTAGGACGAATGTATGTGGTTGGCGGATCAATAAGCATTAAAGCTAATCTTCGCAAGCCGAAACGTGTCGTTTAGTGAAATTTACGCTGTTAATCTGTGGACTAACCAAAGCAATAAAAATTCTGATTGGTGCATCTTTTGTGATTAATTAAGAAACGTGCAGGGAAACTCCCTCTAAGGTCAAAGAGTCACCCTTCCCCTGGATTCTTTTTTTTGAGATTTCTCAAACGAAAACATACTTTCATTGTGTGGAAAACCTTGAATCGACAACTGTTTAAACACCTCTAACAGTATTTGAGATCATCTTGACTTATAACTAGACATGGCACATGACATATAACATGTACCTCCTAATCAATAATTGAAGAGAACTTACAAGCATTTTCTCACCACGAAGTCTGGATACTTCAGAAGATAAACGTCGAATAGCTTCACGGAGAGCTTCAATCTATAACAAATAAGAAATGATGACTTTTGAATACTGATATCCTAGTAATGAGAAGTATTATTTAGGTGTGGAGACTTAAATGATCTTTTTTCTTTTAAACTTTTAATGTGACGAAAGTAATGAAGGCATGATGAACCATGAAATTTTTTTTAGACTTTGTTATCCGTAATTTCTCATCTGTAAATTACTAACATTTAACTATATCCCTGACTTATTCCATAATACGCTTTTGATTAATCCTTCTGTTCCAAAACTAATGTAACTTAAACGTGATCCTTATATTTTAATACCCTACATTAGTGTAATGGTATTTTCTCGTTTAATGTGCTTTGTGGTCTAGTTATTGAAAATATTCATTCGTGTATCCTGATAAGAGTATAATATACTGACAACTTTGGGCGAATTATGAGCCGCCAATCACGAAACTCTGCAAAGTTAGAAAATAATTAACAGCAAAATGCAACATTATAACAGTGAAATAACAGTTTTGATCTGAATAGTTAACTCTCATATGCCAAATTATTCATTGTAGAAAAGGAGAAAAGTTAAGCTCACACATTAGGAGTCAGAATAGTATTCACTGAATAAGGGTTATCACCCAACAGAGTTTCCATTACCAAATGACATTAGTTATAATGTAAAAAGGATAGGGCTGGGTATAAAGAGTAAGGTTGGAGTTTGGAGTTCGGTTTACAAATTAGACTTGAGGTTTTCTTCACAAACTATATATATATATATATATATATATATATATATATATATATATATAAACCAACCTCCATTGCCATCAATGAAGCATCTCGGTAAGCAGCCAAACGAGCTGGACCAGGTGAAGGTGATGCACATTCGACTGAAGTTTGTCTACCAGGTGCAGGAGCTGAAGTAGTAGTAGTAGTAGAGCCTGTTGTTGAAGGCTGCGCTTTAGATTGCGTTATGCCTAAAATATTGAAGATAAAAAAATGGACAGTAGGAATAATTTACGATTAAGAAATTGTTATGCCAGAAGAAAACGACGAGTTGTTTTCTTGGATTGAATTAGGCCTCATGTGATCAGCTCGTCATGATAGGAAAGCAGTTGTATGACCTCTTTTTCCAGACCGATTATCGATTAATTCGCCTACATTACCCCCAGGACCATTGACTTACTTTTTAACTGACACATCGACTAATGGACAACAATTAAGACGTTAACGCTTATTGGTTGTCAGATTCCTTCTAACACAGTGACTAATTAGAATACAAAAGTAGAAAAGAAATCAGTTCCCCATTGTACACAGTACAATCATAACTCAAACCTCAAATAATAATATAGAGTAAAATCCTGAACACAAATCAACATAATTGACAAATTACCATGACAGCATAACTATGCCATAAGCTGGAGAGAACTAAGTAATAGATCCACTAAAAAATTAACAACAATTTAAGAAAGGTACAACATATAACAATAGTAAAAGCTTACAAACATGTGAATACTTGAATACAATGAGTAAAAAACAAAAAAGGAAATCACAACCCTAAATAGGACAGTATTGAAAGTTAAACTTTCCTAATATAAGAAGTATAGAAGAGAATAGTGATGTACTGATCACGGTATATATTTGTAACTGTGATAATTATGACTGAGTGCCGCATCAAGCTATTGGTACTATTAATGTAGATTAAAAGTATTCAGCCTGTTTTTACTGAACTATAAAAACCTTTAGCAAATGGATAGTTTAAGTAAAAAAGAGAATAATAACATAAAGTGTAGACAGATCTTAAATAATTGATGAATTTGTAAAAGCCTTCCACGGGTTACTCAGTCTGTAAATTGAAGAAACAATGACATATAAATTCTTATTGATAGATGCCCCCAAATGCCCTGGTACGGCCGAGAGTGGGGAGAGTCACCTCTCCCTCTCGAAATACTCTCACATGGCCAGCGAATATATAGCCTCTGTCAGGGAAGTCCCAGTCACTGCCTTCTCGTGGCATAACTGTTGTTTACGAAATTGAGAGGATGAAAAGCGAATCTCCGGCGCTTTAACCGGGTCAATAGACACGGAGAGTCCACCTAGGGGAGTTGGAAAACCCTGATTACAAACCAATGGTGCACATGGGCTACAGTATCCTGAAGGAACAAATGGCCTATGAATCAATCATTGATCACCGGCTACCATGGGAATGCATCTCCTCACGATGCTCCACTGCCTTGTGGACTAGACCTTCAGGTCAAGGGCTCCGGGTGTGGCCCCCTAAGAAAACCACCTGCTTCAGTTTGGGCACCTGGGCAGTATCACAGCCCTCACACAAATCAAATGAGATTTGTGAGGCGCATATGTATCTGGTGCTTCCTTTTACCATGTGTTTAAGTAAATAAATAAATAAATCCATCTTCTCGAACCCGTAAAATTTATTTATTTAAACACATGAATATTGGTACAAGGAAGCACCAGATACATATGCGCCATCTGATTCACAAGGCAGTGGAGCATCGTGAGGAGATGTAGTCCCATGGTAGCCGGTGACCAACGATGGATTTATACGCCATTCGTTCCTTCAGAATAATGGAGCCCATGTGCACCACTAGTTTGGAATCAGGGTTTTCCAACTCCCCTAGGTGGACCCTCCGTGTCTATTGACCCGGTCAAAGCGCCGGACATTCGATTTTCGTCCTCACAATTTCGTAAACAACAGTAATGCCACGAGAAGGCAGTGAGTAGAACTTCCCTGGTAGAGGATATATACGCGTGGCCGTGTGAGAGCATTTGGAGGGAGGGGTGGCCCCTCCTCACTCTCGGCCGTACCAAGGCATTTGGGATCCAAATATATTTTAGGAGTTCCTATAATGTTCCTATTCAGGGTAGAGATGAACGGTTTAAGCTTAGCGTGTATAAATCACAAACTAAAATGATCTATAATGCAAAAATACTTTGTAACCATATGGGTAAACGAATTTCATGATAAAAAAAAATACAAAAAGCGTTTTCTGATTAGTTTCCCTATAACATTTGACGTTACTAGGTTAAGGCTTGTTTCAAGATCAAATGTTGAGGATCATGATTTAAGGATAGTATCAATTTGCCTATTATAAACAACCGATACAAGCAAAATTAAGCATTTAGTAAATGCAACATTATCATGATGATAAAAAGTAATTTCTCGTTTATCATTTCAAACGTTTTCGGTAGAGTGTAGAGGTATTGTAGTGAACGAAAACACGACTGGTGACAATCGAATGTATGTAACCACAAATTACAGACTATCTCACTAAATTCTGATAACCATACAGTAAACAGTCAATTTGCAAAATAACCATCAATCGTGTCAATCTTCACTGTTCCTTCTGTAAATTTCAGTTCATCTTCTCTAATTTCATTGTTTATGCATTTTCCTACCAATTGCGTTTCATTTCAGTTCTTTCCTTATCGGTCTTCTGCCAAAATACATTATATGTCTAATCATTACTATATACTAATTATATGGAAATAAGTAGCCCACACCACAGTATTTCCACTACTTGTTATCTATGATATTTAAATTTCGAGCAAAATGCTTAAAGTTGGCGTTCTTAATCCTCCTTAGCTTGTCCCCATATACTTTAATCATATTCCATTTCTAACTAATGAATTAAGAATGCGTCACTTCATTTCATTTGTGTATGACATGGTGTCGTAGCATGAAAGAAAGCTGCAAAGGGCTAGCTTGTGTTGGTCCTTCACGACTCCCTGGCTGGGGTCCGAGAGATGGTGCAACACAGTGGCTAGAGACGTTATCAGATATGGCTCAGAATAGAAGCCAGTGGCGATCCTGCTGCAACCTTCTTTTACTTTCTTCATAAAGAGTGGTTCTAACTTTCTTAACTGAGAAAGTCTTTCGGTTGTACATTTCAGTCCCCCTTATCTTTTCATCCTTTCTCTTCCTATTTTCATTATTTTGTGTGGCGCATATGTATCTGGTGCCCTTTTGTACCAATATGTATGTGTTTAAAATGAATTAAGAGCTTGAATATCACCTCAACTAATTTGCCTTCCAAAAACATTCGACAACTATCTGTCAACTATTATAACACAGTAGGTGCAAATTGAACTCTAATTGATATGTAATATCCTCATAACTACTGAAAATTAAAAAAAAAAGAAAAGAGCAGCACAACCTTACTTACTTGGAAGCAGTGGTGATTTAATAATTCCTTCAAATAAAGCTTTTTTACTAAGTGTTTTTAATTTTTCTTTAAGATCTGCTTTTTCTTGTTCCAAAGCCTCAATATCCGCTTGAAGTGCATCTAATGTTTGTTCATATTCTCTGTTTGAATATATATTTTTTTCAAATAAACAAATCTCAAATAAGTATTTGTACAACAATTATCTTACTAAATTTATTAAATAATCATAAACGTTACAACAACTATTTTCAGACTTGACAGTTAGTCAGTTATAACGTAGGATCAGACACATATATGCATCGGTTCAAGTTGCCACACCTCGTTAGCACAACAAAATGAACACCGAATTCATAGTAGTTTATTTAGTGGTGGTAATATATAAAAGATAGGTTGTATATAAGGATATAGTACAGGAAGAAAGATAGATATGAAGCAATTTTAATCTCAAGGTTTAAGGGAAGATAAAGAGTGTATACACCTACGCTATTGTGATCGATTCTGAGCCATGTCACCTAGAGTCTCCAACCATTGGTAGTCTGCATCTATCAACATGGCTCAGACCAGAAGTTAGTGACTTCAAGCTCTGATGCCACGTTTTGGTTTGGTCGCCCTTAACTTCCTTCCAACCATTGCCAATACTAGTCAGCATAGCGCGTCGTGGTAATCGGTGTTCAGGCATGAATGAAAGTGATCAATCACTCATGCAGACTAAGTTGCTAACATTAAAAATAAGCTTAAATTAGATAGTTCACCTGGAATAGGGAACATTCAATTACATTAATTTTTCTTGGAGTACCCTACAGTCAAAAAAGAATAGAAGATTGATCAATGTCAGTAATCGTGAATCCAGTCATACATTTTATAGACATGATCTCAATTTATGTTATACACTTTTTATATGAACAGCAGAATAAATACTGTTGTGTATGATACTCATGATAGAACCTGCTTCGGTCTGGGCACCCGGGCAGTATCACAGCCCTCACATAAATCAAATGAGATTTGTGTTGCGCATATATATATCTGGTACCCTCTGTACCAATATTTATGTGTTCAAATAATACTACTCATGTTGACAGATGTAAGTAGTATGTGACGCCGATCGAAACTGGAGCGCATGACAGTAGAAGATTGAGAAGATTCAATTCAAGAGAATAGAAAAGGAAATAGTAACCATAATAACAAAATAATTAGAAGAATCATCAATCATATAAAGGAAAACTGATGAAAGATGTGCAAATTATGCATTTAATATATGGTTTTCATACTTTACGAAACCACTGTAATTTTGTACTAATAAAGAAATTGGTTCTTCCTACTTGACTTGTTCGTTCACTATAATACTACCGTAATTTCAGGATCCATTATCGTTCTGCTCTTTTTTCAGTTGTCATCCCGTTATGGATGTTCGGTGGTTGAAATAACAAGAGTAGTGAGCAGTTATATCAATGGGTTGGTTACATAGTATCATTTTAAGATCACAAATCTATTATCATTCTATTTATCATTTTAAAAATAAAGAAAACATACATGGCAACATAGAAGACAAAGTAATGAAATATTCGGATAACCGATGTTAGTTTAGATGCTTTGATTAAATCAGTAAACTATTTCTTAAGACTGATCAAATATGGTAAATGTTTTTTAAAATCTTTAATTCTTTCAAATAAACAAAAATGTATATGAATCCAATTATTTGCCAAAGCGGTCTGATAAGAGATGTCATTACCAAGGTTTGAATTGATGATTTCAAATACATTGAGCATTGGGTAGACTGTAATAATATATTTGCAATATACCATCTCACAGGTGTCTTCGAAGCATTGCTCGTATATCCTGGGACCACCGGGTAAGTAATGCAGTTGTTAGGAAACGGGTACTATGTAAGTATGGCAAGTTGATTGATGAAGTAGTGAAACTACATCAGATGAGATGGCTGGGACATGTTTTACGTAGACCAAACCACCGACTGTCCCGACGTGCAATGCTTTATGATGTAGGAGTAGGTTGGAAGAAAGCTAGGGGCAGTCAGACCAATACATGGTAAAAATCCATGAAGTCACTGACAAGTGGACTGAGCCATGTTGGTGGATGTAAACTACCTGGGTGGGATTCGCGAGATGATAGCAATCGATGGTTAGAGACTTTGAATGACATTGCTCAAAATCGTTTGCAATGGCGAATCCACTCTTTGGGCTCTTCCAAATTCTAATCTTCTGAATTCTTTATGTCCCTTTCTTTTTTTTCTCTTTTCAAATTTATTTCACTGGATTATACTCCTTCAATAACATCTTCAAACACTAATCTTTCGAATTACTGCTTATACTCTTACTACTTCTACCAATATGGGATTTGAATTAACAACTGGATCTCTGTGCTAATGTGGTATGGCAACTCGAGCTGATGTACGTACGTACAAAGTCCTACGTTGTAACTGACTGACTGACTGTAATATCTCAATGAGTAGAAAAATTAGGTTTTTCTAGATTTTTTGGCGTTTCGTCACTCAGTATAAGCTGCTTCTTCAGACAGTAGATAATCAAATTAAAGTAACCGAAGTTTAAATAGTACAAAGGAACAAAGCAAGAATATTTGGTACGATCATTCTAAAACAGGTCTGATCAAGTCGATGTCATGTCATTCCGGTCAAGGTGATCTATATGAGGCAACACACAACTTTTTATGTTGATGTGACAATATACCAAAGCTTACTTATATACTACGTTCTCTATTATGTATTGACTGACTTAGACATGGATAAGGATTTTTTTCTACACAACAAGTGGTCCGATAAAACTTATAGAATGGAGAATGAAATTTAATTAATGGACGTTGTGTTGCACTAATTCAACAAAAAGATGACAACAGGAATGGAAGTTTGATATATAATCAGTTAAAGTTATTAGTGGTAAAACACTTAGCTGTAAATAACTTCACCATGCTAATATTTCAAGCGGCAATTGATTAATTTATTTAAACACATTAAACATTGGTACAAGAACGCACCACACGAATTATTCGATTTGTGTGAGGCTGGAATACTGTGCGGGTGCCAAAACAAAGCAGGTGGTCTTCTTAGAGGGTCACTTCCTGTACATTTGACCCAGAGGTCTGATCCACAAGGTAGTGAAGCAACGTCACAAGACGTAGTCCCATGGTAGCCGGTGACCAACAATAGGTTCATATGCCATTTGTTTCCTTAGAATACTGGAGTCCATGTGTACCAGTGGTTTTGGGACTCCCCTAAATGAATCCTCCGTATCCACCAAACTGATTAAAGCGCCGGACATTTGCTGGGGAAATACCACTTTATATCAATTAAAAACTTTGTAAGCATTGATAAATTATCCTAATGAATGAGTAAAATCACCGCTGGAATATCTTAAACGTTTGTATCAACACTGTAAATAGATCATTTTAAGAAACATCACTATTCAGTACATCGTCACATACTACTGATTATAATCAAGTAAGTAATATTTATGCATTTATTTGGACATTAGGCCTTTAATCATTTTTCTAGTGTGTACAAAATTTGATGACTGTTGATCTAACAAACCAGTGTATAAAGTTTGCATCATAAAATGACAGAAGGTGAGAAAATGATAACAACCGAGGAGTTATTTTATTGAAATTCAAAACTCCTTTAATTTGCACATTCAATGCTAATGTAATGTAATGTCAGTTGAGAATGTGATGTAAGAAACAATGAAAGGTAAATACTTCGGAGATAACAAAAACATACTTTTCATTACGTTTCTGTTGAGATTCTGATTGTTCTAAACGTAGTTCTAATCGGGAAATTTTCTCTTCATTCGATTTTCCTGCGGTTTCTAACTTCTTCTCAGCTAAACTAACACGTACAGACATTTCACTAAGTTCATCAGCACGTGCTTTTAATGCTTTTTGTAATTCACGTAATTCTTCACCTCGACTTTCTAATTTAGCACGACAACCTTCTAATTCAGTTTGTGCACGTTTATAGGCGATGGCACGTGCAACAACTGGCTCTTGAGGCTAGATATTATGGAATAAATACATCAAAACATAAAAAAATTCATATGATATATAAACAAAAAAGAAAGGTGATATGTAATCTATGTTATAAGTTTTATATATTTGTGTATTGTGGAACAATCTAGTGCGCAAACGTTAGGCATAGAGTACTTGGGTAAAGATGAAAAATAGGTTTAAAATGTTAATTTTCATTGAGTTAGGTGTTTGACGCATGTCTACCTAGACAAATCGATGACGGCTGGTGCAAGAATAAGTTGGATAAAAGCTAGGGCTAATCAAACTAAGACATATTATTGAACCATGAAATGATTAACTATTAATCTGAGCCATGTAGGTATAGGAATTTACCTGGCTGGGGGTCGATATTATAACCATGATCAGTGGTTGATGAGGGCCAATGACATGGCTCGAAATCAGTCACAATGGCACAGATACATTCACTCTTCAGCTAGATTTTCAGCTCCTATTCGCCTATCTTTTCGAACCATATTCTCAATATCTAACTTTTCTCATTGTGATTGCTGATAAGTTGTTTCTGTACTTTTCTATTCACCTCGTCGTGGCCATGTGATGTAAAAAATGTGGACATTCCTTCAATTCGAACCATATACAACTTTTGATGAAATCTACTTATCAGCTACCGGATATTAGCGATTGTTTATTTTTTCACAATTAAAAGTACCGTGATATCACACTTGGTATTGGTCAGACTTGATTTGCAACTGCTGACGAACTATTCCAGGAAGAAGAAGTACAAACTGAAATGTTTAAATCGTTTAATTTCTAAACTATAGACTGTAACAACCGATTAACCCAAACTGTTGGTTATTTCAACAACAACAAAATCAATACTATGTAATTCTTAAGAACAGTGAAACTTCTTCTCTTTTGTCCATTTTTCACATAATCATATATCGATTACTATTACCTAACTCTAGTATATATGCTGTAACACAGGAGAGGCAGCAAAATACGACCTAAGGCCTCGTCGCGGCGCTGTTCGATAGTAGAGGCGACCTCGCTGGCCAACTTAGGTGGTCAATGGAGATTGGAATAATCACCCACTCCGTTGTATTCTTGATTAACTCGGGGCTCACTTAGCCGTACTGGGCTACCTGATAAGTATGCTTATGGATATGAATTGCAAAAGTCCTTGGGCCCATGTATTTCATGTATGTAGATATATGCAAAGAGTGTGCATGTGGTGTCGTATAATGTAAACGTTAGCTGAAATACTGTATTACTTATGTCTAATAAAATTAGCAGCCTAATCTATCAGGTTGAACACATAATAAAGAGATATGGTAGTCAATACTAGGGAGAGGCGACCAACAACCTCCCTTGAGACAATGCTTATGTGTGTCAGGAGGTACTGGGATGGAAGCCATGGGTTGAATGATATGAAAGTAATGTGTACGATACAGTCTAGTGTAGTAGATACGTCTCTAAGGGAGCGGTGAACATCTACCCTGCCAGATGGGTAAATATACCTATATGTATGCTATCGGGTGCATGGTTTAAAACCTGTATGTTACCGGTATGTATGTAATGTATATTTGTTCACAGGGTAGCTATACCTCTATGTATACCAAGGAATACTCGGATGAAGGTCTGTGTGTTACGTAGTGTGCATATAGACTATACCTATCCAGGGTAAGTAAAAACCTAGATACACGCAAACAAGTGCGGGGCCTCGGTTCCACATAAAACCACATCCACGGGTTCGTGAGTCTTGAAAAACATGGAATCCATTCCACAAGGGCCTTCATAGGCCTCCCCAGAAAGGCTTTAACAACCAATTTGGCCGGAACATCACATCGATAAACGAGAACTAATGTTATATTTATGTTAGTTAACCTTGTTGAGTTTCTGATGTCAGTTAAACAACAGTGAAACTTTCTTTTTAACTATATAGACAAACGATACATTTTAGGATTCGATCATGGAGAATTAAGGTTTTATAGACAAGAACTTGGTCTTTAAATTACTGATAAATCCTAAAAGACTTACTATCCAGTCTCATAAACTTTACAACGAAAGATTCTTTAAATGATCAGATTGTAAATTGTTTTAAAATGAAATTCGATTAACAAGTACAAATTTGTGTACTTCAGTTAAGTAACATTTTATGTGATGTTAACCAACTGCCGAAACCATTATAACCAACGTTCCTACTCACAAATAATCTCATGGAAGTAATTGAAGACTTCGAAAATAACATTAAATCAATATTTTCATAGATGAAATCATGAGTCAATTGAAGCTAGACCATCATGGAAAACCTGGAAGCACTGGACGGTCGTTTCGTCTGATTGTGGGACTCCTCAGCAGTGCGCGTCCACGATCCCCCCTCGCATGATTCGAACTGTAATCTCCACAAGAAAACCCCTTCTGATTAAATCATTATACAATGTTGTTTTCAAATTAAACTTTCTGTTGTGTATATTACTACGACTGCGTTATTAAATTAATTTCAAACTTTATTTTAGTAACTAATATGTGTGAATCCAGTCAACTTACCAATGGTTGTTTGGTTCCATCAAAATCATATTCACCATTTTCCATTGCTATTGCTAATTGACTGATAATACGAGCAATTTGACTTAGATTAGTACGAATTAATATTTCTGGTGAAATAACACTAGGACGTGAAGTACTACTAGTTCGAAGATCAATTGATGTTAAGTATTCTTTACAAGCTTCTGATAAGCATTGAGTAAATACAACATTTGGTTCAAGATTGGATGAATCTTCCTGTGGAAATTTAGACATGAAAAATGTTACTAGATTAATAATAAGTAGACAGATAAGGATATCTATTATTATGAAACCACTATTAAGAGAAATATGTAAGAAATAATGATAAATCAATGTTACAATAGGTATTTTATGTTACTGCAGCTGATCATCATATTTAATTAGTCTACTTAAACTGTTAGTTGGTTGAGGGTAGTTGACAGGAAACCTTGGGTTTAGCTTACGTACTAGTTAGCATTTGTTATCAAGATGTACCCGCAATCTTGGGAAGACTGGTACCCTCTGCGGGATTCAAACTAACTTCACACTGTTACACAAACTGAGACGATACCATTTAGCTAACCGAGCTGCGACTAGAATTCTGTACGACTGAAATATTTACATTTAACTGATCAATGATTAATGGCCAATTTCAAGGGATTATCGAATTTCATGGACTTATTTGATAACTTCGTAACTAAGATAGTGAACAAATGCGTTAGCCTCTTCAACACTGCCAGTGGATTACAAATCAGTCGTAGAAGGAATAGTAAAAATTGAAGAAGGAAATTAATTATGAATACAGAGGTCTTGAGTGCTGTTAGAGGTATGAGGGCAGTTATCACTTCCCGGTTGCCCACACTGTGAAAGGGTTCTTCTAGAGGTATTTGGAAGGGAAACTGGGTTAGAAGTGGTCTTAATGACGGATATCCATGGGATAAGGCGAGGTGTGCATTTTTAGGGTCAATCTTTTCTAACCCCACCCCTCGATGTGAGAAAGCAACATAGCTGTTTTTTTGGTTATCTGAAGGAAACACCTTACTGCTGTCACACCTCTGTACAGTCAGCAGTACGACTTCGCCTTCGGACCTTTGGTTAGCTGCTTTTAGTCTTACCGCTCTTCAACCGACCTCTCTGGCATGGTAGGACCTTGAAGAACGATTGCTTCAGCCAGTATAGCTCGATTGATTTATCACGATAGGTAAGCCCGACCACCACGTCAAGGTAGCAGCAACGATAGGTGGATTACAAATAAACTAATAACGAATGAGAAGAATAAAGTCGAACGCAACAATGGTGCAAACAGATCAGAAACAAATTGAATACAATCTATTAAGTAAAACTACAGACCAACGCTTTCAAATTTAAGTCACCCTTTTACTTATTATCACCCAGATGCTGTGAAACAAAGTAAATTAAAGTATGTTCGAAACTAGAATCTGATGATGATTGAAAATGGAATAATTTAAGACTGACAGAATAATTCGTTTACACGTTGGTTAAGAGCTAACAAGTAAAAAAAACGTCAAGGTTATTTTTAATGTAGCCATAAGTAACCAGGGTATTACACACTTCTCCTCAAAATATCGCAGCTCCAAATGCCTTGGTACGGCCGAGAGTAGGGAGAGCCCGCTCTCCCTCTCGAAATGCTCTCACGTGGCCACGCATATATAGCCTCTTCCAGGGAAGTCCTACTCACTGCCTTCTCGTCGCATTACTGTTGTTTACGAAATCGAGAGGACGAAAAGCGAATGTCCGGCGCTTTAACCGAGTTGGTGGACATGGAAAGTCCACCTAGGAGAGTTGGAAAACCCTGATTCCAAACCAATGGTACATATGGGCTCCAGTATTCTGAAGGAACAAATGGAGTATGAATCAATCGTTGGTCACCGGTTACCATGAGACTGCATCTCCTCACGATGCTCCACTGCCTTGTGGATCAGACCTTTAGGTCAAAGGCTCGGGGGTGTGGGCCCCTAAGCAAACCACCTGCTTCAGTTTGGGCACCCGGGCAGTATCACAGCCCTCACACAAATCAAATGAGATTTGTGCGGCGCATATGTATCTGGTGCTTCCTTGTACCAATATCCATGTGTTTAAATAAATAAATAAATCCTCAAAATATTAATATTATACCAGGGAAAAAAAAGAACATACCACTTGACGAACTGTTAATTGACCTGCTAAACGAGTTGTTGTATACATAGTTCCAACAATTGAATCAAATAATTGAATAACTGTATCTAATTTCTGTGCAACATCTTGATTAAATGATAATGGTTGTTGACCAACCGGTTTATTTGGTATTCTCCGTTTTATTCGACGTGTAATTACACGTACAGTTGTAGAAAAATGTACTAATTCATTAAGAAGATTAATTAATCCTTCGCTATTAGTTGAAGATTTTAATAATAATAATGAACCAACTTCATCCATACTACCAACACTTAATGGACCAGAAACATTTGAAGCAGCAGTTTTAGCTATTTTTAATAAACAATCAACATCTTTTCCTGTTAATATCATTAAAGCCATAGAATCAACTGATAATGCATCAACTGCCGATAATATTGTTCGTGTAAAATCCATCAATTTAATATTACAATTATATAATGGTTCATTTTTTAAATGAACATTATATAATTGAATGAAATAATTAAATGATGTTATCAAAGATTCTAATGATATTGTCTCATCTAATTGATCATTTTTAGTTTGTTCTATTAAACGATCAATACAATGTTCATGAACACACATTTCATTATATAAAGAACCAAATTTCAAATAGAGATCAACACTGCAACCTGAAAAGATTCTGTTTGAAAGAAATATATAAAAAAACAAGCACATTAAATATTCGTCAGAGGGGTATTTTGTGGAGAATTCAATATTTTCATAGTTGAAATCATGGGTCAATTGAAGCTAGACCACAATCGAAAACCTGGAAGCACAGGACACCGTTGGATGCCAGTTGGTTCAGTGGTCTATCGGTTAAGGGCTCCGGCTAGAGACTGGTAGGTCCTGGGTTCGAATCTCGCGAGTACAGGATCGTGGATGCGCACTGCTGAGGAGTCTCGTAATAGGACGAAACGGCCGTCCAGTGCTTCCAGGTTTTTGATGGTGGTCTAGCTTAAACTAACCCAAGATTTCAACTATGAAACTATTAAATATTCATGAAGAAACTTTTCAAAAATCAAGTCACATGTGAAACATTGGAATAAAGAGATTTATAAACCATGAACTATGGTGTCCAAGCGTTGATAACGTTGTTGAAAGCACAGTCATAAAAGAAACTACACCCTTCGTATAATTAGATAATTAAACTAGAAGACAGGAAGACAGGACATGACTGTAACAAACTGGTACTAGCAGTTAATGGAATGAATCAAGCGCTAAACATTCGAAATAGACATGCTGTTCAAAATAAACAAAGTTTTAATAAATAATGAATATGATACAATGACTAAATGATGAAAATGGAGAAGAAATAGTATTCTGATTAAGAAAACAGACTTGAAGATCTCCACACTTTATACTGATAAATATTATGTACTTGCTAGTGACTAGCTTCTAAAGGTAATTCGCAGAGTTCTAGTGAAAAGCCATGACCAGTGGAGTTCAACCGTGTCGAGTGTGAGGCAGTTAACTGATATGGAGAGCTAATCAGAAGTAGCCTAATGAGAAGGTCAATCGATGGCAATCAGAAGTGACCTAAAGCACAAGTGCATTACATTGGCTAAGAAGTGGATCAATTTCCTGAGGATTAGAGCGGCATATATATAAATGAATATTTGAGCATTTTACTCAGTGGTCCAATACATTTTCTGGCTTACTCCTGTGTCTTCGCTCAAGTAGTCAGTTAGGGGGTTAGTGCGTAGCACACTGTGTATCAGTAACATATTTCGGACACCGCCCGTCACATTACCCACCGAAGACAACCGTCAGTCAGTCAGTTACAACGTAGAACTTAGTACATACGTACATCAGTTCGAGTTGCCATACCACATTAGCACAGAGATCCAGTTGTCGATTCAAATCCCATAGTGGTAGAAGTAGTAAGATTATAAGCATTAATGTGAAAGATTAGGGTTTGAAGATGTTATTGAAGGAGTATAATACAGTGAAATAAATTTGAAAAGAGAAAAAGGATACGGACATGAATAATTCAGAAGATTAGAATTTGGTAGAACACAAAGAGTGGATACACCTCCGCCATTGCAAACGATTTTGAGCCATGCCATTCAAGGTCTCTAACCATCGGTTGATATCATCTCGCGAATCCCAACCAGGTAGTCTACACCTACCAACACGGCCCAGTCCACTTGTTAGCGACTTCATGGATTTATGCCATGTTTTGGTCTGGCCGCCCCTAGCTTTCTTCCAACCTGCTCCAACACCGAAGACAACGGAAGATCGTCGCGCACTATTGTGGATTGGTTGAAGTTAGACACTAAAACCGTTGGATGGCTGCTCAGTGGTCTACAGGTTGAGCATTCGCGAGCGAAACCGAATGTTTTGGGTTCGAATACCACGTGCGGGATCGTAGATACTCACTGGTGAGAAGTCCCATACTAGGACGAAATGTCCGTCCATTGATTCCAGGTTTTTAATGATGGTTTAAACAATGATGGGTCCATGATCTCAAATAAAAATAAATTTGTATAGGATTCATGAGGTAGTGGAGAGGAAATCCTGGACCTAGGTTTCGTACTATTTGGCACTTGTAAGCAAGGTGTGCCTGTAATCTTGAGGGAACTGATCCGATCCCGTGTCATCCAGTTTCAAAGCTACAGACGTTACCACTGAGTCATCCAGACTGTAACTGACCTCCTATAGGACTGAGATGTATTTACAGTCGATTGATCACTAAGTAGTGATCAATGTCATGTGTGTCAGGTCCTTCTTCATGCAGATCGAATTCTATCGACCAATAATAGTTCAATACAGTAAAGAAACATTCTGAGAGAAAAGTTTTTAAAAAGGATTGATACTAGCGAAAACTATTGAATACTAATAAGTAGTAGTATTAAAAAGGAAGCGAGTAAGAAATTAATGAAGGTAGTGGTTTAACAGGTTTAAATTGAATAATAGAATAATTAGTTTTAATTTAGAAAATACCACATTACTCAGTGTTAAATATCTGGAAGTCATCGATAGGAAAACGTTTGGCACATTATTTAGTATAGTATCAACTAGGATTTTATACGGGAAACAGTTATTATCATTAAAGATAGACGTAAACTGCAGAAGAAATAAAAATCAAAAAAGGTACAGGAAAATCGCTTCGTTCTTGTTTTGGTCACTAACAGTGTGGATCAAAGGAAATTCAGATGATCACAGTGGACGTGATCATATTAAGATCATTTTGTTAGAATTCAATAGATCTCGATCACAAAATGGTATATTCTTCTTGAGATTAACATGAATAACCGCATATACGAATAAACAATGGTAACTTAGCATAATATGAAGATTTGTAGCTCAGGTGGATGATTTTGATGGAGTTTTGTTCTCTGAGCTGGATGGTTCGGTCGTGCAGCTTTCATCGTTGTTCTGAAAGACATTATTTGTTTAATCAATAAAAGAACTTAGGTATTCAAATCGCTATATTATGGACACGACTAAACAGAGACCCAGTCACACGGTACTTCAACGCCCACCATCTCAATAAATCCCAACTTTGGCAGCTAATTACCTACCAAACGGTTAAAGTTGTAATTTCTTTATATAGAAAAGATCTGTGTAATAGATAAGTGGAAGGAGCTAACACAATTATCAGCGATTATTCGTGAGCTTCTCATCTGTAATTAACTTATCATGGTAAATCAAACTGCCTACTTATCAGGTTTAGCCCTTTGTGACTTTTTATACTTCTTAAATGGCAAAATGAAACAAAGCAGTGACGATAAAAAGTGCAATGACAAGAGGGCTGAGGAGAGCCTAACAGTAGAATAACAGATGAGATAAGCGTACTCCCATAAATATTTCGACAGGAATAAGACTGATATACCCTGAGTTTCTTAAGATAGAGCTTTTATGACCTCAGTTCATGAATTTACAGAACAGATTAATAAGTCAGAAATCATTAGTAGCTAATCCAATCGAGACACTTCAATTAAAATCAAAGTAGAAATATGCATATGTAAGTATATCATAATAATAGGGATTTCAACTAGTACCGCTGTCGTCATTTTACCAAAAATTAGGTATACTTGAACAGATTTACTGCAAAAATACCGGAACGGGATTTAAATATTATTATAAATATAGCGCGTATGAATATACTTACTGCTTGTACTGATTTAATAAAGAGCCCATTGATCGAAGTAAATGAATTAATCTTGTTATGAAACTGTAAAATTCTGCTTTACTTTTAGTTAACGGTGGTAATGGATTATCAGTGCCTGGAATACAAATTCCACTAACAGTAGTCGTTTGACTATCTACAGCATTGCTATCTGTTTGAGGAAGTTGCAATGATGTTTGACCAGGTACACAAGGGGGTAAAGGATAACGTTCAACAAGCTGAATTTAAGTAGATTTAATGAATGAAAGTAAGAAAACAACAATACAAAAGTTGGATGAGTAATAAAGTAAATGAGCATAATAAACAGATTGGTGTACTGAATTATGATCGGAATTTGAAAGTTACATTCAAAAAATAAGATATAAAAAACAGTTGAACCCACGAGTCGATCTAAGATAGACAATCATTGAAAACCCTGAAGCAATGGACGGTCATTTAGTCCTAGTATGGGACTCCTCAGCAGTGTGAACCCACGTGCTTGCATGCGGCACTCTAACCCAGGACCCTGAATCTCACGCGCGAACGCTTAACCCTAGAACATTGAGCGCACTGTTGAGAAGTCCCATGTTAAGACGAAACAGCCGTCTAGTGCTTCCAGGTTTTCAATGGTGGTCTCGCTTAGATCGACTAGTGAATTCAACTTCTAAAATACTACAATCTCCACAAATCCTCAAACTGATATAAAAAACAATATCAAGGCTACTGTAAAAATTATAATGGGAGTAAATTTTATTAACATTTCAATTATTTATTTATTAATTTAAACACATAAATATTGGTACAAGGAAGCACCAGATATATATATGCGTCATACAAATCTCATTCGATTTGTGTGAGAACTGTGATACTGCTCAGGTGCCCGAACTGAAGCAGGTGGTTTGCTTAGGGGCCCACACCCGGAGCCCTTGACCGAAAGATCTGATCCACAAGGCAATGGAGCGTCGTGAGGAGATGCAGTCCCATGGTAGCCGTTGACCAACGATTGATTCATAGGCCATTTGTCCCTTCAGGATACTGTAGCCCATGTGCACCATTGGTTTGTAATCAGGGTTTTCCAACTCCCCTAGGTGAACTTTCCGTGTCCACCAACCCAGTTAAAGCGCCGGACATTCGCTTTTCGTCCTCTCAATTTCGTAAACAACAGTAATGCGACGAGAAGGCAGTGAGTAGGACGTCCCTGGAAGAGGCTATATATTCCCTGGCCATGTGAGAGCATTTCGAGAGGGAGAGCGGACTCTTCCCACTCTCGGCCGTGCCAGGGCATTTGGGGGCAACATTTCAATAGGATATATATTTATTCGTGTGTTTTTGATGAGGGTTTTTATGCACTGACGCTTCAGTGAATACCTGAAACGATTATGCTGCAATCTAAAAAGTGTTGTTAAATCCTGAGTCATTGGAACGCTATTTCTTCCCTTTTTTAACTCGGACAGTCTTCCGCACAACGAACTGGCAGACATTATCCTTCTTTGATAGATCAAACAACCGCCTGATTTCCGAAGCTCCTCGGCCCAAGGCGTCGAAAAATACAAACGTTAGTCAAAACAGGAACAAAGTTTTCTCCTCTAAGTACAAGTTTAATTAATTAATTTATTTATTTGAACACATAAACATTGGTACAAGGGGTCACCAAGTACATATGCACCAAACGATAACAATGAGGCCAGTAAGCAGTTGCCATTGATATGTGTGAGGGCTGTGATACTGCCCGGTTGCCCGAAACAAAGTAGGTGGTTTTCTTAGGGGCCCACACCCAGAGCCTTCGACCTAAAGGTCTGATCCACAAGGCAGTGGATCTACATAAGGAGATACAGTCCCATGGTAGCCAGTGACCAACAATAAGTTCATTCACCATTCGTTCCATCAGGATCCTGGAGCCCATGTGTACCATTGGTTTGGAATCAGGTTTTTCCAACTCTTGATCTTTTTTATCAACCAACCTGTTAAAGCTCCGGAAATTCGCTTTTCGTTCTCTCAAATTCGTAGAAACACCACTGCCATGAGAAGGCAGTGGGTAGGACTTTCCTGGAAGTGCTTGTATGCACGTGGTCATGTGATAGCATTTGGAGAGTGAGAGCTGACTTTCTCCACCCTCAGCCGTACCAGGGCATTTGTGGGTTAAATTGGAAGCACTTAAATTACTATCAACTATGCAACCACGTACGCTATTGTGTCATTGTTCTCTTTTGCGTCTAGGACGATAAAATGAACTCTCCTTGAGAAACAGAAACTTGACACGGTCTTTAGTTAAAACTCCTTATGTCATGAGAAAACCTTGATTATAATTCCCACCAGTTATTCCTACTATGTATCCTTTTCATTCATGCCTCAGGTAGTCAACTGGAAGCTCATGAGAATTTTAAGGTTTTCTTCTTTTTCGATACATTTTTGAGTTCTAATGGACGGAAATATTATGTTAAGCTGAATCAACACTTGTTATTTGTTCACGTGATGAAACTTAACGCAACATTTCCGTCTAATGGAACTCAAAAGTGTATCGAATTCGAAGAAGAATTTAGAATCTGTCCATTTTACGATAAAGAATATATTTCTGTCATAACTTGAGACATACTAAAATAACGTGACCACATACATTTTCTTATCCGACTATTTAATCGTGAACTAGATATAAATAAGCAATCAAATACAAAGTAGGATTAATTCATATACAAAATAAATTTAGTCGACTATATAAAACGTACAAGATGCATAACTACTAGCCAATGAAAGATTATTCTCAGTATGAGGTTGTGGAGAATGTTGAATTTTGTAGCAATCATGAACCGATCCAAGTTAGATTAACATTAAAAACCTAAAAGCATTGCACATTAATATGGAGTTTCATATTAGGATGAGACGGCTATCCAATGATTCCGGTTTTCCAATGGTGGTCTAACTTAGATCGGTTCATGATTTCATTGAAAATCAAGGATTAGTTTGTTTAGACACGTTAGTTCTAGTGACTCCGTAGTCTACGTAGAAATACATTGGGTCGGAATTTTAGAGACAGTTGTATACTATGAGAGAGAAACATTCATATAGATCATTAAGAGGTTTTGCGAATCCTGGGTTTGACTGCTACAAACCAATAAACATTGCTTAAAATCGACTGAGTTAGCAAATGACTTCAGTTGAAATAACGATCACCATATGAATCCTGACATTATAAACTGAACAAGTAGTGTATTTGTTGAGAAACTATAAAGTCCTAAAGTCTAATCGGCTTGGTGCCAAGGGTGTGCACATTGACGAGTTTGAAATTAAAAAAGAAATAAGTCTAATGTGTGTCGATGGTTTAAAATTGGACTACTGTCAGATAAAGAATTTATGGTAAACGAAGTAGCTTAGTGGTAGTATGGTGAAAAAGAACGGTCATTTAGCAGGATGAATAACTTAATGTGGACTAAGTATATCTTCTCCTTTGATAGGCTATGTTTCTGCTTCAATAGTTGAACCATCATAAATCACTGGCTAACCAATATACATATGACGTGTATAGAGGGGTGAAAGATAATTACTCAATACTACATATGCTCTCATTCAATATGAGGTCAGATCTAAATCCAATACACGATATATTTATGAGACATTCCAATAGGGACATCAATAGTTTCTGAGTAAAAATAAGTGTACCAAAATTAAAGTATACTGTTTCTGGATATATTTTCTCACACAAAGAACAAAAAATAATAATACAGAGCATAACACACTAACTACTCACATGGTTAGCCAATAGGTCACACTTTCCAGTTAGACGATCGATTAAGAGAAGCGCTAATAATGCTTCATTATCACCACCACGTCGTAAAAATGAATCCGGAAGAAAAGCAGATAAACGAGCTACATGATTTGCACTTTGTTCTGCTTCAAGACGTCTTAGTTCAGCTTCAATCACCTTTCAACAGAGATGAAAAGAACAAAAACAAAATAGTGAATAGGAAGTTGATGAATACACTACTGAGGTATGGTGATTTTAGTAAAAAAAAAATAATTACGATGGTAGAATTGCATGTAATCAATGTTAAGAAGGGTCAAGTTGAAAGATTTCAGTGAATAACAGGAATGATATTAACAAAATGATATAACTGACGACAAATTATATTCCAATGAAAACATCAATACAGATTTTCGAAACAAGTAAATAGATGAAACTATAATTTATGGAAGACCTTAAAGCGATGTTCACCTACTTACTAGTGTTGAATGAGGGTTATTAACCAGTGTGAGGAATCAGGATTATGATTTACGGCTGGTGGTCAGGGTTAAGAGTAAGATTTAGGTTTTTCATAACGAACAGACATCAGCTATGATGCTAAGACGCTTTTTAGCCAAATAGATGAAAGAATCTCGCACCAAAGTCCAAGACCTGTTACCCTAAATCTGATTGGTTCGTCCATAAACTATAGTCAGGCCAGTGAATACAATAGAGTTCAATTTTGTCGGATACGAGGCAATTATCAATCAACCTCATTAGATGGTTGAGCAACATAAAGAACTGACTGAAGTTAGATATGTACACTATTCGATTATGGCTCATCAGTCTGGAGTTTAAGAGTTAATCACGAGACCTCAAAGTCCTGGATTCGATTCTTGGTGTGGTAGTGAGTGCACATTTTTGAGGAGCCCAAACACCATGGATAATCAACCGTAAATCGCTCCCTGGTTTTCAATCATTGTCTAGTTAAGGCCATCCCATGTTATAAAATATATGATATTGATATGTTAATAAACTATCTATATGAAAGAGTTAAGCGATTTATGAAGTACCTAAGTGAAAAGTAAGAAAATTTTCATATACTTTATATATAAGCCATCAACCTAATTCTAATTATTGTATATGGCTATGAACTACACCCTTTGTAGAAGTGTGCTAAAGTCACCGTTCGGTCAACTAAACTGCAGTACGAAGGAGGTGGGATCCTACAAATGCCCTGGTACGACCGAGAGTGGAGAGAGTCAGCTCTCACTCTCCAAATGCTATCACATGACCACGTGCATACAACCACTGCCAGAGAAGTCCTACTCACTGCCTTCTAGCAGAACTGGTGTTTCTACGAAATTGAGAGAACGAAAAGCGAATGTCAGGCGCTTTCACAGGGTTGGTTGATACAAAAGATCAATTTAAGAGAGTTGGAAAAACCTGATTCCAAACCAATGGTACACATGGGCTCCAGGATCCTGATGGAACGAATGGTGAATGAACTTATTGTTGATCACCTGCTACCATGGGACTGTATCTCCTTATGTAGATCCACTGCCTTGTGGATCAGACCTTTAGGTCGAAGGCTCTGGGTGTGGGCCCCTAAGAAAACCACCTACTTTGTTTCGGGCAACCGGGCAGTATCACAGCCCTCACACAAATCAAATGAGATTTGTGTGGCGCATATATATCTGGTGACCCCTTGTACCAATGTTTATGTGTTCAAATAAATATAAATAAATAAATACTGGTTGAAAGAAATTTACTTTAACCCCTAAGGTTCCTCGTTGAGAGAAAAAAAACAAATGAGGTTTACTGATGAGTTGCAATTTTATGAGTTAAAGATAAAAAGTAGTTCAGTTCACTTGTGTTCACTTTCCCTAAATATTTAGATATCATTAAATCAATGCACTGTAGTTATACTTTTAAGGGCAAAATGAAGTGAATAATATATTTATCGCATGATTTCCAATTTGGTTTATAGAATATCTAGTATGGATAAACTGTGTATGACTTATTTTACTATTGTAAACAACAGTTGTAATTAAAGTGTGTGTTATGACTAACCAGTAGTCCAACAGTTACGAATGATAACTGGATGACATGGAGCAGAATCTGTTAAAATGGAACAGATCCATTCACATTTTGTCTTAACACACTCATACTCTTTAATTCTACAAATTAACTTCTTACTTCTTGAATCATATTTTGACAAGTAAGCCATTGCTCTACTAATGGTCCACTACGAGCTTGTAGCGAAGCCGAAGATTCCTGGGTAAGATCAGTAGCAGAGTCACAAGTACGTGTTGCCAAGATGTCTTATATAAGAAAAAAACAATTACCAGTGGTAACTCGTTAGGTGTAGTTTTCCAGTCGATGCCAATGAGTAACTAGAATGAATGTTACAATAGTAACATTGTATTAATGTTAATGAACCATAGTGATGATAATAATTAATTACTTTAGCAAGAGTTTGTGCTTGAGAAGTAGCACCAAACTTGGTTCCCATGAATGAAACTGCAGAACTAGCAAATTCTGTTGAAACTGTTGAATGTAGTTGTTGTTGTTGTTCTTGTAAACGTTTTCCATCAGCTAATGATCTTTGAAGATCAGAATTTTGAGTTTGTAAATCAGCGACTAAATCTCTAAATTTACCTAATGTTTGTTCATAATCTGCAATGGTTTCACGTGTAGCATCTAAATGACGTACAAGTTGATTTATTTGTGTATTGGCTCGTTCAATTTCTTCACGAAGTTCAAGTTCAGTTTCACGACTATTCTCTTGTAATTCATCATTCATTTCACATAGTACTTCCTATTTTAGAAAAAAGGAGGATTAAAAAATAAGGTGTACAAAGTCATATTTTTACAATTCTAAATATCGCTTTTCTCAACATTTCAGATTTATGATAATGTTTTTAATCAATCCTAGGTAAACCAAAGGATGAGATGACGAAAGAAGAAAAACTGAACATCATCTACAAAATAAATTGTACCAAATGAAAAAACACTACATCGGACAAAGTGGACGCCTCCTTCATCTTCTTCTGTACGAATCTCAATTAGCGGTCAAACGTAATGACATATCCTCGCTTATATCGATGCATGTGAACAACTGTGGACACACATTCGACTAGAAAAAATGTTGAGATCATAGAGAGAGGGAATTCTAACAACACCAGAGGATGTTTTAGAAGCTTGGTACTCATATCATTCAGCAATCAACAAGCACATTGAAATCGATCTAATTTAACAACCAGTCAGAAAAATTACGGGCAAATATAGGACGAAGAAACAAATTAATGGGAGATACAATCAAAATAAAGTAAGCAATGACAGGTTAAAAGTTAACAATAACCAATCAAGACTAAGGTCTATAGGGCAAGCTATGAGTCATATGTAGAGCCATTCGAATACTTCACTTCCACTTGAAGTTTGTGCTGATGATGTCGTTCAGAAGAACGAGACATACCTTATCGAACTACATAATGTATTAACACCATTCTTGATAATGAAAATGTTAGTCTAACTGAGCTAAAATCAACTCATTTATCAACCCGCCCAAAAGTTATAACCTACATGGTCAATATCGGAGTCACTCTAGGTGTAAATAATGTTATTTGGTACAATATTTTCCTACGCACTTCACTTCTCTCTCTCTGTCTAGCAACGTTGATCGATAGTCAATGGTTACTTTAAAAATGAGATTGCATAAATTCTGTATGGACTTAATTCAGGTAGAAGCTATAAACGAATACGAACTGTAACATTTTATTTGAAACAGACAATACTTTAAAGCACAAAATATCATTTTTGTGGGTAAATTAAGTATATTATTTATTCGTGGAGAGGTTGAAGTTGAACATTAACGCCGTTGGATGCCGGCTGACTCAGTGGTCTAGAGGTTAAGCGCTTGCGCGCGAAACTGATAGGTCCTGGGTTCGAATCTCGCGAGTCGGGATCGTGGATGCGCAATGCTGAGGAGTCCCACAATAGGACGAAACGGCCGTCCAGTGCTTCCGCGTTTTTTCATAGTGGTCTAGCTTCAATTGATTCATGATCTCAAGTATTAAAATTATTTATTTGTGTTGTATATCAATGGAAAAACTAATGAAAGTCAACTTAATGATCGAAATTAAAATTGAACTAAAGTCATGTATAGATGCATACACACTCACCAAATCATTTCTTTCCTCTTTAACTTTTTCAAGCATTTCTTCCAATTCTAGATTACGTTGTGCTAATTGACTAACCATTGTATCAGCACCAAGTGAAGCATCTACTTGTTCTTTCAATTCAATAGTTTGTTCAATACTTCCTTTTAAATCGTTAGTTAAACGTTCTTTCTCTGTTTGAAGCTGATTAATTTCAGATTCCAAAGATGTAATCTATCACAATAAGGAAGAAAAACAAAAGAACTTTGAGATACATGAAGTAATTTATTAGCAAGAGTTTGTGATTTATTGTTCAAGTCCTAGTGTCAACATCGATATTGAGGGGGAAGGGATGCAGTAACATCAAGCTAATGAATTCCAAATCGGTATGAAACTCATGTCCTAGATACTACTGATAATCTTATACCAAATATATTGAAAGAAGTCACTTATTCAAAGGAATTCACGAAAAATTTAATGTAATGACAGTTATTTTATTTACGAAAAAGGTGATATTGTCCCCAAATGCCCTGGTACGGGCGAGAGTAGGGAGAGTCCGCTCTCCCTCTCGAAATGCTCTCACATGGCCAGCGAATATATAGCCTCTTCCAGGGAAGTCCTACTCACTGCCTTCTCGTCGCATTACTGTTGTTTACGAAATCGAGAGGATGAAAAGAGAATGTCCGGCGCTTTAACTGGGTTGGTGGACATGGAAAGTTCACCTAGAGGAGTTAGGAAACCCTGATTCCAAACCAATGGTGCACATGGACTCCAGTATCCTGAAGGAACAAATGGCCTATGAACCGATCGTTGGTCACCGGCTACCATGGGATTGCATTTCCTCACGATGCTACACTGCCTTGTGGATCAGACCTTTAGGTCAAAGGCTCCGGGTGTGGCCCCTTAAGAAAATCACTTGCTTCGGTTTGGGCAGCCGGGCAGCATCACAGCCCTCACACAAATCGAATGAGATTTGTATGGCGCATATGTATTTGGGGCGCCTTTGTACCAATATCTATGTATTTAAATAAAATAGAAAAAAACTGAGTAATTGAGTGGCTTAAAAAAGATTTCTTTGAATCTAGCTATGAAGTTTATGTCACATAATTTCACATGAGTCGATGGATGAATCCAAAAAGCACTGGACGCAAAGCTATCAACTGTTTGCTAATTGAGTATGTAGAGTGGATTTTTTTTAAAAAACACGTAACGTTGTTATATTCCGATAACAATAGTGAATGGTAACTTTGGGATCCATTTATGGACCAATATTATGCATATATTTTTATCGTATGATCGCTAAAAATAACTAAACTATTCATATTCATGTTCCTCTTATTATAAGCTTCATTTCGACCTATAGACTATTGTTATACGATTTACCATTCTTAAGTTATCCCTTGTCTATTAATTTCTGCCTCCCACATTCACAGCCACATTTGGCTGAATCTTATACAAATGTTATTTTTTATTTTATTGGTACGATGTGGTCAGTCTGTTTGGTATATAAACTCAGTATGTTTGAAATACAATGATTCATACCACAGAGTCTGTTATTGGTGTTCTGGATTTAACTGGCTGGGTTAGGCGGAAAGCAGGACCGATAAGCACTCTAGACTGTTCACATGGTTTTCGTGTGTCGCTGTTCCAATCGATAATTTGCTGTTCTCTGATTTGGAGGTTTTATCACGTCATACATTAACTGTGCATCCACTCGGCCACAAGATATAACAAACCTAATAATGTGAGATTTTATTTGAAGTGATTGAGTTAAATGAACCATAAGTTTTACAGATAGCTAACTAATTCACCATGATATATTGGATGGTTAAATTTCATTCATACACCATAAAAACTTACTTGTTTAGTTAAAGCAGTTATTTCTTGTTTATCTTGGTTAGTTAAATCTCTTAGTTTAACCAATGCTTGTTTCATTCGTTCATTTTGTTGTTCAAGATTTTTCAATTGTAATGGAGTTGGTCCACCATCTGCACCAGGTAGAGTGGAGGCTCCTCCTGTCGACGTTTAAAAACAAAAACAAATTTATTGAAATTATGAAAATATATATGAGTATCTTGCTAAAAAAAAGTGCCAACCAGATTAAACAAATTAAACTGTACATATAAGTGGAATAATGTCACTCTATTATTGAGACCAACAAATCTTTCCATATGGTTGAGTGTACAAATCCAAAACTCGTCGAAAGTTATATCACTATTTAATGAAATATGTTGGACCGAATATACAAGCGATTTGAACAAACTTTTAAAAAATCTTAACCTAAATAATCGATATTATTAATTAACTGGAAACTTGTGTATATTAGAGACTTCAAAAGTTGCGTAACGACAGATTTGACAATTGGAGATAAAGATAAAGGGTTATAACAAAAGGCTGAGGTAATCGATTGATGTGAAAAAATAGTGCGAGAACATGTAAAAATTTATACAGAATAGTAAATGATTAATTTTAGACTAAATAGTTATTAATTTCAGATTCCAAAGATGTAATCTATCACAATAAGGAAGAGAAACAAAAAAAACTTTAAGATACAGGCTATCAGGACTCAGTGGTCGAGTGGATAACGCGATGGCGTTTGAAACGAAAGGTACTGGGTCCGAGTCCCAGAGTGAACATCAACTCTGAGATGCAGGTACATCCAGCTGACGAGTCCCAGATAGGACAAAACGCGCGTCCTGGATCCCACTGCCAGCCACTATACTTCTTTGCTTACCATGCTTGTGAATTTAGGCTATATCGAGGCAACACGTACAGTATGCATATATGCCAAGTAGAGACTGATGAGTTGCAGTCCTAAAACATCAATGGGAAGATTCAAACAAACAATACTAAGTGAATTTAAATAGTTATCTTCTATAGAAATTGGTGAATGTGTATGTGTGTTTTAATTCATTAAGTTTGGAGACGACTTTTTACATCAATGAACATAAGCCTAAAAATCACTTTTATAACGACAGAGGCATTGACAGATTTTTTGTTCTATACAACATGTACGGACAGCATTACAACAAAGTATAATACAGGAAATGAGAGTAGTTGAGGTCCGAGCGATTGTTGTAATCAATGGCTGAAAACGTTGTGTCGCATGGTACATAATTGAATGCCATGATGCAGATATATTCAGTCCTTATCTTTAATTAGACTCTTAGTTTCAAAAGTATTTTATACTGTTTAATTCTGCGGATTCATCCATGCTTCATGAATTATATTCCCTATGCCTAATGTTTGATTGTTATAACTGATACTATAATTGCTTTGGAATTCACGTTGAAAATTTCTTACTGTGATGAGGCGGTGTGGCAATTTTGCCTGACTAAACATTTTTTCCAGGTTCTACATCTTTTAAAACCAAAAACCTTCAACGCAAATACCAAAATATTAGGCTGTTGAACTGGGACGCAATGAAAATCATTTCTAAACTATGTTAGTCTATGATATGGAGCCGATCCTGTACTAATGTCATCTGGATATAACAGCAAGATAATCTCGAGTGCCGTTTGAGGTGAGTGGAAGGTTTTTACTTTCCAGATTGTCACACTATGAAAAGATACTTCATGTCGGAGTACCTGAAAAAGAGTAACTAGTTCCAGATGTGTTAGCTCCGTACTTTAAAAGCCTTACCAGGAATTCTTCTGCCAAGGCAGTGTATATTATATTGAAATTTGAAATTTGCTAGCCCCATCTTTTGGTGTGCGAAAGCAGAATCGTTGCACATGATGGTTGTCTAAGGGAAATAGCCTAATGCCATCATACAGTCAAACTTCGCGCTCTGACGTGAATTTGTCGTCGTAACTCAAAACAACTCCAGCCATCTTCGTAAAATACTGATTATAACTAAAATATATGAACAAACTAACCTTTCTCTTCAGATTCTTCTTTTAAAATTTGATTTTCAAGTGTTAATTCTTCTACTTGTTCTTTTAATAATTCAATTTCTGTAGTTAATGATTCTAATTTTTCTTCTGCCATTTCTTTATCTAACGTAGCCATTTCTACACTTTCAACCATTTCAGCTACTTCATCACGATAACGATCAAATGCTTCTTTAGTTTCAGCTTTTTCCTTTTTTTATTTTTTTATAAATAAAGAAAATCATCATTAGTTGAAGGGGTTTTGTGAAGATTAATTTAATTTGTAGATTGTATTTGTTATAGATTGATTTAAATTAGAGTAACCATGAAAACTAGAGAGTATACATTAGACAACTGTTTCATTGGGCCTTATTACAAATCGACTGAAATAGGAATTGTATCATTGGACACTGATTCAGTGGTTAAGTGTTTGAACAAAATACTTGTATATCCCGGGTTTACTTGACTCAGAAGTCCTATACCGCGATGGAAAAGCATTCTAGTCCTCTCAGGTTTTTAATGGAACACTGAAATCAATTTGTGACCCACACAATCAACAAAAATTATCACTATTTCGTGAATTAGTGAAATGTAACAATCAAGTTGTAGCGGTCCACTTATGCAATATTCATGTGGAAATATAAAACATGGTCATAATAACTAACTAACCTGAACTAAGTGGAGTGGGAATCGAATCTTAAGGTCAAATGTTCATGAAAGTCTAGTCTTTTATTACTGTTATGTCATCGTTTTGAGATATATGTAGCTGACAATATTGAACAATACTTATTTGACAATTGTTGAGAAACTCGACCTTCTATATAGAACTAACTGAAGCACTGTTAGAATCACCTTTTCAAAAAACATTAAATCATCATGTAAATATTAATGCGAATATAAATGTTTAGAGCGTAAAAAGACAGATTAATTTGATCAGAAAATAAAGAATCTTATGACTATATTAAGCAAGACTTCTGATATCAGTCAGTCAGTCAGTCACAACGTAGAACTTAGTACATACGTACATCAGTTCGAGTTGCCATACCACATTAGCACAGAGATCCAGTTGTCGATTCAAATCCCATAGTGGTAGAAGTAGTAAGATTATAAGCATTAATGTGAAAGATTAGGGTTTGAAGATGTTATTCAAGGAGTATAATCCAGTGAAATAAATTTGAAAAGAGAAAAAAAAGAAAGCGACATAAAGAATTCAGAAGATTAGAATTTGGAAGAGCACAAAGAGTGGATGCACCACCTTCGCCATTGCAAACGATTTTGAGCCATGTCATTCAAGGTATCTAACCATCGATAGATTTCTGATATAATTCTTGTTAATTCACTGTTAAGAAGTAGAACTATACTATTATTTCAATTAATAAGAATTCCGATTGGCTTTACTCTTCAAATGATAAATGTATACAATTGTTATTTTTTCTTATTATTATACTGTCTTCAGCAATATTTAGTTCTAACAAAGATAGAACCAGAATGGGAACCTCAAAAAGACCGTTTTAAAACCGAATATTTCAACAACTAAGGTTCTGCACCACAATCAAAAGTCAATATAGTTTGAGTCCCTCATATTAAATATGAGAAATAAGGGAATTATTGATCAGATGAAACAAGAGTAGACGGAGCGACGTGCCACCTTAAAAGTCATTGATCGAAAGTTAAATGCTTTAACATCAGTAAGCCATCTGCTCACATTTGATAACCGAACTAAAAAATGGTTGGTTAGAAACTCAAAGAATCGAGTTGATGAATTAATTAATACCAACAGCATTTTATAAGAAGAGACAGTAGGGGAAGTTTTTTATATATAGATATGACCACTTTCCGATAGTTTTATACCACACTAAAGCTATTCGTTAAAATTGGTAGAATAAGAAAAACATACTGTTTTTAGTTGTGCGATTTCACGCTGTAATTCAGCTGCTTGTTCTCTCATTAGACGTCGATTTTCTTCGAGTTGAGTAAATTGAATCTTGATACGTTCTAATTCTTGTATTCTGGTTTTATCTTCTTCTCGTTTCATTTTTAAGGCTTCAATTTGATCATGTAGTGTTGTTATTTCAGCACGTAGATTAGTTAGCTCCAATTCTGTGTCTGGTGAATGAGTACCACCACCGTCACTTGTTACAACAGCAGACGAACTAACAACACCTGATACAACAGACGATCTTGGTATTTTATGAGAACTATCCTTAGGCTTAATAGATATATTTTCAAGCTCTAGTTTTTGTGAAGTTATTTTAATATCACTAGCTCCTGTAATGGTTGAAACTTCAGGTATTTTGCTACCATCAGTAGTAGTAGGTAGTTTAGGATCACTTGTTTTTATAGTTGATGGGATGGTTTTCGGCAACGTATCACCACTAGGTTGTATGAATTCTTTAACAGATTTACTTTCAGTGGATTTGTTTGGAGGACTTTCACTTTTCGAAATTGGCGCTACATTACTTTGTACCAGGTCTGGATTGGATCCAGTTGATGGGATCTTGAAACAATAAAGCAAGCGAAAATAATAGTGAATATTAATGTTTTTGATCAATGAAGGGAGTAGAAGATGTTAAAAAATAGATTAGTAAAGCAAGATTAGATGATCGTATATACGTTATGTAATGTTATGCCAAACATTCTAGAAATACAACTGTCAAATAAAAATACGTACATACAATGAATCAGAAATAAATAACATGTTAGGAATATACGACTCATAAACTTAGAAAAAGCGAGCAGGGTTATGAAATACAAAATGATTTTCAATTAGATATTTACTTAATAAAATGTAATAGGTTCAGCATTTAACAGTAATTATCATTTATCAGAAGGGGGGTTTGTGGAGATTTTAGTAATTTTTATATAGTTGAAATCATGAGTCAATTGAAGCTAGACCACCATCGAAAACCTGGAAGCATTGGACGGCCGTTTCGTTCTATTGTGGGACACCTGAGCAGTGCGCATCCACGAACCCGACTCGCCAGATTCGAACCCAGGACTTATCAGTCCCGCACCAGAGCACTTAACCGATAGACCACTGAGTCAGCCGGCATCCAACAGTTTTAATGTCTAACTTCAACCAATCCACGAAATTGAGCAACCATTCACCAATGTCTTCAGTGAGTTGATATCTCCCAACAGACCTGGTTGAACTCCACTGGTTACTGCTTCTTACTAGAACTCCAGGAAATACCTCATGGAGCCAGTCACTAGTGAGCATATGATCATTATAAAAAGGGGGTTTTGTGGACTGATGATCTCAATTATCATTTAATTTAGAATAAATTGACCGTTCACTTCAAAGAAAATACTGAAGGTATAGTCTTCGAGATCTGATTGTATGTCTCAACCAAAAAGTACGCATAAAATGCTGTTCAGAGGGACACTAATTATTAGATTAATAAGTAGTATTCAATAGAAATAAATAATACAACTTGTGTTTCAAGTTAATGAAAATGGAGATTTGTAATAAAGGAGTTACCAATCCTTAGGAAATAACCCTTGGACCATATAAGAATGGAATAGACTACTGAAATACTGATTAACAGTACTGACTAATATGATAAATTAAGATTCGGAAAGGTTTTGCAAGAAATTTTAAGGTAATTTTCATTCATTAAATAACATATGGAGAAAAAATTTCGTAAACACCCCTGCCACGAGAAGGCAATGAGTAGCTTATCAATAGAACAATTATTTGAATGTTATTTTAAAACGTTAAGCCCTAACGTGAAGTCCTGAAGGCCAAAGGAAAAGAGGAAGACCAAAGAACACATTACGCCGATAAATGGAGACAGACATGAGAAGAATGAAAAAAAATTGGATAGAACTAGAAAGGAAGGCCCATGACAGAGTGGGTTGGGGAATGCTGGTCTGTGGCCTATGCTTCATTGGGAGTAACAGGCGTTAGTAAGTAAGTAAGTAAGAATTCAATTTGTATCGATCCGTTAAAATAGCTATAATTTACCAAACTGAAAAATAAAGCGATTTATAAAGTGTTAAGATTTTAACAGCGCGTCAATAAGCTTTTGAGTGTAATATTTTTTTAAGGAAAAAAAAATCAATCTTACCATACTAGGTCGCTTTAATGAAGGCTAGTTAGAATATAAGACATAAGGATTACTTTAACAAATTAAAAGAAAAAACAAGGCACATGAACTAAATAGGAGCAAAAAGTAATTAATAAGAAAAGTCATATGTGCATGTGTGTAAACAAACTCATTTATTTAATTGATCTTGATCAATATACAGTGAACAGAAAAATATGGTAACTGTTTACGATAACTATCATGACTAGTAGTAGAAGTATATGTAATAGATGTAACTAATTTGTCAAATACTATAGGACTGTATTGGTAACATGAAGTAAAACCACACCCTTTCGACAGCTCATTTTTGTAACGATGTGGAAATGCTTTATATGATGGTCTGTAAAAAACTGACTTGTGAAGAGTAAGTCGGATTTTAATCTGGTCATGGATATATTGATTATATTTTCATTTTACGAGAAATGCTAAAACATCGCCAAAATGACTGCAAGACAAAAAAAAGTTATTTTTATAGACATTATGGCTGATTTTGATTCGTTAGACAGAACTGTGGCCTGGGTTTTCTTTAACAATGGGCCTGAGAAGTTTAGTAACATCCTCAAGGCTTTATACAGGAACACTTTATGAAAAATAAACGCATTCAACCACTTCTCTACATTGTTCTAATCTCCCAGTAAGGTTAGATAGGATTTTCAAAGCTCACCATTCCTCTCCAACATTTCCATTGACTTGTACAGAGTATGCATTTTTGGTTTTTATTTTATATATTTATTTAAACACATATAAATTGGTACAAAAGGGCACCAGATACATGCCCCCAAATGCTCTGGTACGGCTGAGAGTGGGGAGAGTCTACTCTTCCTCTCGAAATGCTCTCACATGGCCAGCGAATATATAGCCTCTTCCAGGGAAGTCCTACTCACTGCCTTCTCGTGGCGTTACTGTTGTTTACGAAATTGAGAGGACGAAAAGCAAATGTCCGGCGCTTTAACCGGGTTGGTGGACACGGAATGTCCACCTAGAGGAGTTGGAAAACCCTGATTACAAACCAATGGTGCACATGGGCTCCAGTAACCTGATGGAACAAATGGCGGACGAACCTGTCATTGGTCAACGGCTACCATGGGACTGCATCTCCTCACGATGCTCCACTGCCTTGTGGATCAGACCTTTTGGTCAAAGGCTCGGGGTGTGGTCCCCTAAGAAAACCACCTGCTTCGGTTTGGGCACCCGGGCAGTATCACAGCCCACACACACACAAATAGTGTGGCGCATATGTACCTGGTGCCCTTTTGTACCAATATATATGTGTTTAAATAAATAAATAAATAACCAGATAAATATGCGCCACACAAAATAATGAAAGTAGGAAGAGAAAGGATGAAAAGATAAGGCGGACTAAAATGTACAACCAGAAAACTCTTTCAGTTAAGAAAGTTAGAACCACTCTTTATGAAGAAAGTAAAAGAAGGTTGCAGCAGGATCGCCACTGGCTTCTATTCTGAGCCATATCCGATAACGTCTCTAGCCACTGTATTGCACCATCTCTCGGACCCCAGCCAGGGAGTCGTAAAGGACCAACACAAGCTAGCCCTTTGCAGCTCTCTTTCATGCCACGACACCATGTCATACACTGACCTCCTCTCCGCTTTTTCCAACCAGTCCCAGGGTCGGCAAATAATGCACGACGTGGAAGTCTCTGGGACGACATTCGTAAAACATGTCCAAGCCACCGAAGTCGGTGTTTCAAGATGGTGACACCAATTGAATTACCGTCTCTGCGCCCGAACACACGATGCCGAACCTCTGGATTACTAACATGGTGTTGCCACTGGATGTCAGCAATCCTTCGGAGACAACGATGATCGAACACAGAGAGACGTCTAACATCCTCAACTCGGAGAGGCCAGGTTTCACAAACATAGAGCAAAACTGCTCTCACCGACGCGTTGTAGATCCGACCTTTTACAGCCAGACTAACATCACGAAGGCGCCAAAGATGGCCCAGATTGGCATAAGCCGATCTGGCTTTCATTATACGTGCATCAATCTCATCAATCACGCCACCACCAGCACTTATATAGCTACCTAGATACACGAACTTCTCAACTACTTCGATCTCCTCACCATCCAGGGTGAGTACAGGATGAGAATCCTGCCAGTCTTGTAGGAGTACTTTGCACTTGGAGGGTGCAAAGCACATGCCGTACCTGCGGACACTGATTGCCAACTGATTAAGTGCGGATTGCATGCCTTGGGCATTATCGCACAGTAAGACAATATCATCCGCATACTCGAGGTCGAGAAGTCGTTCTCCAGGCAACATATCCACACCGCCATTACTTACATCCATCAGAGCTGTTTCCAGGATGTCATCGATAGCAAAGTTGAAGAGGAATGGTGAGATCGGGCAACCCTGCCTAATCCCACTGCTTGAATGGAACAAGGGAGAAAGGTGGTTATATGCCCTCACTCTGCCTGAGGTGTTCGTATACAGGGCCTTTAAGATGTTAATGAACTTCTCAGGCACACCCTTCTTCAATAGACAATCCCAGAGAACAGTCCTGTCCAACGAATCGAAGGCCGCCCTGATATCAAGAAACACTACGATTGTTGGCCTGCGATAAGTATGACGGTGTTCTAACATTTGGCGGAGGGTGAAGATGTGATCAATGCATCCTCGACCAGAACGAAAACCAGCCTGCTCCTCGCGAGTCAATCGTTCTCGGGTTTTAAACAACCTACGAAGAATGACAGAAGCCAATAGTTTGGACGCAATCGAAAGTAGACTTATCCCCCGATAGTTATTGCAGGAACAACGTGAACCCTTTTTAAAGATACGGACGACGATTGACTCATTCCATGATGTTGGAACACTTTCTTCTTCCCAAACCTTTCTAAACAACACAGTCAATTCCTTAGTCAGAAGGTCACCACCATCTTTAAAAAGAGCCGGAGGTAAGTCATCTGGGCCAGGTGATTTGTAACGTTTCAAGAGTTGGAATTCCTTGCGGACTTCCGCCTCGTTTGGTGGATCAGTCGTCGCCGGCCATGGGGGACAGGACAAGCTGGTTGATGTTGCCGGAGCAGCAGGCCAGTTGAACTGCCCTTCGAAAAATTCCGCCCATCGTCCAAGACGTCGAGAGATATTAGTGATTGGCATCCCATCATCCTCGTAGATTGTTTCACTCACACCAGACTCCTTGCTGCCAGTGGCTCGGATGAGTTGGAAGAGCTTCCGGCAGTTACCAGATGCAGCTGCTGCTTCCATCTCATTAGCACGCTCCGACCACCAGGCTTCCCGGTCCTTACGCAAGCTTTGCCCGATTTCATTACGTAACAGCCTTCGTTTGTGGTCAAACTCACGGTCACCCGGAGTAGACCGACGGGCTTCCATCAGTTGTAAGGAGCCAGAAGAAACCCAGTGCTTGTAAGCGGGACGTTTCGCGAAGCCGCAAGCGGCTTTACTTGCCATTTTCATGGCGTCATGAAGATGCAACCAATGCTCATCTATACTTTTCGGTGGGGTGTTAGCTAGCCTAGAGGCTAGCTCCACTCGATACTTACTTGCAACAGAAGTTGCAGCCAGTTTACTAACATCTATCCGTTGGTGCCGATATGTCACATATTTTATATGCATAAAATAAAAATATATGGAGGCGTAGCCTGATAGTTCGAGCAAATTTTAAAAGCCTAAGTTACTAGTCTAATATTGACCTCATCTACCGAGGTTTGAGAGATTGAGTGATGTGGTTATTCTTCCAAAAGAAGTTTTAAAATAAGCGAAAAGAAAGCAAATAAATCAATCCCTTAATTACGTGTTATCATAAGACGAAGCACTTATGAATGCATTTCATTCTTTGATTTCATTAGTTTCAGCTGTCTCTTCTCTCTCTTCTATTTATTCACTAATGTATTAGCATCGTTATTATTTTTATTTAATGACTTTCCCTTTTGGTTAATTTTCATTTATTTTCCCTTTAGTATTATTATTATTTTATTTAAACACATAAATATTGGTACAAGGAAGCACCAGATATATATGCGCCATACAAATCTCATTCGATTTGCTTGAGGGCTGTAATACTGCCCAGGTGCCCAAACTGAAGCAGGTGGTTTTCTTAGGGGGCCACACCCGGAGCCTTTGACCTAAAGATCTGATCCACAAGGCAATGGAGCGTCGTGAGGAGATGCAGTCCCATGGTAGCCGTTGACCAACGATTGATTCATAGGCCATTTGTTCCTTCAGGATACTGTAGCCCATGAGCACCACTAGTTTGGAATGAGGGTTTCCAACTCCTCTAGGTGGACATTCCGTGTCCACCAACCCGGTTAAAGCGCCGGACATTTGCTTTTCGTCCTCTCAATTTCGTAAACAACAGTAACGCCACGAGAAGGCAGTGAGTAGGATTTCCCTGGAAGAGGCTATATACGCTTGGCCATGTGAGAGCATTTCGAGAGGGAGAGTAGACTCTCCCCACTCTCGGCCGTACCAGGGAATTTGGGGGCTTTCCCTATAGTATTACAAATTGAATAGATACACACCATGATGAGATCCTATATCTTGTCCAGTTATTTGACCTGATTGCGAGGTAAATAATAGCAATAATGGTCATTCGTTTTCCGACAACTACTATGGAAACTAAGCAACTTCATGTATCATAGTATGAATACTTTGTTTTAGTTAAAAATTCATGCTTTAAACAAAGATTTACAAATGTGTCTGCAAAAATGAGCTACTAAGTTATATTGTATTCAAGTAATAAGTTGCATGAGTATGAGTCGCAATCTAAGTATGAAAGCTAATCATACTAGCCAGATGCCCAAACCGAATAAGGTGAACAGGACTCAGATCAGGGACTTGGTCGAACCGTTTAACAAATAAGTGAAAAACATAATAAACAAACTGAACGACAATAAACAAATGCTTACTTGTGACGCTTTTCTGATTTCAGGTGGACCTATGAAATATACATGAATAGTAGTATAAATATAAGAATTAGGATGGGATACACATTTAAATAATAGTCATTAGGATTAGAGAGTTAATTATAGGCATATTATGGGTGTTAGATAATGTAAGATTAGAGCTAATGAATATGCGCGTTTTTTTACATGCACTCAACGAAAACAGAACGTACGTCTCCCCGTTGAGACAGATAGATTAGGCTTATCCTTCACTGATGGTGTTGAACTAGCTAGAGAAGAGCGCTTGAGAGCTGGTGATTGTAAAGTTCGTCCTGTGGATACATGATATTAGAATTTCGTGGAAGATGGGTTAAAAATGGAAAGAAAAAACTTTGTAAAATATTGAAACAAGATTTTAAAAAGTCTGAAGCAACTCAGACATGAAGAACTACTTAAAATATGAGATTGACCAAAAACCATTTTGTTACAATGATAAAATCTGGTGGAACACCACACCGCCTACTTATTTTGACATCGAATTCAGAGTTTTCGTGCCCCAAAGAGATTATGTTATTCTTTGACCACAGAACTAAGATTTGATAGATGCTTACACGAAACATCATCATTTCAGGAGGTAAACAGAAAATCACGATTGACAAGAGATGACGACTAAAATTGAAGATAGATACTTACTGAAGAAAACCAGGGGCGTCCAAACCAAAACAAAGCATCAGCTCAAGAAGTCAATGAAAAGTGGACTGAGCCACGTGAATGGACGTAGACTACCTGGCTGGGGTGCGCGTGATTATCGCAACCAATGGCTAGAGACTTTAAATGACATGGATCAAAATCGTTTGCAATGGCGTTGGTGCATCCATTTTTGTCTTCCCCCGAATTCCCACCTTTTGAATCCATCACAACTGTTTTTTGTTTTCCTTTCACCAACTTGTATTTTATTAAATCGTATCTTCGAAGCTTAATTTTTTCAATCATCACTCATACTGTTACTATCTTTTACTCACTTACGCCTGTTACTCCTGGTCGAGGAGCATAGGCCGCTCACCAGCATTCTCCATCCAACTCTGTCCTGAGTCTTCCTTTCCAGTTTCTATTCATCCTTTTCATATCTGCTTCTATTTCCCGGCGTAATGTTACTATCTCTACTATCACGAAATTCGGGCTGAAAACTTTATCATTCTGTGCTAATGGAGTGCATCAACTTGGACCGATGTACATATACACCCGGTTCCACATTGCGACTGACTGGCTAACATACCTGCAGGACGATTGCGGTTTGTGAAACAATCGTGGAAGTTTAAAAATTTGAGTGCTGGGTTGAGTCACACATTAAAAGCGTATTAGCTGAGAAGCCTGAAAATCATAGGCAATATTCCAGAAAGAATTGAGAAAGTCCTGAAAAGGACAGAAATTTCGATAGCTTCGGTACATTTTCTATAATCTTCCGGCTAATGACAGCTTTTATGTATTACTGAAAAACTTATCAGAACCCCCCCCGCCAATCCAACAGCATCAAATTAAAAAATTAATAGAAATCTTATCAGTTCGTCTGCAATTTTATATTATCCCGTTTTAAAGTGGACAACAGTGTGGTTTAAATCGATATATATATATATATATATATATATATATCGGTATCCCGACCGTTGCTGCTACCTTGACGTGGTGGTCGGGCTTGCCTATCGTGATGAAGCAATCGAGCTATACTGGCTGGAACAGTCGTTCCTCGAGGTCCTACCATGCAAGACAGGTCGGTTGAAGAGCGGTAAGACTAAAAGCAGCAATGCCAAGGTCCGAAGGCGAAGTCGTACTGCCGACTGTACAGAGGTGTGACGGCAGTAAGGTGTTTTCTTCAGACAACCAGTATGACAGCGATGCTGCCTTCCCACAAGGAGGGGTGGGGTTAGAAAAGGTCGATCCTAAAAATGCACACCTCGCCTTATCCCACGGATTTCCGTCTCCGGCGGTAAGGTCCTTTGAAGAACGGAGCTAACACAAAAACTACCCACAAAAAGGTCGTGTGTGACCGACCTCAAGCAGTTGTCCCTTGGGCACTGCGGTCACGCTCTCAGGTCATTAAGACCACTTCTAACCCAATTTCCTTTTCAGGTACCCCTAGAAGAACCCTTCCACGGTGTGGGCAACCGGGAAGTGATAACTGCCCTCATACCTCTAACAACACTCAAGACCACTGTATTCATAATCAATCTCCTTCTTCAATTCCTACTATTCCTTCTACCTTGACTTTCAACACTAAACTTCCTCTCTCGGTTTCCTCCTCAAGTGTCACCATGGCCAACGATTCTAGTGCGCGAAACGCTGTCCCAGGTCTACTAAAACCTCGCTCCAAACTACACATTGGAACCTTCAACGTACGTATCCTATGCCAAATCGGTCAACAGGCCTTCGTAGCCAAAACCCTAGAATCTCGTACCATTGATGTATGCTGTGTCTCCGAAACACGCATACAGGATCCCAGTGTGGTCATTCACTTGACCTCACCTCGCCAAAATGGACAACCAACGAAATACACCCTCCGTGTATCTGGCGACCCGTTGGCTAGTTCTCGTGGACTTGCAGGTGTAGGCATAGCACTAAGTACAAGGGCAGAACAGGCACTACTAGAATGGATCCCCGTTAACAGTCGCCTGTGTGCTGTCCGGCTAAATGGCTCCGTAAGAACTCGGAAGGATAGGGACACACGTCGTTGCCTTTTCGTTGTTTCTGCCTACGCTCCCACTGACTGCAGCCATGATGAAGTAAAAGATGACTTTTACAGAAAACTCTCTGAGCTTCTTCAGAAAGCTAAGTACTCAGACATAGTAGTCGTAGCGAGTGAGTTTAATGCCCAATTAGGCAACTTAAATCAAACAGAAAGACATTTAGGTGGGTGTTTTAGTATTCCGGCTCAACGAACCGATAATGGTGATCGTCTGTTGCAACTATGCTCAGACAATCGTTTATTTTTAGCAAGCACTAATTTTAAGCATAAGGAGAGACATCGTCTAACATGGCGACCACCTTCACCAAACCAACGACGGACTCAAAAAGACCATATTGTCATCAGTTATCGTTGGAGAGGCTCAATAGAAGATTGTCGCTCGTATTGGAATACTTGTTTAGACTCTGATCACGCTTTAATACGAGCGCGCATTTGTCTGCGCCTCAATGGACGCAGGAAAAGTACACTAAGAAGACCCATTAGGATTGAACTGGAGGACGAGAAAGCCAAATTCGAATTCCAGAAACAACTGAGTTCACATCTAGGCAGTTCTGTAAACGAGACTGACCCAGATGCTGCTTGGACAGACACACGAACAGCTGTGGAAACAGCATTAACATCTATTAATCATTTAAACCTTAGGGCTCCAAAAAACCAATGGATTTCTTCCAAGTCTATTTCACTGATGGATTCGCGTAAACTCATCCCATCAGGCTCTGAACACGACGAAGAGCGTAAAGAAATTAGATCTAGGTTAACTAAAAGTCTAAGGAACGATCGTGAGCAGTGGTGGGCAACGAAAGCAAAAGAGATGGAAAAGGCAGCGGCTGTAGGCAACACCAGGCAACTATTCAGACTAATAAAAGAAACCGGAATTAAGAAGTCAAGTGTAAGTGAGACAATCTCGGAAAAAGACGGAACCCTTATCTGCTCTCAACCCAAACGTTTAGAACGATGGGCGGAACACTTTAAGGAGCAGTTTAGCTGGCCTTCAGCTACTGCACAACTACCCACTATTCCCAGAAAACCTGAATGGAACATTGAAGTAGGCCCCCCGACCCTACTTGAAGTTCAAAAGGCTATAGGTAATCTGAAACGGGGAAGAGCAGCTGGTCCTGATGGATTGGTTCCAGAGGTTTTTAAATACGGTGGTCCAATTTTAGCGATTAGGTTGACTAATATTCTGGCTAAAATCTGGGAGACGGATGTAATCCCATCCGACTGGTCACAATCACTGATTGTCCCAATATATAAAAAGGGGTCAAAATCATCCTGCGATAACCATAGAGGGATTAGTCTGACTAACATAGCATCTAAAATACTAGCCTCAATAATTATCGGGCGCCTAACTAAGACTCGTGAACTGCAAACACGAGAAAATCAGGCTGGCTTCAGACCTGGTCGTGGCTGTATCGACCACATATTCACCATTCGTCAAGTTTTAGAGCACAGACACGCTTATCGGCGTCCGACAATGATAGTTTTTCTTGACTTGAAAGCAGTATTTGACTCTGTAGACCGAGAGGTTCTGTGGCAGTGTCTGTCATTGAAAGGTGTACCTGAGAAGTACATAAACCTTGTGAAGGCTCTTTACTCGAACACTATCAGTCGAGTGAGAGCTTATGGCGAACTGTCATATGATTTTACAACCTCAAGTGGTGTCCGTCAAGGCTGTCCACTATCCCCATTTTTGTTTAACTTCATTATAGACCTGTTGCTGGAAATAACACTCTCGTCGACTGAATTTTCAGGAATTGATCTCCTACCAGGGGGACCACTAAGCGACTTAGAATACGCAGATGACATAGTCCTGTTTGGTGAAGACACTGACAAAATGCAGAGTCTTCTGTTGGAACTCAGTAATAACGCCAGGATGTTTGGGATGCGTTTCTCCCCATCCAAATGTAAATTGTTACTCCAGGACTGGCCTGCATCAACACCTGAACTAAGGATAGGGAGTGAAGTAGTCGAACGCGTGGACAACTTCACTTATCTTGGAAGTCTCATCAGCCCTAATGGGTTGGTGTCTGACGAAATCTCAGCACGGATTCGAAAAGCTTGTTTGGCTTTTGCCAACTTACGTCACCTATGGCGAAGACGAGATATCCGTCTATCAATTAAGGGACGAGTATACTGCGCAGCAGTTCGTTCTGTTCTACTTTACGGCTGTGAAACATGACCATTAAGAGTAGAAGATACTCGTAGGTTACTAGTATTTGACCACAGATGCCTTCGAAATATTGCTCGCATCTGTTGGGATAACCGGGTAAGTAATGGTGAGGTTAGACGCAGGGTATTAGGGAATGATGGTAAATCAGTTGATGAGGTGATGAATCTTCATCGACTGAGATGGTTAGGCCACGAGTTACGTATGCCTGAACACCGATTACCAAGACGCGCTATGCTAACTAGTGTAGGGGATGGTTGGAAGAGAGTTAAGGGCGGCCAAACCGAAACGTGGTAGCAGTGCTAGAAGTCACTAACTTCTGGTCTGAGCCATGTTGGTAGATGCAGACTACTTGGTTGGGGTTCGCGTGACTATCGTAACCAATGGTTGGAGACTCTGTGTGACATGGCTCAGAATCGATCACAATGGCGTAGGTGTATACATTCTTTATCTTCCCTTAAACCTTGAGTTTAAAATCGCTTCATATCTGTCTTCCATCCTGTACTATAGCCTTATACACAACCTTTCTTTTATATATTAACACTACTAAATTAACTACTTCTATGAATCCGGTGTTCATCTTGTTGTGCTAACGAGGTATGGCAACTTGGACCGATGCATAAATGTGCCTGGTCCTACGTTGTCGCTGACTGACTGACTGATATATCGGTATCTAAGTTTTGAAGTTAAGGTTGACGATGAGATGCCAGTTAAACTCTGGAAGAAGCACTATCCCTTTCAAAACAGTGAATACACCCCACCGACATTGTTAACAAGTGCGATAAATAGTTTTAGTATTTTCAGGAAATAGTCTTCATATGGAAGTGGTGGCTTAGTGATTAGAACGCTGCACTTTCAATAATTAAACACGAGGTTCAATAATATGTTGAGTAATTTAGAGCCGGGTACGCAAACGTATACGTGGGCCCCCAAATGCCATGGTACGGCCGAAAGTGGGGAGAGTCCGCTCTCCCTCTCGAAATGCTCTCACATGGCCAGCGAATATATAGCCTCTTCCAGGGAAGTCCTACTCACTGCCTTCTCGTGGCGTTACTGTTGTTTACGAAATTGAGAGGACGAAAAGCAAATGTCCGGCGCTTTAACCGGGTTGGTGGACAAGGCGAGTCCACCTAGGGGAGTTGGAAAACCCTGATTACAAACCAATGGTGCACATGGGCTACAGTATCCTGAAGGAACAAATGGCCTATGAATCAATCGTTGGTCAACGGCTACCATGGGACTGCATCTCCTCACGACGCTCCATTGCCTTGTGGATCAGATCTTTAGGTCAAAGGCTCCGGGTGTGGCCCCCTAAGAAAACCACCTGCTTCAGTTTGGGCACCTGGGCAGTATTACAGCCCTCAAGCAAATCGAATGAGATTTGTATGGCGCATATATATCTGGTGCTTCCTTGTACCAATATTTATGTGTTTAAATAAATAAATACGTATACGTGGTGTACTAATCAATCGCAGGACATAGCACTACAATGTAAGATAATTTAACACAGTGGAGTCAATGGACACTTGATTATCAACCACAGCAGAATCACACTAGTAACGAGTAATGGGATATTTATATCGATCATATATTAACTTATAAAAGAGCAAACCAGAGTATTTATCAATAGCATTAGGGTCTGAAAAACCATTCCTGAATGAATATTTTGAAAATGGACTGCAAAATGTTATACCTTTTGCCATTTCAGGTTTTGAACTGCTGGACAAAGAAGTTGAAGAACCTGTACGTTTAGGAGTTTCACCTAATGATAACTTAGATGTATTAGATTCTGAAGTTGTGCCTGATTCTGATAGAACGCTTGAAATAGATAAATCCATTGTGCTTGATCCATCTTGGTCATCCAGAAGAGTAAGCTAAGGGATGAAAAAATGTGGGAAAATTAGTGATTCAGATTATCATTTGAGACTGAACCATATATTAATGTTTCCATATAGGAAATAGGTAGAAGTACTTACCATGAAACTTTGTAACGAAAATGTAATTAAGAAGCATTTGCAGGTTAGTCTGAAGATGTGGTTAAAATAAAGAAACTAGTGATGGAACCAAATATCATATTTCTCTTTTGTCTTCCTTTGCGGTCCTTTGTCAATAAGTATCTTTGGTAGACAAGAATGGAAGCGAAAACTCCAGATTATAGGGTTTTACTTGAGCTACTTGACGAAAGTCCTACAACTAATATTACGAACACACGAAACCAATGAGATATGTTCTCTAACATGAAAAAACGGGACGAGGCACTTTCCCGGATCTGTCCATCTTATTTTAGTGTCCGTACTAACTTGTCAGTACACAAACTGGTGCTCTTAAAAACCTCTCAATATTATTGTCTATGAAAATAGTTGTCAAGAAGGATGGTCAAATGTGAGGAAAGATGACTAACAGCCAGTCCGACAGACAATCATCATACAAGTATCAAGGGACATCACCACTAACATGGTATTTGTGGAATGTATGTCTGATTTTCCAAAAAGTCTACAGAATGGTAAACAGCCGATAACAAAGTCTACTAAAATAAAAAGCTCGTAAATGTGGTTGACATAACACAGCAAGGCAAAAAACACCTTATTTATTACTACAACAAAAATGGGGTATCAGTAAACAAAACACTAAACGATAACGAACTGAAAGAGCAAAGTGGAAAATGAAGAAAAGTAGGGAAACTTTTTTCACTCTGAGGTATGATAAGATTGATAAATTAATGTCATTATCTTCAAATGACTAGATTGATATATTTTAAATAGATCTACAAGTAAATCAAGGTATAATAGGTGAATTGAAATGAATAGCATGTGAATTCCGAATCCATGTTATGTCATGATACGACTTCCATGAGGCAAACATTAGGTGTCGCGATCCACATTAAAAACATTAAACCAGGCATTATTTATATATAAAAGAATATTGGAAGTACTATAAATGGAGCAATTTCAACGAAAGCTAAAAGAATTTTAGATACGTAATAAGGAATTCGATCGATATATGTGATCCCCTTCGAAAAAATTTAGTCAATTAGTCAAGCAATAAAATCGATAAGCGATTATGGAATTTTAAATACAGGTTTGAACTCAAGAAGTCTTTGAGTGACTGACAGACAGATATGACTTTATTCCATAGAAGAGATACATGCACATAGAATCCCAGATAAAGGTGCGAACATTCAAATATCCAAGAAATAGAAAATATGAAGATATTGAAACTACAAAATAATAAATAATCAACAAAAAGGGAACGGACATCAGTAAAGCATGAAATGATGAGAAGACAAATACGAAAGAACATGAGTTGTTTTACTCGATCCTGACCCACTGTTTTAGCCAGTAATATCTATCTTCCCTACACAACATGACTTTCCATTTCCAACCCACTTACACTGATACCCAGCGATGCTTAAAATTTTAATTATTAATGCCTAAAGGTTATCTGTGAGTAGTGATGTTAACAGTAGTATAATCGATTATGTGGAATAGGTTGCGTAGTGACGACTTTGTGGTGGGTATATAAGAGTCAAACATATATGAAAGAACAGACTTATTAATATCAATATGTATTCATCTAGACGGTTGAAATAAAATTTAACAGATTTTCTGTGCTACAAGAAACTCCCTTAGTAGCTATATTCTACGAAATGACTGCTAAGATGTTCAGGAACTAAAGAACAAAATTAAAGTTGGGCAGCATACGTGCGAGTTTCCAGAGATATTACAGACGAACCTGGGATGGCCGCACAAAGATTCCATGATTCTCTTCACAAGTAAAGTAGCGTTTCCCTTGGACCGTACCATTGTTTTTCCCTTTAGACTCCTCTAGTATCACTCCTACCCATTTTCCTAAATTTAGAGTAAAAAAAGAATTGGAAATTCACCAGGTGAAAATTGTGTTGCTCCAATATATGCTATGGTACCAACAACATCCTTTCCTGTCACCTCAACACGAGAACCGATTTTTAGTTTCCCTTCAGCCATACCAACCCAAAACCTTGAAGTGGCCTTGGACAACAAACGTCCCGCTTTTCATTTTGTTGACGATCTAAAGTTCCAAATGGTTTAAATAGTTACAGACAAAATGGAAGAAGCCTTCACTTCCCAGGTATCCGTATCTGGTGGCAGTGAATCTTTGATGCCTTCATATTGGAATTTGAGGATATTTAATGATAAATGGTAAAAAAATATTAGTAAATTACAACGAGATACCGTCCATAGTCCTTATTATTCTGTCCGTAGGTATTTAAGGGAACACCCAGAAGTGTTTAGGGTGCTATATTTCACAGTAAGGTCACCTCTAGGACGCTTATATTCTAATGGGTAAAAGTTCAGTAACTAGAGACGCTCTTCTAAGACTTGAATTTGTGTATGTGGGTAGATGGCCTATGTCGAATGATTGGGAGCCCACTCGAGCTGTCTATGGTAATGGTGTCACCAATAACTAACTTTAAAGTCACACCTCGTGGTCAGTACCTAACTTGGATTACCCCCTCGACGCATCAAAATACCATGCCGGCTTTGAAGACCGTATAACACAAAGTACGTTACTATGGAAATATATTAGTTAGGATGAGTACACAGCAGATAATGAGACCACCATAGCATGGGCTAGTTCACTTCATACGACCAACTGATGCTCGTCAGTTGTCCTTGAATTTTACAGGGATCGACGATCTGTTCGATATTTAGTGACCCGACTGCCGGATGATTTGGCAAGGGGTCAGTGATATTTACTGGCTCTACAAGTACAAGGTTTGTTCGAAAGGCACTTTTGTCATAGTTAGTGTAATACTTCAGATAGTAGAGTACCAACACCTCTAGATCTTCCTCAGCTTAAGATACCTCTAGAGGAGAGTTACCTAAGTTGTATTCGTAGTGTTGCATATCTCAGATGGACTACTTTACACTTTGAAGTGTTAAGGGTAAATCCGTTATTATTCTCCCAATCTTGAGGTTTATTCAGATCCTCCTAAAGCGCCAGCTTATTTTCTTGGTTGCATACTTCTCTCCAGAGTCTCACATAGTCAGAGAAAAGTATTAAACCAAACGACACCTGATGAAGAAGGTCGTTCATAAAAGTCGAGAAAAGATCCTAGCACTAAACCCCAAGGGATTCTACTAGAACATTCGGTAGCCTGAGAAAAAGTGAAGCTTACGCCGACCTTGAAAGTCGATTATTTATATATGAAGCTGGCCAGTCAATTAACGGTGTCTTGATATCTAACCGTTTGAGCTTCTTGATAAGGCATCTATGATTAACCCTACGGAAAGCCTTTGAGATGGCAAGTTACATTACGTCAATCTTCTCCTTGCGATCAAGGATATTACTATTACTATTATTCACAAACATCTTGTGGGTACATAAGTGTTGTGAAGAAACCATTTCGGGTTTCTCTAAAAACTCAATAATACACAAGTTTCAATAATGTTAGCAATATATTTACGATATATGAAAAAGAGAAAGGAAAGGAAAAGAAAATATGTATAACAGAACAATAATAATAACACAGGTTCTGTGTAAGTGAGAAGAATATTCATTTGATTTAATGAACGAAAGGCTGAAACTAAGGAAATAGAAATAATGGAGACACGAAACACGTACATAGCTTAATAAGCGTGTTTATGAACACGGAAAAAGAATAAACGACTATGTATGAATCGTCAAATGAGCAATGAAAATAAAAGAAAATGAATTAATAATTAAATAACTTATTACTGCGATAATATATGACGTCGGAATAACTGTGCAGTCATGGTTTTGAGTGATGTTACGAAAGTCTCAAGTGAAAAGGATGATCAAAACGTATGAGTCGTGTATGCATAGTGAAGATAAAACGAGCATGAGAAGTTGACTGAAGCGTAAAACAAGTTATTGTCTTAATCGAAAACTTCGAATACTTAGGGATAATATTTATTTAGAAGGAAAAAGAGAGAGAAGAATTGAACATTCAGTGAAAGCGTCCAACCATGATAATAATAGTGTAATTAATATAGACCTCCGAAGTAAACCAATAATTAAAAAAGAATAATAATAAACATGAGCCAGCTTCCAATTTTCTGGGACCATGACTTTTCTTAGAGAATATGAGAATGTAACAGCTCAGGTTGGTTGGTTAAGAGTTGACCCCAAACAACGAAGCATATGCTAAAACAGTATTGTTCAAGTATTCATTCACTTCCTTACTTTTTATAAGCGTTATATTCCCTATTATCTTATATTGAATGTTGAGAGGCTCTGTTTGTCTGAACAGATAATCCCACGCTCCACTGTGACTGCGCGAAGATCGAAATAAAGACCTGTAACGGTAATAAAAATCATTACATGCAACATTAATAATGTGTGTTTGTATTTCTCATTGCAGGGCAACAGAGAGTGAATGCACTGGAAGAAGAAGAACAAGTCCTACGCCATCTGAACCTGCAGAATAACTTTCCCCTTTTGTACTAAAAACCGCGTTTTTCAATTTCAAATATATCTGCTGCATCAGCACGCCGTGTTCTCACTTCAGACGCACTTGTCTGTCCTGACTGTTGTGTTGCTGTTTCAGGTCGCTCCTGCTCCCAAGTAAACGTCGAAATACAACGTGCTACAAGTGGTGATGGAGGTGCTTACGTCAAAACGCGATGCAAACTATGAGGAACCACCGGTCATTCCAAGCAAGCCAGCAACCGGGGTAATCATCCGCCAGCCACCACTACTGGGAGTCTCATCGGACTATGCCATTTGGAAGGTCAGGATCACGACGTATCTACGTAAGGTCCCAGCTGCCGAACATTTGGACTAGCTCCTGTCGTGTCTAGACGATGAAGCGGCAAAAATGGCGATTGCGAACGGTTTCACCGCAAGCAACTCGTCTGCCCAAAACTGGAAGGTGCTTGGTGAATGCTTTTCGCTAACAGTAGATACACAGCTGGGGACCATGCAGTTCCTGTCACGTCACCAGAAAGCGAGTGAGGAACCCATGGAATACCTGCACTCCTTGCAGCAAGCAGCAATTGTAGCCTTCCCGAGTTTAGACGTCTCTATACGGGAAGAAATAATACGCGCACGGTTCACAGAAGGCCTTTTGCCAGGTGCACTACGACAGCACCTTCTTTACATGCCACCAAAAAGCATTCAAGATTTAAGAACCACAGTCCTACGGTTTGTTGCTGCAGACAAGCTATCAAACGCTGTCAATACACCGCATTTGTCAGCGAATGCTATTGAACAGCCTGAAGAAACACATCAGTCCGATTTCACTCAAACGATTTCCGCGGTCAAACGACGCCCCGGGAGACAGCCGCTAAGAACTAATCAATATAACCGAAAGATGGAGTGTTTTTACTGCCAACGCTTTGGCCGGAAAGCCCGAAAATGTGGGCACAATAATTTTTGGAAACAAGGTGAGACTAGATTTTCCCATTTGTCTTCGTATTATTCTGAATCAGTATATCCGATAACAATAGCTGTTAGTTTACAGGGCATACAGACTACTATTCTACTGGATACAGGAGCCTCAGTATCCATTGTGAGAGAAGGGTTTTTAAGCACATTGAATCGCATAAGCCGACAAAAACCTTGTTTCTCCACACTAAAAACAGCCGGTGGTGACCTTCTGGAAGTACGGTCTAAGATGTGGTTGGATGTAACAGTGAATAAACACTCATTCCTACACGAATTTTTAGTATGCCACACACTCACCTGGGATGTTATACTTGGAGTTGACTTTATGTTAAAATACGACGTCGTTATACATGTAGCTAAGGCGGAAGCTCGAATCGGAGAAGTAACCATTCCGACACATCGCCTTAAGAACGCAACTAAGTCGGTAGCTTACGTAGGGGTGTCGGAAGTCATACACCAGGTACAAACTAATAAACAAGTAACAGAGGATGTCCGTCTATCAACTATTTCCTTACTACAAAAATTCAGTTTTGTTTTCTCAGAGAATATCTCTGGTAATCGGACGACCACGGTACAACACTCTATTCCCACAGGTGATCATATGCTATTACGTCAACCACCCCGTAGAGTACCGGTACACTATCAGCCGCAGTTAGAATCAATGATAAAAGAGATGTAAGAGAAAAAGATTATTGTGCCATCTTCATCACCGTGGGCTTCACCCATTGTTTTAGTGAAGAAGAAAGATTCCTCCCTTCGATTATGTATAGATTACCGTCGCCTTAATGATATAACAAAGCGCGACTCCTTCCCACTACCACGGATTGATACAACATTGGATGCTATGAGAGGTGCGTGTTGGTTTTCGACTTTAGACCTAGCATCCAGATACTGGCAAGTAGAAGTACGACCTCAGGATAGAAAAAAGACGGCATTTGTTGTGCCAAATGGTCTCTACGAATTTCAGGTAATGCCTTTCGGGTTAACTAATGCCCCAGCAACCTTTCAACGACTCATGCAGACGGTTCTACATGGTCTGGTACCACACAAATGTTTGATTTACCTTGATGATATTATTGTGTATGGCAGCACACCTGAACAGCATAATGCCAACTTAAGGGCAGTCTTACAGCGTATTAAGCAGCACAATTTAAAGGTGAAACCGTCCAAATGTCGACTCTTGCAGAAAGAAGTACTCTTCCTAGGACATCGCATTACAGAAGATGGGGTAGCAACAGATAAGGAAAAAACGAGCGCCATCATTAATTGGCCGCAGCCGAAATCTGAGGAGGAGGTACGTAGCTTCTTGGGGCTCGCTTCTTACCATAGACGTTTCGTGCGCGATTTCGCATCCCTAGCAGCACCTTTACATCGCCTGACGCATAAGGGACGAAAATTTTTGTGGACCACAGAATGACAACAAGCATTTAACACCCTGAAATCATGTCTTGCTGCCCCACCCATACTAGCTTTTCCAGACACTTCAGATAAAGGAGGTGAGTTTATACTTGACACTGATGCTAGCTCGTCAGCTATCGGAGCAGTCCTTTCTCAAACAACACAAGATGGACAGGAGAGGGTCATAGCGTACGCTAGCTGGCGTTAGATAAAAGAGAGACAAGGTATTCTACGATGAGCCGGGAGATGCTGGCTTTGGTAAAATTTTTGCAACATTTTCGTCACTATCTCCTAGGACGCCCCTTTCGTGTACGCACAGACCATCGCGCATTACAGTGGCTTCGTTCATTTCGCGAACCAGAAGGTCAGGTGGCACGCAGGAGAGATTGCAGGAGTTTGATTTTACTTGCGAATACCGACCAGGCAGCCGCCGACTCTCTGTCCCGTATACCCTATGCTCCTAGTACCATTAGTGCTGTCCTTAGCACAGCCCCAGAGATCGACTGGCTGTCTCTTCAAGCAACAGACCCTGACCTGCAGTTCATTTACCTACGACAACTACACGAAAACGATAAACCTTCTGCGGCAGAGTCAAAGGATCATTCCCCCAGCGACGCGCCGTCTTTGTACCAAGTGGAGTAGCCTGAGATTGTATGGGGACACACTATTTATAGTCAGAGAGTCAAAACAACCGCTGTTGATAGTACCACGTGTGCAAGTTCAAAATATTATGGAGCAGGTGCATCGAGAACTCGGGCACTCAGGGAAACGGAAAACTGAACATGCGATCTGCCAGAGGTTTTGGTGGCCATCCATCCATGAAGACGTGACTGAATTCTGCAAAAATTGTAGCACGTGGCATGCCATCAAGTCACCTCAGCAAAGACCCCGTGCACCGTTAGTCCCAATGACGACAGAAGGTCCACATCAACGAGTCGGTATCGATATCATGGGGCCACTTACAACATCAAAGAACGGAAACCGTTATATACTGGTGATGGTGGACTATTTTAGCAAATGGTGTGAAGCCGTCCCTATACCACAACAAGATGCCCTCACGGTCGCTCGAGCTTTCATTGATCATTGGGTCTCCCGTTATGGCGCTCCATTCCGATCAAGGTACAGCTTTTGAAAGCCATCTCGTCGCTCAGGTATGCCGATTATTGGGTATCCGCAAAACACATACCACTGCATACCAACCTGAAGGTAACGGCTTAGTAGAAAGAACAAACCGAACCATTAAAACCCTCCTACAATCGTTTATCAATAATTTGTCGACGGAATGCTGGAATGATGCACTACCTCAATGCTTGTTAGCTTACCGCGCATCAGTTCACGGTTCCACAGGATTTTCACCTGCGATTTTACTCTTTGGACATGAATTACGCCTGCCTGTAGAGATCCAAATGCCGTTGTTGACTTTCGAAGCTCAAGACTATGTACCATACGTCCGTAACCTTCGTAGCCGTCTAGCCGACGCATACCGTCTAGTTAAAGCTAATCTACAAAATGCCAGCAAACACCAAATACGTCTACCTTAACATGGGTTTACGTAAACCCATACACTGGATTTTCGTGGTTGCAGATGTCTCTATGCCAATCATTGGTATTGACCTGTTACAACACCACAATCTACTCATCGACACACGCGCACGAAGGTTAATAGACGGAAACACTAAGTTGTCCGTTTGCGTAACTCCTTGTTTTGGTTGCAGGTTATCCCCAGTCACGATTAAGCACGCCATAGACCCCTTGTACCAAGCAGTACTCGACAAATACCCCGGGATATACCAATCGCAATCGAAATTACCTTGTGTAACCAGCAATGTTACACATCACATCTCGACTACAGGACCACCTGTATTTTCGAAAGCCCGAAGACTCGCTCCCGAAAAGCTTAGGTTAGCTAAAAACGAATTCAACCACATGATGGACCTAGGAATAATTCGACCATCGAATAGTCCATGGGCATCCCCATTGCACATGGTCCCTAAAAAGGACAGCAATGATTGGCGGCCAACTGGTGATTATCGGCGTCTGAATGCTAAAACCATTCCCGATCGTTACCCGCTGCCTCATATTCACGATTTGACAGCTACCTTGAAAGGTACAACTGTCTTTTCGAAAATCGACTTGGTTAAAGCTTATAACCAAATCCCGATGGCAACTGACGACATTCCTAAAACCGCCATCATCACTCTCTTCGGTCTTTACGAATTTCTACGAATGCCTTTTGGTTTAAGAAACGCGGCTCAAACCTTCCAAAGGTTTATAGACGACGTCTTCCGAGGTCTCACCTTCGTACATGCGTATGTTGATGACTGTCTAATAGCAAGTCCGGACAAAGAATCGCATCTCAAGCATCTGGACATTGTTTTCGATCGACTCCAAAGGCATGGCATTACTGTCAACATACAGAAATGCCAAATCGGAACAAACTCCTTAGACTTTCTAGGACACACCATTGACGCCCAAGGCATCCGACCCCTTAGGAGCAAAGTGGCGGCCATTCTGGATTACCCAGAACCGACCACGATCAAGCAGTTACGAACTTTTAACGGACTCGTAAGTTTCTATAGACGGTTCATACCTAAATGCGCATCCCTTATGAAACCGTTAACCAACCAGTTTCGTGGAAATGCGAAATCAATTAGTTTAGACGACATAGCCCGTAAAGCATTTTCCACAGTTAAGGAACACATCGCTAAAGCAACCTTGCTTGCTCATCAGGACAGTCAAGCGCCCATTAGTATCGCCGTAGACGCATCCGACTCAGCAATCGGAGCAGTCTTACAACAATGGGTTAACAACTCGTGGCAACCTTTAGGATTTTTCTCGAGACGGTTGCTAGACGCGGAATCTAGGTACAGCACGTTCGGTAGGGAACTCCTAGCTATGTATTGTGCTGTATGGCATTTTCAACATTCCATCGAAGGAAGAGAATTCACGCTTTTTACCGATCACAAACCTCTTACCTTCTCTTTAAATTCATCTTCAGACAAGTACTCACCGCGAGAGTCTCGACAACTCGACTACATTTCGCAGTTTACTTCAGACATACAACATATTTCTGGAGCAAACAATGTAGTCGCAGACGCCTTGTCTCGAATTAGCTACTTGAACAGTTTCCAAGGAATCGACCTTCTTAAACTCGCTCAGCTTCAAAAAGAAGACATTGATCTTCAGCATGAGTTATCCTCGACAACTCTTAAACTAAGTATTAGGCAGATGGGAACAGGTAAGGAAACCTTACTCTGTGACACATCTACAGGTAGGAATCGTCCAATTGTACCAAAACATTATCGCCGCAACGTCTTCAATACGTTGCACAATCTTTCTCATCCAGGTGCTCGTGCAACAATCGAACTTATAGCCGAACGCTTTTGTTGGCCTAGTATGAATAAAGACGTGATGGAGTGGGCACGCTCCTGTGTAAGCTGCCAGAAATCTAAGGTGATCAGACACAACAAATGTCTCTTGGGTTCTTTCAAAACCCCTGACGCTCGTTTCGATCACGTCGGGCTGACCAGTGTAGAAGATCTACGTTGATGATCTGTCAAAATGATTGGGGGCCTACTATAGTTAGACGAGAATGGGGACGAACCAACTAACGCTGAAGTCACACCTCGCGACCAGCCCTTACGTGCATTGAACCATCGACGCATCAAAGGATAATGGATGCTATGGAGACTGTACAACACAAAGGACGTTATTACAATAATATATTAGTTAAGGTACAACTATGGAAGTACATAAGTGAAAGAATAACCACTGCAGCGTGGGCCAGTCCATGGCGTACGATTGATTTGTGCGCGTTGACTATCCTTGACCTTGACAGGAATCAGTGATCTGTTCGATATTCAGTGACCCTACAGTGTACGATCGACATGCGAACGGGCCTGTATATAAACCTGGAGATCGTGTGTGGCTACACTGCCCTATGGCCCCACCAGGAACATGCGGCAAGTTTCACCAACCTTGGAAAGGGCCTTACGAAATCGTATTTATTCGGTCCCCTACAACATTCGTCCTACTCAACCTCCAGCGACCTCAAGACGACGTTATAACAGCACACTACAACCAACTGAAGCCAGATAAAACAACCGTGCACTTAGATACATCGTTTGTCAATCCTCCGACGGCTACCAGCCATTATGAGGTGCCACCAGAAGGAGGAATAGCATACCCATGCCCGCAACCAGGCACTGAGGACAGTGCCTCGTGGAGAGAGGGGGTAGTGTAACGGTAATAAAAATCATTACATGCAACATTAATAATGTGTGTTTGTATTTCTCATTGCAGGGCAACAGAGAGTGAATGCACTGGAAGAAGAAGAACAAGTCCTACGCCATCTGAACCTGCAGAATAACTTTCCCCTTTTGTACTAAAAACCGCGTTTTTCAATTTCAAATATATCTGCTGCATCAGCACGCCGTGTTCTCACTTCAGACGCACTTGTCTGTCCTGACTGTTGTGTTGCTGTTTCAGGTCGCTCCTGCTCCCAAGTAAACGTCGAAATACAACGTGCTACAGACCTATTCACTACTTCTTTGGTTTCTTCTATCAATAACACGAGGGTTACCTTAAGGCACGAAAGTGGTGAGCCCTATTTGAACACAAATTTAACCTCACTTCTGTTATTAATTTTTTTTTACTTAATCGTAAAAGTAGACCTGATTATCCGTAAACTAAGTTGAGTATATATCTAGTTTATTCCGTATTATCTTAAGTTATTCGTGTTATAGTAACCATTTTTCGTGCTAACTTTATTGCTATATTTGTCACATACCTCATGTCAGACTCAATAGAAACCCATAATCTGAAGGATTTGTCACCAGTGGAGATAGACACTGTTATGACTACGAAATCCCGACTTCCAGAATTTGACCGTAGTGATCCTGAGTTGTGGTTTGCTCAACTAGAGCATTATTTCACGAGACATTATCAAATCTGAAGGGATTCGCCATAGAGACTTGTGTTCTATCCTTCCTCCTTCAGTCGCCAAAGAAGTCCGTGACTTGATTTTAGATCCACCATCACCACAACCATATACCATCTTAAGACGAGAGATAATGAACCGTTTATCATTATCAGATAGTCAAAGAATCCAAAGACTTTTTCAAGGTGAAACACTAGGTGATCGGTCGCCGTCACAGTTTTTGCGTCACCTCCAAGTGTTAATGGGTGATAACACAGTGGGTGAAGCAGTCCTAAAACAAGGATGGATACAAGCTCTCCCATGCTACGTCCAACACTGTTTGGATGCACAAGATCCTGAAACCTCATTATCTCATTTAGCGCGTATAGCCGATAGAATAATGGAGAGAGGTCCTCCAACTGAACCAGGCGCAATAAATCACACACAAAAAGTAGAATCAGCAAAAGACCCCGTCATAGAAGGACGGGTCTCACGGAGGCTGTCACCAGAATGCAAATGGGTCATAGAAACAGGAGCAGGTCACCACAACGACCACGATCCAAGTCACAAAACAGGTCACAAATGTCCAGACAACCTGGGCAGTTTTGTTGGTACCACTGGAAGTTTGGTGTCAACTCAACCAAGTGCATGCAACCATGCGCCTGGCCTAAGCATAATTCTAAGACAGCGGGAAACGAGTAACCCCTCCCCAGATCGCGACGACTGAGGAGGGGCGCCTAAACAGTCGCTTGTTTTATGTTAGAGACAGAAACTCTGGCTTTAATTTCTTGGTGGATACTGGCGCTGCTCTTAGCATCATCCCTCAAAATAAAACAGATTAGTCGAGAAACATCAATTACACTTCAAGCTGCAAATAAAACTAAATTGCGACATTTGGACAGAAAAACTTAACCCTAGATTTGGGGTTCAGGAGGCAATTCCCTTGGGTTTTCACGGTAGCCGACTTAGATCTGGCAATACTGGGGATGGACTTTCTAGAGAGATACGAATTCCTAGTTGACACCAAGAAACGGCGATTAACAGTAAAAGAAACTTCGTATTACACAAAAGGCAAAGAAAGTCACATCAGCTCTCTTAACTTGATTCAAACTCCTCCTGTAACAACAGCGAAATTCCAAGATATACTCGCGGAATTTCCAAACTTAACTAAACCAAACCCACAGCCTTCTAAAGACAAACTAAAAGTAAGTCACACTATCAAAACCGAAGGTGCACCGGTGTTTGCAAAACCCAGGAGACTAGCACCAGATAAGCTTAAAATCGCTAGGGCCGAGTTTGATTATATGCTACAACTGGGTATTATCCGTCCCTCTGATAGTCAATGGGCATCCCCTTTGCATATGGTCCCAAAGAAGAATGAAGGTGACTGGCGACCGTGCGGGGATTACAGAGCCCTCAACCGTCAAACCGTACCAGATAGGTACCCAATGCCGCATATCCAAGATTTCACAAACGGTTTACAGGGTATGAACATATTCACTAAAATTGACTTAGTCAGGGCATATCACAATATCCCAGTGGCTGATGAAGATATCCCCAAGACAGCTATTACAACACCCTTTGGCTTATTTGAGTTTGTACGCATGCCATTCGGCCTGAGAAATGCGGCACATACATTTCAAAGATTCATAGACAATCTACTTCGAGATATGCCATTTGAGCAGGGGTATATAGACGACTTGTTAATTGCCAGCCCCGATTTTCAATCACACGAACAGCATATAAAAACAGTGTTCAAAAGACTGGATGAACATGGAATAAACATATATCAAAGTAAGTGTTTTCGGTGTTCAAACTTTAGGATTTCTCGGTCACACAGTAAGCCCAGAATGGATTAAACCGATCAAAAAAGTAGACACCATTAAACAAGACCCCATACCTAGTTCTCTAACACAACTGAGAAGTTTTCTAAGTCTAATTAACTTTTATCGCAGATTCATACCAGGTTGTGCACAATTAATACAACCTTTGACAGATTCACTAAAAGGAAAACCAAAAGAATTCAAACTGTCTTCTGACGCTGTCGAAGCTATTAAACAGCTTAAAGATAAATTAGCTCAAGCAACTACGTTGATGTATCCGAATTCTCTTTCCACACTTGCTTTGATGGTGGGCGCTTCAGATAAAGCAGTAGGCGGTACCCTTAACCAACTGGTTAAAAACGCCTGGAAACCAATTGCTTTCTTCTCAAAAAAACTCGCTCCAGCAGAGACAAGGTATTCTACCTTCAGGTGAGAACTTCTTGCAATCTACCTAACCATTAAACACTTCCGACACATGTTAGAAGGCGGGGAATTTATAGTCTTTACGGATCACAAACCACTAACGAATGCACTAAAAGCGAGAGCTGATAAATACTCACCTCGAGAAGTCCGACACCTTGACTATATATCACAGTTCACAAGCGATATCCGACATGTCAAAGGTCAGGACAATCAGGCGGCAGATGCTTTATCTAGGCTAGAAATAAACGTGCTACAGCAGTCTACAGTAAACTTCGAGACGTTGAGAAACGAACAAGAGCAGGATCTAGAATTACAAAACCTGCTTAAAACAAACAATTCAAGTCTTAATTTAAAACAGTTCCCATCACCTGTCGATGGTATTCTAATCTACTGTGACACGACCAAGGCAATGCCGCGACCTTTCGTTCCCAAAAGTATGCGAAAGTTGATATATAATAACTTTCATTCTTTGTCTCATCCTGGCGCAAAAGCTTTAACAAAACTAATCAATGCCAGATATATATGGCCGAATTTACAGAAGGATGTACACAAATGGGTTAGAGAGTGTTCAGCATGTCAACAATCAAAGATAAATCGTCACACAAATTCACCCATAGGTGTTTTCTCGCAATCAGATGCACGTTTTGCCCATGTGCATATCGACTTGGTAGGTCCTTTACCACGTTCAAACGGTTTTAATTATCTTTTTACATGGATAGATCGATTTACCAGATTCCCTATAGCCATCCCGATAGCGGACATCACAGCGAAAACAGTAGCCAAAGTTTTCATGCAGAACTGGGTAACCATTTTTGGTACACCCATAACAATAACGACGGATAGAGGAGCGCAATTCGAATCCGAACTATTTAATAACTTGGCTAAACTTCTAGGCTCCAATAGGATACGCTGCACTGCATATCATCCTCAGGTTAATGGGATGGTAGAACGTTTTCACCGTCAGCTAAAAACCGCCCTTATATCCCACTCAAACCCCAGTCAGTGGACAGAATTCTTACCGTTATTTATGTTGGGAATACGAACATCTGTCAAAACTGACGCACAGTGTTCAGCTGCCGAACTGGTTTTCGGAACAACTCTGAGACTACCAGGTGAATTTATTAACCCTAATGCTAACAGTCAAAAACCTAATTTAGAAAATTACGTAGATCAACTACGGGACCACATGTCTAAACTCAAGCCGATTAATACTCGTGAACAATCGCGCGCCGTATATATACCTAAAGACCTAAGCAATTGCACGCACGTCTGGATAAGATGTGACAAAATAAAAGCACCACTCAGTCCTCCATTTGAAGGTCCTTCCAAAGTCGTCTCAAGAAAATCTAAATATTTCGTGATAGAAAAACATGGAAACATCGACACAGTAAGTATTGATAGGCTAAAGCCGGCTTATCTAGATCATGAACCACCATACGTGTTGTTAGATCGTTTAACTGACAAATCCATTACGGAATCGAAATGTAAAGATAAATCTTTACAAATGACTAAAACGGTTCGCTGGGCACATCCGATTAGTCAGTCAAGGATGTTGACAGTTTCGGCTGCAGGATAAAATCTAACCACGTAGTTAATCAGACCCTGCATCTACCTAAAAATAATTTTTTTTCCTCATTCCGCCTCACATACAACTCCCCAGACCTTTTACCTTTGATATATAAGTGTTATGTTAAATATTTTTTTTTAAATTCTGGACACATAAGCTAGGTATTCCGAAACGATGGCTGAGGATTTTAATCAAACTCATACAACTAACACTGGCAAATACAACGAATTCAAAAAGCAACCCAGACAAAACATTTTGGATTAAACTATGGTCAAGTACTTATTAAAGTTCTCATCATTTTTTTTTTTTCATGTTTAGGAAACTTACGTAATGACTTAACCAATTTTCCTGCAGCATGCTTTTTAGTGTGATCATATAACCCATCTTTATTGGCAATATTCAGATTTTTTTTAAATTTCTGACATTTAAGAATCAATAACCGTGAAGATATAGTACAGGGCGTTACTGTAAGGTTACTATCTTAGCCGCGTTGATTCCACATACCTAATTTTAAACACAACTTATAAAGGAACTGTTAAGTAATCATAACATTGAACTGACGATATGACTATCGTGGCTATGTTAACGTTAAACCAATTATTATTAGTGGCCCATACAAAACCCTGGAACTTAACACTAGCGTTATAAAAAAGACATGTTATGTCAATAGCTTATATATATATTTTTTTTTCTCGTTGGTTTAATTATATCGTAAAATGGAAATCTACCGAACTTGTAGTTTTTTTTCTATAGTATTATTATTAATACAAACAAATAACTTGTACTGTTCCAATATGGCATTTTGACATATTGATCCGTCCTCTTGTTATCTTTCTCTCATATCTGAGCAACTTATGGCCAACAAAGGTCGTATTGAAGGGGGTTTTGGTGAACAAAAACGCAGGCCCCACACACTCGAACCTCTGCCCTCCTGAATGCTGGACCGCGTGCCTAGCCATTAGACCACATTAAACCACGGGGGAATGACTGCAATTTTTCCTTTTATCGACTAATCATTCATAATACTAATGAGTAATAGGACTTACACACTTCTGAGGTGCAAACCAATTCGTTACTTGGATGAATTGACGAAATATTGCTTCAATATATCATGCATTTGATCGATTTTGTTAAAGGGTCCAACTTCTAGCAAGTTCACCCTTTTACATATATGCATTACAAAAGAGTATTTTTTTGTTTTCATGGTTCTTCGTGCACAAGATATCTACACTATGTCTATTTCCTTCCAGAATACCAATCCGTTCTGGAGGCCAAGCACTTACATGAACCGAACAATTATCAATTGCATTTATGTATTTCCATTTTGTATCTTATTATTTTATGCAGGCAGTGGAGCAGTTCTTCAGGTTTGCTTGATTTTCACCATTACCTTTGAAGTAGACTCTTCTTTACTTTTTACTTGAGGGCGACTCAAGAGGCAGGTGAGTAAACACCTGGTAGCCGGTCTGAGCATGGAAAAATCGTACCTCACCAACATGGTGTTGGGTAACCCGCTCGAGGCACTTCCTCAGATATTCTTATTCCACATCCTCACACTTTCTCTTGAAAGCACGCAGCAAACCGTCAGCGATAGTTGTAGAAAAGATCACATGCTACAAAATAAGTTGACAAGCTAGTAAATGAAGAGACATCCATGGACTATCGTTGAAAGCGTTAGTCGTAACTGATTGTAAGTCAAATAGTGAGCGAGTTGATAATTTCGCCTTGGGATGAGAAATAGAACTAAGGTGTTTTCGATAGACAGATTAATCGAACCGACGTTCCTACGGAAGTCGATTCTAGGGGGAAGCTAATGTAACAGCTCAGGTTGGTTGGTTAAGAGTTGACCCCAAACAATCAACTGCGCGAAGATCAAAATAAAGACCTATTCACTACTTCTTTGGTTTCTTCTATCAATAGCACGAGGGTTACCTTAAGGCGCGAAAAGTCCTAAATGTAATCGTAGATGTATGTCAATGGTAACAATATACCGATGAAACCAGGTAAAGTGAAGAAGCGTAAACAGATAAAAATTGTGTATCACATTAGGAGAATTAGTGAAAGTATGTAGCCTACCATTGTTGAATCCCGGAACAATGATTTATGATACTCTGTAGAAAAATATGTAACCCCAATAGATTGCTTCAATGAAGCTGTACCTTATAAGTCTTTTGCTTTATATTCGGATTGTGATTAGATGTGACATGCAGAACACATATTTCATCACACAAAGGGGTCGTCAACTAGGTGTAGGATCGTGTTTACTGAGCACACTGATTGTCAAATCGCTAATAGATATCCTACTGGAGAAACAGATAAACACTTGGTAAATATTTGATTTTTGTTAAAAACTGATAATTCTTCGTTTTTCTTCAGACTACCAAGACAACGGAAGAAAATAAGCAACACAAGTCACATTGGTACTTGTACGTTGTAATTCCTTTGGTCGCCTCTTTATTTCTTATATGCATCGGTTGTATAATTTGGAGATGGTTACTCAGAAGAAAGAGAAGTAATGAATGATCCATGAAAAGTCCTATAAATTGCTTTAAAAACTCTGAACAACTTGTCTCAATTCTGCTTTCCATTAAAATACTTTAGAATTTCATTTGTCTTCTTACTAATTTGGACAGTTATTTCATGATACTTTGTACATGCTTTTGATTGTTAACATGATAGGTGATGTTATTCTTTTTTATAAAATATTAAACACTGTTTTCAATATTCGCTTTATCGCGAAATCACTTATGCGTAATGCCACGTAGTTACGAATTAAATTTGTAGAACTCATGTGATATTATGCATCTTGAATTATATGAAAGCGATAAAGCGAATATTGAAAACAGTGTTTAATATTTTATAAAAAAGAATAACATCACCTATCATGTTAACAATCAAAAGCATGTACAAAGTATCATGAAATAACTGTCCAAATTAGTAAGAAGACAAATGAAATTCTAAAGTATTTTAATGGAAAGCAGAATTGAGACAAGTTGTTCAGAGTTTTTAAAGCAATTTATAGGACTTTTCATGGATCATTCATTACTTCTCTTTCTTCTGAGTAACCATCTCCAAATTATACAACCGATGCATATAAGAAATAAAGAGGCGACCAAAGGAATTACAACGTACAAGTACCAATGTGACTTGTGTTGCTTATTTTCTTCCGTTGTCTTGGTAGTCTGAAGAAAAACGAAGAATTATCAGTTTTTAACAAAAATCAAATATTTACCAAGTGTTTATCTGTTTCTCCAGTAGGATATCTATTAGCGATTTGACAATCAGTGTGCTCAGTAAACACGATCCTACACCTAGTTGACGACCCCTTTGTGTGATGAAATATGTGTTCTGCATGTCACATCTAATCACAATCCGAATATAAAGCAAAAGACTTATAAGGTACAGCTTCATTGAAGCAATCTATTGGGGTTACATATTTTTCTACAGAGTATCATAAATCATTGTTCCGGGATTCAACAATGGTAGGCTACATACTTTCACTAATTCTCCTAATGTGATACACAATTTTTATCTGTTTACGCTTCTTCACTTTACCTGGTTTCATCGGTATATTGTTACCATTGACATACATCTACGATTACATTTAGGACTTTTCGCGCCTTAAGGTAACCCTCGTGCTATTGATAGAAGAAACCAAAGAAGTAGTGAATAGGTCTTTATTTTGATCTTCGCGCAGTTGATTGTTTGGGGTCAACTCTTAACCAACCAACCTGAGCTGTTACATTAGCTTCCCCCTAGAATCGACTTCCGTAGGAACGTCGGTTCGATTAATCTGTCTATCGAAAACACCTTAGTTCTATTTCTCATCCCAAGGCGAAATTATCAACTCGCTCACTATTTGACTTACAATCAGTTACGACTAACGCTTTCAACGATAGTCCATGGATGTCTCTTCATTTACTAGCTTGTCAACTTATTTTGTAGCATGTGATCTTTTCTACAACTATCGCTGACGGTTTGCTGCGTGCTTTCAAGAGAAAGTGTGAGGATGTGGAATAAGAATATCTGAGGAAGTGCCTCGAGCGGGTTACCCAACACCATGTTGGTGAGGTACGATTTTTCCATGCTCAGACCGGCTACCAGGTGTTTACTCACCTGCCTCTTGAGTCGCCCTCAAGTAAAAAGTAAAGAAGAGTCTACTTCAAAGGTAATGGTGAAAATCAAGCAAACCTGAAGAACTGCTCCACTGCCTGCATAAAATAATAAGATACAAAATGGAAATACATAAATGCAATTGATAATTGTTCGGTTCATGTAAGTGCTTGGCCTCCAGAACGGATTGGTATTCTGGAAGGAAATAGACATAGTGTAGATATCTTGTGCACGAAGAACCATGAAAACAAAAAAATACTCTTTTGTAATGCATATATGTAAAAGGGTGAACTTGCTAGAAGTTGGACCCTTTAACAAAATCGATCAAATGCATGATATATTGAAGCAATATTTCGTCAATTCATCCAAGTAACGAATTGGTTTGCACCTCAGAAGTGTGTAAGTCCTATTACTCATTAGTATTATGAATGATTAGTCGATAAAAGGAAAAATTGCAGTCATTCCCCCGTGGTTTAATGTGGTCTAATGGCTAGGCACGCGGTCCAGCATTCAGGAGGGCAGAGGTTCGAGTGTATGGGGCCTGCGTTTTTGTTCACCAAAACCCCCTTCAATACGACCTTTGTTGGCCATAAGTTGCTCAGATATGAGAGAAAGATAACAAGAGGACGGATCGATATGTCAAAATGCCATATTGGAACAGTACAAGTTATTTGTTTGTATTAATAATAATACTATAGAAAAAAAACTACAAGTTCGGTAGATTTCCATTTTACGATATAATTAAACCAACGAGAAAAAAAAATATATATATAAGCTATTGACATAACATGTCTTTTTTATAACGCTAGTGTTAAGTTCCAGGGTTTTGTATGGGCCACTAATAATAATTGGTTTAACGTTAACATAGCCACGATAGTCATATCGTCAGTTCAATGTTATGATTACTTAACAGTTCCTTTATAAGTTGTGTTTAAAATTAGGTATGTGGAATCAACGCGGCTAAGATAGTAACCTTACAGTAACGCCCTGTACTATATCTTCACGGTTATTGATTCTTAAATGTCAGAAATTTAAAAAAAATCTGAATATTGCCAATAAAGATGGGTTATATGATCACACTAAAAAGCATGCTGCAGGAAAATTGGTTAAGTCATTACGTAAGTTTCCTAAACATGAAAAAAAAAAATGATGAGAACTTTAATAAGTACTTGACCATAGTTTAATCCAAAATGTTTTGTCTGGGTTGCTTTTTGAATTCGTTGTATTTGCCAGTGTTAGTTGTATGAGTTTGATTAAAATCCTCAGCCATCGTTTCGGAATACCTAGCTTATGTGTCCAGAATTTAAAAAAAAATATTTAACATAACACTTATATATCAAAGGTAAAAGGTCTGGGGAGTTGTATGTGAGGCGGAATGAGGAAAAAAAATTATTTTTAGGTAGATGCAGGGTCTGATTAACTACGTGGTTAGATTTTATCCTGCAGCCGAAACTGTCAACATCCTTGACTGACTAATCGGATGTGCCCAGCGAACCGTTTTAGTCATTTGTAAAGATTTATCTTTACATTTCGATTCCGTAATGGATTTTTGTTTTAAGAGTCTCACGTAGGCTGTCACCAGAATGCAAATGGATCATAGAAACAGGAGCAGGTCACCACAACGACCGCGATCTAAGTCACAAAACAGGTCACAAATGTCCAGACAACCTGGGCAGTTCTGTTGGTACCACTGGAAGTTTGGTGTCAACTCAACCAAGTGCATGCAACCATGCGCCTGGCCTAAGCATAATTCTAAGACAGCGGGAAACGAGTAACCCCTCCCCAGATCGCGACGACTGAGGAGGGGCGCCTAAACAGTCGCTTGTTTTATGTTAGAGACAGAAACTCTGGCTTTAATTTCTTGGTGGATACTGGCGCTGCTCTTAGCATCATCCCTCAAAATAAAACAGATTAGTCGAGAAACATCAATTACACTTCAAGCTGCAAATAAAACTAAATTGCGACATTTGGACAGAAAAACTTAACCCTAGATTTGGGGTTCAGGAGGCAATTCCCTTGGGTTTTCACGGTAGCCGACTTAGATCTGGCAATACTGGGGATGGACTTTCTAGAGAGATACGAATTCCTAGTTGACACCAAGAAACGGCGATTAACAGTAAAAGAAACTTCGTATTACACAAAAGGCAAAGAAAGTCACATCAGCTCTCTTAACTTGATTCAAACTCCTCCTGTAACAACAGCGAAATTCCAAGATATACTCGCGGAATTTCCAAACTTAACTAAACCAAACCCACAGCCTTCTAAAGACAAACTAAAAGTAAGTCACACTATCAAAACCGAAGGTGCACCGGTGTTTGCAAAACCCAGGAGACTAGCACCAGATAAGCTTAAAATCGCTAGGGCCGAGTTTGATTATATGCTACAACTGGGTATTATCCGTCCCTCTGATAGTCAATGGGCATCCCCTTTGCATATGGTCCCAAAGAAGAATGAAGGTGACTGGCGACCGTGCGGGGATTACAGAGCCCTCAACCGTCAAACCGTACCAGATAGGTACCCAATGCCGCATATCCAAGATTTCACAAACGGTTTACAGGGTATGAACATATTCACTAAAATTGACTTAGTCAGGGCATATCACAATATCCCAGTGGCTGATGAAGATATCCCCAAGACAGCTATTACAACACCCTTTGGCTTATTTGAGTTTGTACGCATGCCATTCGGCCTGAGAAATGCGGCACATACATTTCAAAGATTCATAGACAATCTACTTCGAGATATGCCATTTGAGCAGGGGTATATAGACGACTTGTTAATTGCCAGCCCCGATTTTCAATCACACGAACAGCATATAAAAACAGTGTTCAAAAGACTGGATGAACATGGAATAAACATATATCAAAGTAAGTGTTTTCGGTGTTCAAACTTTAGGATTTCTCGGTCACACAGTAAGCCCAGAATGGATTAAACCGATCAAAAAAGTAGACACCATTAAACAAGACCCCATACCTAGTTCTCTAACACAACTGAGAAGTTTTCTAAGTCTAATTAACTTTTATCGCAGATTCATACCAGGTTGTGCACAATTAATACAACCTTTGACAGATTCACTAAAAGGAAAACCAAAAGAATTCAAACTGTCTTCTGACGCTGTCGAAGCTATTAAACAGCTTAAAGATAAATTAGCTCAAGCAACTACGTTGATGTATCCGAATTCTCTTTCCACACTTGCTTTGATGGTGGGCGCTTCAGATAAAGCAGTAGGCGGTACCCTTAACCAACTGGTTAAAAACGCCTGGAAACCAATTGCTTTCTTCTCAAAAAAACTCGCTCCAGCAGAGACAAGGTATTCTACCTTCAGGTGAGAACTTCTTGCAATCTACCTAACCATTAAACACTTCCGACACATGTTAGAAGGCGGGGAATTTATAGTCTTTACGGATCACAAACCACTAACGAATGCACTAAAAGCGAGAGCTGATAAATACTCACCTCGAGAAGTCCGACACCTTGACTATATATCACAGTTCACAAGCGATATCCGACATGTCAAAGGTCAGGACAATCAGGCGGCAGATGCTTTATCTAGGCTAGAAATAAACGTGCTACAGCAGTCTACAGTAAACTTCGAGACGTTGAGAAACGAACAAGAGCAGGATCTAGAATTACAAAACCTGCTTAAAACAAACAATTCAAGTCTTAATTTAAAACAGTTCCCATCACCTGTCGATGGTATTCTAATCTACTGTGACACGACCAAGGCAATGCCGCGACCTTTCGTTCCCAAAAGTATGCGAAAGTTGATATATAATAACTTTCATTCTTTGTCTCATCCTGGCGCAAAAGCTTTAACAAAACTAATCAATGCCAGATATATATGGCCGAATTTACAGAAGGATGTACACAAATGGGTTAGAGAGTGTTCAGCATGTCAACAATCAAAGATAAATCGTCACACAAATTCACCCATAGGTGTTTTCTCGCAATCAGATGCACGTTTTGCCCATGTGCATATCGACTTGGTAGGTCCTTTACCACGTTCAAACGGTTTTAATTATCTTTTTACATGGATAGATCGATTTACCAGATTCCCTATAGCCATCCCGATAGCGGACATCACAGCGAAAACAGTAGCCAAAGTTTTCATGCAGAACTGGGTAACCATTTTTGGTACACCCATAACAATAACGACGGATAGAGGAGCGCAATTCGAATCCGAACTATTTAATAACTTGGCTAAACTTCTAGGCTCCAATAGGATACGCTGCACTGCATATCATCCTCAGGTTAATGGGATGGTAGAACGTTTTCACCGTCAGCTAAAAACCGCCCTTATATCCCACTCAAACCCCAGTCAGTGGACAGAATTCTTACCGTTATTTATGTTGGGAATACGAACATCTGTCAAAACTGACGCACAGTGTTCAGCTGCCGAACTGGTTTTCGGAACAACTCTGAGACTACCAGGTGAATTTATTAACCCTAATGCTAACAGTCAAAAACCTAATTTAGAAAATTACGTAGATCAACTACGGGACCACATGTCTAAACTCAAGCCGATTAATACTCGTGAACAATCGCGCGCCGTATATATACCTAAAGACCTAAGCAATTGCACGCACGTCTGGATAAGATGTGACAAAATAAAAGCACCACTCAGTCCTCCATTTGAAGGTCCTTCCAAAGTCGTCTCAAGAAAATCTAAATATTTCGTGATAGAAAAACATGGAAACATCGACACAGTAAGTATTGATAGGCTAAAGCCGGCTTATCTAGATCATGAACCACCATACGTGTTGTTAGATCGTTTAACTGACAAATCCATTACGGAATCGAAATGTAAAGATAAATCTTTACAAATGACTAAAACGGTTCGCTGGGCACATCCGATTAGTCAGTCAAGGATGTTGACAGTTTCGGCTGCAGGATAAAATCTAACCACGTAGTTAATCAGACCCTGCATCTACCTAAAAATAATTTTTTTTCCTCATTCCGCCTCACATACAACTCCCCAGACCTTTTACCTTTGATATATAAGTGTTATGTTAAATATTTTTTTTTAAATTCTGGACACATAAGCTAGGTATTCCGAAACGATGGCTGAGGATTTTAATCAAACTCATACAACTAACACTGGCAAATACAACGAATTCAAAAAGCAACCCAGACAAAACATTTTGGATTAAACTATGGTCAAGTACTTATTAAAGTTCTCATCATTTTTTTTTTTCATGTTTAGGAAACTTACGTAATGACTTAACCAATTTTCCTGCAGCATGCTTTTTAGTGTGATCATATAACCCATCTTTATTGGCAATATTCAGATTTTTTTTAAATTTCTGACATTTAAGAATCAATAACCGTGAAGATATAGTACAGGGCGTTACTGTAAGGTTACTATCTTAGCCGCGTTGATTCCACATACCTAATTTTAAACACAACTTATAAAGGAACTGTTAAGTAATCATAACATTGAACTGACGATATGACTATCGTGGCTATGTTAACGTTAAACCAATTATTATTAGTGGCCCATACAAAACCCTGGAACTTAACACTAGCGTTATAAAAAAGACATGTTATGTCAATAGCTTATATATATATTTTTTTTTCTCGTTGGTTTAATTATATCGTAAAATGGAAATCTACCGAACTTGTAGTTTTTTTTCTATAGTATTATTATTAATACAAACAAATAACTTGTACTGTTCCAATATGGCATTTTGACATATTGATCCGTCCTCTTGTTATCTTTCTCTCATATCTGAGCAACTTATGGCCAACAAAGGTCGTATTGAAGGGGGTTTTGGTGAACAAAAACGCAGGCCCCACACACTCGAACCTCTGCCCTCCTGAATGCTGGACCGCGTGCCTAGCCATTAGACCACATTAAACCACGGGGGAATGACTGCAATTTTTCCTTTTATCGACTAATCATTCATAATACTAATGAGTAATAGGACTTACACACTTCTGAGGTGCAAACCAATTCGTTACTTGGATGAATTGACGAAATATTGCTTCAATATATCATGCATTTGATCGATTTTGTTAAAGGGTCCAACTTCTAGCAAGTTCACCCTTTTACATATATGCATTACAAAAGAGTATTTTTTTGTTTTCATGGTTCTTCGTGCACAAGATATCTACACTATGTCTATTTCCTTCCAGAATACCAATCCGTTCTGGAGGCCAAGCACTTACATGAACCGAACAATTATCAATTGCATTTATGTATTTCCATTTTGTATCTTATTATTTTATGCAGGCAGTGGAGCAGTTCTTCAGGTTTGCTTGATTTTCACCATTACCTTTGAAGTAGACTCTTCTTTACTTTTTACTTGAGGGCGACTCAAGAGGCAGGTGAGTAAACACCTGGTAGCCGGTCTGAGCATGGAAAAATCGTACCTCACCAACATGGTGTTGGGTAACCCGCTCGAGGCACTTCCTCAGATATTCTTATTCCACATCCTCACACTTTCTCTTGAAAGCACGCAGCAAACCGTCAGCGATAGTTGTAGAAAAGATCACATGCTACAAAATAAGTTGACAAGCTAGTAAATGAAGAGACATCCATGGACTATCGTTGAAAGCGTTAGTCGTAACTGATTGTAAGTCAAATAGTGAGCGAGTTGATAATTTCGCCTTGGGATGAGAAATAGAACTAAGGTGTTTTCGATAGACAGATTAATCGAACCGACGTTCCTACGGAAGTCGATTCTAGGGGGAAGCTAATGTAACAGCTCAGGTTGGTTGGTTAAGAGTTGACCCCAAACAACCAAGCACATGCTAAAACAGTATTGTTCAAGTATTCATTCACTTCCTTACTTTTTGTAAGCGTTATATTCCCTATTATCTTATATTGAATGTTGAGAGCCTTTGTTTGTCTGAACAGATAATCCCACGCTCCACTGTGACTGCGCGAAGATCGAAATAAAGACCTATTCACTACTTCTTTGGTTTCTTCTATCAATAGCACGAGGGTTACCTTAAGGCTCGAAAAGGACTTCGTGTTAGGCCATGTTTCAAGGATTGAAGGCTTTTCCCCACCGTACATCAAAATCTGCGATATCCGAGCCAAGAGTAGCGTCCTCGTTTCGGCGCTTCAGTTTCTTACACTTCAATTCAGCTAACAGGTTCACTTCTGAATTTCCTGTTTAGGTCAATGGAAGTTCTAGTCGAGATGGTTAATATTGAAAGGTTGAAACTTTAAAAAACACTGTTCATCGAGGTGCTCAGCACCATCACCGTCGTTGTTTGTTAGGGCACTAAGACCAAGCATTTGAGAAACTCTGGTTTCAGCTTCTTAAAGAGGAAATGCATGACGAAATAAGTTTTACGGACTGTAGACCAATTTATCGATTAGCTTTACTTAAAACCGGTGACTCACTTCTCTAAACCTTTTCATAGATTGGTTTCTTGTTTGTTTGATTTAGGTTTATGCGTTACATCCACTGGTTTATTTGTATTCTTCCCAGGATTAATGACTGAGAAGATAGTCAATGTCATACGGAATTCCTATGATGGATTAAACTGCGAAATTGTGCAAGGAGGACAGTTGACAGACTCGTTCGAGGTAAAGACCAGTGTCAGGCAAGATTGTTTACTCTCACTCTTTCCCTTTTCTTCTGGTGGTCGACTGGATCATGAACAATCTAGACTTCTCAGATGATCCAGCTCTTCTGTCACACACGCAACAACACATGCAGGAGAAGACAATCAGTGTACAGCAGCCTCAGCTGCAGTAGGTCTCGATATAAACAAAAGGAAATGCAAGATTCTCCTATACAAAACAGCATGCACCAATCGAATTATACTTGACGGTGAAGCTTTGGAGGATGTGAAAACCTTTACATATCTGGGCAGCAGCATCAATGAACACGGTTGATCAGATGTGAGGGCGCGGATCGGTAAAGCAAGAGCAGCATGTTCGCAACTGAAGACCATCTGGAACTCAAAACAATTGTCAACCAACACGAAAGTCGGAATTTTCAATACAAATGTCAAGACAGTTCTATTGTTTGGGGCGGAAACTTGGAGAACTACGAAAGCCATCATCTAGAAGATACAGGTGTTTATTAACAGTTGTCTACACAAAATACTTCGGATCCGATGGCCAGACACTATCAGCAACATTCTACTGTGGGAGACAACAAACCAGATTCCATCCAGTCGGGGAAGAAATGAGGAAGAAGTGATGAAAGTGGATAGGACACACATTGAGGAAATCACCCAACTGCATCACAAGACAATCCCTCACATGGAGTCCTGAAGGCCAAAGGAAAAGAGGGAGACTAAAGAACACATTACACTGAGAAATGGTGACAGACATAAGAAGAATGAGCAAGAGTTGGATAGAACCACAAAGGGAGGTCGAGGACAGAGTGTGTTGGAGAATGCTGGTCTGTGGCCTATGCTTTATCGGGAGTAACAGGCGTAAGTAAGCATGAATTAGGATAAGAGAGCATTCGAGACTAATAGGGTGACTACGTATACGACGTGCAACCGCCACTACCTCGATTTCGGGAAATTTTTGTTACCTGTCCAACTCGTTTCAGAGCACCCTAGCCTTTTTGTCCTGCAGACTGAGAGAAAGATCAGAGCCGTCTTGAATGTTCATGGATAAGAGAGAGTCATCTCGAGACATGATCGTCTTCCCAGATTTTCGGGCACGTTGAGGTTGGGATTCTTTTTGTTTGGCAGTCAAACTGAGTTTTAGATTCCCACACTCGTTGCTGACTAATTGGAAAGTCTTAGTGCTGGATTGCACGAACAAATCACTGTCTGATTTTCCTACAAGGCCTGGAATGTTCAGTTTTCTTCGACGGAGACACTCGCCTCTCTAACCCGTTGACGTCATTCCAGTCGCTTATGTTCGGGACCACAGTTGCACTCAGGGAGCCAGTGCTGAGAGACAAAAGTTTGCTCAAACAGTCTAACATCGCTGATGTTATAGCGAGGCTGGGTTTCCGTAAATATTCACTAGTGTCGATGTGAGTTCCATCGACACTCCTGTGGTCGAAGACCCTACTATTTACTTCGTCCGTTTATTCGTTTCAGGAATGCCATTTCTCAGGGTTGCTGACTTTTTTTTCGTAAAACTGTTAAACGAATGATAATATTACTCAACAAATCCTCAGCATTCATGTTGTAAGTGACACATACCCACCTGCGACCTGACTTACTAAGTACGTTAGAAGCAGTTAATATGCTTCGTGAAACCGATCTTTGCATTTGTCACATAGGTGACAGCAAAATGATATCCAGGTTGGTTACATGAGTTATTCACGACAATGGTGAAATGTGAGCTGTTAGACAGATCGTAGCAAAAGCTTACGACTGTAAAACAAAAACCTCTGAACGAGGAAATGGGATGAAAAGAGCAGTAAAAATGTTGGAATATTTCAGAACTGGCCCCAAAATGCAAAAGTCTAAGGGCTGGATAGCAAATCGAGGAAACACCTTGGTTAACTATTAAAGTAATCGCCAAAAGTTAAGCTCAAGACAGATTATTCGTATCAAGAATGGCACTTTTGTTACGTAAGGACACAGGAAAAGTTTGAAAACTGCAAATCACGTTAGGACTAAGCTTTACGTTCTTAAATTCAGTGACCTCCTCTTACTCACCTGGGGAACAATAGGGGGCTGACCTAAGGATTTATATATTTGCCTTTAAGGCAGAAAGCTGGAAGTTTATATCGTTATTTTTTGTGTGCTGCTTTCAAGGCATTCTGATGTCATTACCATAAAGTAGCATTAGGACTTAGTAATATGTAACACGTTTTTAACAAAGAAAGTAAACAACCTCGAACATTTTCTAAACCCTAGCATACTCCGTTAAATATTGATTTTCAAGAGAAAGCATTTAATCAATCTTTGTTTTCATTCCTCCAACAAGTGATAAGTTTTTTATACACTTAAACAAGCATTCATTGTGTCCGAATGTTTTCAACTGCAACAGTAACATACCGGGTAAAAAATGACGTAGGTTTTATATAAGTTTACATATGTAGATAGCATCAAGTCACGAGTGACTATGATCACCTCTACAGTAAGATTACATGCCCGAAATCGACTTGGTTCCTTCGCTAGCTCATAAACCAGAAGGCTGTAATTAGTCCAGATAAATTATATTTATTAGCGATTTCGTGGTATCGAAAGGATACCGAGACATGCCAACGAGTACAAGCAATGACGACAGAACGTAAGAAAGTCCGAAAGGACAAGGCGGGCGATCGAACGGAAAGTGACTTTGATACAGTCTCACGCACCAGCACTTAACCTCTAGACCACTGAGCTGGCCGGTATCCAACGGTGTTAATGTCTAACTTCAACTAATCCACGAAATTGAACAACCATCTGTCAAATCCACTAGAGTTATCAGAGACTAGTAACCGGATTTTGGAAACATCCCTTAGCAGGATGGTTGGTAAATGCTAATTTCTTTAAAAATGACATTGAATACTAAACCCTGGTAACAAATAGTATATTGTATCATCAGCGTAATTGTTTTAGCTTCGAATATGAAGCTACCAAATTTAAATTTTATTTTCATAGTTGCAAGCATGAGTCAATTGAAGCTAGACCACCAAGGAAAACCTGGAAGCACTGGACGGCCGTCTCGTTCTATTGTGAGATTCCCCAGCAGTGCACATCCACGATCCCGTCTCGCGAGATTTGAACCGAGGACCTATCAGTCTCTCACCAGAGCACTAAGCCGGCATCCCATGGTGTTTATGTCTAACTCCAACCAATCCACGAAGTTGAGTGACCGTTCACCATTAGTCTTTAATGAGTTCCTATCTCACAACAGACGTGGTTTAATCTCCACTAGTCACTGCTTCTCACTAGAACTCCAGGAAATACCTCTCAAAGTCAGTCACTAGTGAGCATACGATTATTATTATATACAAACAAGAAAAAATGATTATAATTATATTTTTAGCATATAAAATAAGTTCAATGAATAGATCTATTCATGAGTGGATCATCCAAATAAAAGTAGTACAAATCAACGGTACAAAAGGATGATAAAAATAAATAGACAATATTCACATGATGAAATTAACTTATTAAACATAGAAACAAAATGAGATAATCATAATGGTAAATAGAGATTTCTATAATCAATTCGTTCAAAATATTTTATAAACAATGTTGTAGGTTCCATGTTCAATTAAGAAAGGAAGTCATCTAAGAGGTAATGCATGATTACGTCATATTAAAATGATAGTTGTTTCGGTTCAAGATACATATAATTACCTAAAAATACATCTTGTCCTTGTTTTAAATGTTTTGAATTTTGATAAGTAGCTCTTTGCGTCTGATTGTTGACATTATCAGTAGTATCTAATATTTCTTGATGATTTGTATATCTTGTTTCTATTGTCATATCTAATGTATCATATTCTAATTGACTATATGGTTCATAAATGGAAAGTTGAGATTTCCCAATTGGAATATCATTAGTTAATTGTGTTTTTTTGTGTTCTTGTAAAAAACAATCAGGTATTTCATCATAAATTAATGATTGATATTTTTCAGGTTGACTTGGGACATTATATCTTGGAACAAATGTAAGTTTAGTGATGGTTCTTTGCGGTGTTGGCGGCGTTTGATTGCATAGAATAGTTGGTTCTTTACTTAAATTTGAAGTGGTAGGTTTGGTGGTAAATAGTACTTTCGAACTATATAAAAATAATAAATAGACTATATATATATATATTATAACAGGGTGTTGGCTTTTACTGGTAATATATTAGCTAGCAGTGAGGATGAGTAAAGGTTAATTGAATTTAAATTCCTTTGGTATTGTTCAGTTGAATCCTCCCAATGATGTTTAGGACTGTAATTGATCAGTCTCTTATTGGCATATGTGCGTACTGTGCGTATTGCCTCGATATAGCCTTAATTGACATGCATTATAAGCAAAGATGAATAGTGGCTAGCAGTGGAATCCAGGACGTCTGAAGCGAATGGTACTGGGTTGGAGTCCCAAAATGAACATCAAATCTGAAATGCATTTAAATCCAGCTGACGAGTCCCAAATAGGACGAAACGCTCATCCTGGATTCCACTGCTAGCTACTAACCATCTTTGTTAGTTGATTTTATTTTTTTTTCATGAATATTTTTTGCTTGATAAATTTAAACAACAGTTGAATTCATGAGTCCATTTTGAGTTAAACCACCATTAAAAACTCACATCTGGAACTCAAAACAATTGTCAACCAACACGAAAGTCAGAATTTTCAATACAAATGTCAAGACAGTTCTATTGTTTGGGGCAGAAACTTGGAGAACTACGAAAGCCATCATCTAGAAGATACAGGTGTTTATTAACAGTTGTCTACACAAAATACTTCGGATCCGATGGCCAGACACTATCAGCAACATTCTACTGTGGGAGACAACAAACCAGATTCCATCCAGTCGGGGAAGAAATGAGGAAGAAGTGATGAAAGTGGATAGGACACACATTGAGGAAATCACCCAACTGCATCACAAGACAATCCCTCACATGGAGTCCTGAAGGCCAAAGGAAAAGAGGGAGACTAAAGAACACATTACACTGAGAAATGGTGACAGACATAAGAAGAATGAGCAAGAGTTGGATAGAACCACAAAGGGAGGCCGAGGACAGAGTGTGTTGGAGAATGCTGGTCTGTGGCCTATGCTTTATCGGGAGTAACAGGCGTAAGTAAGTAAGTAACCATTAAAAACATAGAATTACTGCATGGCTATTTCACCTTAGTATGAGACTCCTCAATAGTATTCTAGCTTAAATCGACTCATGAACTATTTAAAATTACTATAATCTCCACAAATTCCTATTCTGAAAATTTAAACAAAAACAAGGCCCGAAATAATTGTAAGAAACAATGAAATACCTACTACCTAACTGTATATAACTTATTAAATTTAATTAAATTACTAAAATCTCTACAAAACCCCTTCTAATATATAGAAGCTTAAATTCACTTAGTATTACTTGTTTGAATCTTTCAACTGATGTTTAGGACTGCAGGATACAGGATACAGGTACATCAAGCTGACGAGTCCCAAATAAGACGAAACGCGCGTCAAACTGGATTCCACTACTAAACACTATCCATCTTTGCTTATAATATATAGAATGTTTTAAAAAAACCGATTGTTCATTAGAGAATTTTAACTTATATTTCTATATATGAATAATGAAATGATGATATAGTTTAGGTCCAAAATGTTGTAACTATGTAATATTCTTCAATAATTTTAGATGCCGGTTCAGTGGTCTATCGGTTAAGGGCTCTAGTGCGAGACTGGTAGGTCCTGGGTTGGAATCTCACTCGTGAGGCGGTATCGTGGGTGCGCAATGCTGAGGAGTTCCATAATAGGACGAAACGGCTGTCCAGTGCTTCCAGGTTTTCCATGGTTGTCTAGCTTCAATTGACTCACATAATTTCAATTTTGAACAATAATATTTTACATTATTCAAATAGTGTGTACACCTTTCCACAGAACAATTATTTCAACAAAACAAAAACAAAAAGACAAAACAACATTATTATTATGACTGGCTTCATTAATACTAATAAGTAGTATATATATATATATTTATATATGTATTATAGACTGTATTTTTAATATATTGTATACTTCACCATTTCTGTTTATAGTTGACTTGTTCGTTATTCTAAAATTATAGGTAGTTACAATGTCACAAAACTTGTATATGTAATACATATTTATTACTGATCAATATTATTATATAATATAAATAAACAATTTTTTTTATTTTTTTTAAAATTTTTTTATTATTTTTGATAAACAATTCAATATACCTCATAGTAACTAAGGGTATTTATTAGATTTTAAGTAGTTCTAACGAAAATATAATCATAATTCCATATAGATAATCGTGACAACAACAACACGTTGTACGATAAGGAATGAAATAAATTAAATGAAACTGACTAGCCACTTTAAAATATTTACATTTAGTTTCAAATTATTTATTTAATTACTTAAGCCTGTTACCCCTCGTCAACGAGTATAGGCCACCTACTAGTATTCTCCATTCAACCCTGTCCTAAACAATCTTTTCCAATTCTTTCCAGTTAACATTCATCCTTTTCATATCTGCTTCTATTTCCCGATGTAATGTAATCCTTGTCCTTCCACTTTTCAGCTTCTCTTCAGGATTTCAAGTAAGAGCTTGTCTTGTGATTCAGTTTAGTGATTTCCTGAATGTATGTCCGATCCACTTCCAACGTCTTTTCCTAATTTCCTCTTGAGACGGAAGCTGGTTTGTCCTCTCCCATAAAACGCTGTTGCTGATTGCATCCGGCCAGTGGATGTTGGGTATTTTGCGTAGACAACTGTTTATGAATACTTGTACCTTCTTGACGATGGATGTAGTAGTTCTCCACGTTTCAGCTCCGTGCAGTATGACTGTCTTGACGTTCGTATTGAAGATTTTCACTTTGATCTTGGCTAATAGTCATCTTGACTTCCATATGTTCTTCAATTGTAGGGATGCTGCCTTTGCTTCGCCAATCCTCGCATTTACATCTGCATCAGATCCTCCACTTTCACCAACGATGCTTCCCAGGTATGTGAATGTTTCCACATCTTACAGAGTTTCGCCATCAAGTGTTACTGGGTTGGTGTTCTCTGTGTTGTATTTGAGAATCTTCCTTTTTCCTAGCTTCAAATTAGCTAGTCAATATATAGCCGAATGAAGGAACTAAACAACATAGAACCATAAATGATAGTTGATGACTGTTCGAAGTTATTATGCATTAAATCAGAAACCAAAGTAATTGGACAAGTCCATCACAACTATCTTATTATTTGCACTTGATTTGATTTAGGAAGGATAAATTTTTACAGAGAAATTATTTTGTAAGATCTCGAAAAATTTTCAAATGACATCTGGATTTAAACAGTTGTACTTCACATTGTTGATGAAGAATTTAATTTTTTTTGTGAAGAAACAAACAATTCAGAGTATCTAGGTAGTTTTCAAAATCACTATGCATCTTGTACGAAAGTAATTGAGTCTAACGCCATTTATATAGACATAGAAAACTAGGATGGACGGTGACTTGGCGTACGCCAAACATTATTCAGCTACTACAGTTTACTGACGTTCAAAATAATATATTGACTCATTTGGTTTTTATTTTAAAACCTTTGCCTGAGTTTCCTAGCTCAGTAGCTTCGATAGTCGTTAAGTGGTTTAAACTAATTTTGGACAGAATATATTTACATTGTTCCCTCTTCATATTCAGTATATATTTGGAGTATAACTGAATGAGCCACCAAGCAAAGAACACAGGTTAGTGTACTTGACTTTTAATAGCCTGATAAAAGTCAATTTGTTCCTGTGGTTAATTACAACATAAAAGAGCAGCAGTTTAATATACCAAATGGTTTGAATAATTTTTTCTCGTTAGCGTTTTGTTTGTGAGTTAGTTTATTACGGGATGGGGTCGCTAACCCTACGACCAACCCTCCTCCTTTATTCGGGCTCGGGACCGAACTCGTGCAAATACTTTTATTTTACTAAGTAATGACTTCGTCAAAAGTATTCTGATTTTAGTAATTTAATTTTTTATATTTAGGCAACTAATGATCAAAATTTCACTTTCGTATTACGAACCATCATGAAGGAGATCTTCACGTGAAGCAAAACTCCTGACTTTGCTGAGATTTATTAGACTTGAAATTCTGACAATCTGAGGTAAACAGGCTCTCTTCAAGAAAAGAATAGATTGATAAATGACTTATTGCTCTTATCGTACTAGATAAATTTTTCATTATATTATTGACCAATTGTTCGTACCCAATTTTAAGGCTGTATCGGTCTTCATATTTCTATGTATTTTTCAAAGACGAAATCATGAGTCAATTGAAGCTAGACCACCATCGAAAACCTGGAATCACTGGACGGCCGTCTCGTCCTATTATGGGACTCCTCAGCAGTGCGCACTCACGATCCCGCACTCGCGAGATTCGAACCCAGGACCTACCAGTTACGAGCCAGAGCCCTTAACCGATAGACCACTGAGCCGGCATCCAACGGTGTTAATGTTTAACTTTAACTGATCCACGAATTATGAGCGACACTTCACCATTTGCCTTCAGTGAGTTATCTCACAACAGACGTGGTTGAACTCCACTGGTCACTGCTTCCCACTAGAACTCCAGGACATGTATCTTGAAGTCAGTCACTAGTGAGCATATGATTATAATCAGAAGGGAATTTGTGGAGATTTCAGTATATTTCAAAGTTGAAATCATGAGTCAATGTCCTTATTTTTCGTTCTTACATTTCCAAAGTCGGATTAATTAACAGGTCGAGTGACGGCCTACAACTAGACAACAATAAGGTAAACACACATGAATACAGTGGTTTGTAGCAAGCCTATTCAACTACTGTATTATTTGTGTGCTCTCTGTAATCTTAACATTTAATCCACTTTGTAAATTTAGGTGTGAGTCTGATTGAGCGCATGTGTCCGCACATCAATTTTTATTCTGTTCTCTCATTGGTTGTAAACAAAGACAATCAATAATTTATCCACAATCCATTAACACTCAAAAATATATATGGATTTTTAACTCACACACACACTCACTTGCTTTCCCTGTGTGCTTGCTATCTGTACACTTGTGGATTTTTACCGAGCTTCAGCAATAAACTATCTCGTCAAAACCCGTAATTCTACTAGGAGATTTAGCCTGCAGTAAATAATCAGTTAGCGGGATATTATTTATTTATTGGTGTCAGATATAGAGGAATTAATCCTCTACAGGTTACACTGATAGATGTGAAATTATTCACATCATAAAGTTGGCATCATAGATAACATTGAATCTGCTCCCTTTATGTTAGAATGGTTATTGTTTAGTCACTTTGTAGATTTGTAGATCTTCACACTGTATGAACAACTGTTTAGGAACTTTTCATCATACATAAAATGTGCTATTTTATCTGTTTTTCTGTCATTCAAGTCTTGTTATTTGTCACTAGGCTAGGGATTAAATGATGAAGCTAAGAAGATAATTTTTCACTGAAAGTGTTTTCATTCACTGATTTGTTTGCGCAAAAGCATTCAAAAATTTCCAGTAAACTTTAATTCTCAATTATTGAATATCTTCTGCATTACTCATTTTGAACCGTTAATAATACAATTGGAAATCAATGAGAGGTATATGAATGTTTATAGAGAAAGCCCAAGCAATTCATTGTCTATTTTTTAAAAATCAAGCAAATATTTAAGAAGTGACAAATTATATTACCCAAATGTTGCACCCATGTTAGTTCCCGTTTAACAAATAAACGTGTATAGTTCAAAGTTGAAATTATGAGCTAATTGAAGCTAGACCACCATCGAAAAACTGGAAGCACTGGACGGCCGTCTCGTCCTATTATGGGACTCCTCAGCAGTGCGCACTCGCGAGATTCGAACCCAGGACCTATCAGTTTCGAGCCAGAGCCCCTAGCCGATAGACCACAAACGTGTATAGCTTAAATGAAACTTAAACTTTAAAAGTCTCTTTTTTTAACAGTTGAATAATAGCATCGACTTACATTATAGGTTCACGATTCCAGTTCATTCTATAGAAACCACATAAACGTTTTTGTCTCCGACATATACAATATATTATTATTCCACATGAAATAAGACATAGAACAATAAATACACTGATAAGCACATATATCCAACTATTATTTGTTTTTTCTATTACCTAAGATGATAAAGAAAACGTTATCGGGATGGGTCAATCAGAATTGAGGATCTAAATGTTAGGCTTTGTACGAAATTCAACTAATACTTATAATGAACAGAAGAAATATCTTTCTATATGCCTTAAAAAAACATTTAAAATGATTGCGGACAATTACTTTTCATAGTTAAAATCATGAATCAATTGAAGCTAGACCATCATGGAAAACCTGGAAGCACTGAACGGCCGTTTCGTCTTACTATGGGACTCCTCAGCAGTGCGCATCCAGGATTACTTTTTGCCATAACTGAATACTACTACTACTACTACTACTACTACTACTAATAATAATAATAATAATAATAATAATAATAATAATAATGAATAATATAAAATGTTAAGTTCTATCTCTGTAGGTAGCGTATAAGACAAACAGACACTGACCCTCAACAATTAATCATCAAAAAATCTTAAATTGATAGTGCTATGCATGTTATAGGCAAACTAATCAGATAATCCCTATTCGATCTTTGCCCTAAACTTATTCATCTATTTGTCTGTAGACAATTTTCCATTATGTCTGATGCCAGTTTTTGATAAAGACTATAACCTCAAAACTCTTAAACCCTATCCCAAATACCTAACCTTAGCCAAGAATAACTTGGGGAATTAGAAATCTATTAGGGTCTTTACAAGGGTTCAAGAGGTCGGATAATTAGTATTTGTATGGACGAATTTATGTATGGTGTTTTACAATTTACAGGCGGACTAACGTGTGGAATAGACTAATACATTTAGTAGATATGTAAAATTTGTTTACAATTAGAAATATTATTATTTGTTTTCCATAAACTATGTCTTTACAAATATTGTTTACTTGTTGACTATAAACCGGTTAAAAGTTTGTCGCTATTTATTTCTCAAGTTCGTCCTTATTCTATACTTTCGAGAGAAAAAAAGTGAACATTTAAGGTTGATATTTCGTAAGTGTTGTATCCCATGGAGAATTATGAATGGTAGCTTTTGAGGACTATTTATAGACCGATGTAATATGTATATTTCCTATTGTTTAGTAGCTAAGTAACTAAGCTATTCATATTCCTTTTATTATAAGATTTATTTTGACCTATAGACTATTATACGTTTTACCATTCTTGAGTTATACCCAGTCTATTGATTATTGTTCTCCCTATTCACAACGACATTTGGCTAAATCTTGTATAAATGTTATTTTCTATTTTATGGTACGATGTGGTCAGTTTGTTTGGTATATAAACTCAGTATGTTTGAGAAAATTACTTCATATTTCCGAGGGTGTTATTGATGTTCTGGACTTAACTGGCTGGGCTAGGCAGATAGCAGGACTGATAAGTTCTCAAGACTGTTCATACGGTTTTTGTGTATCATAGCTCTGATTGATAATTCGCTCTTCTCTCATTGGCGGTCATATCACTCATATGTAAAACAGGGCACGTACACACTCAATCGAATAAATATCAACTGAGCAAGAACACACAAACTCATACGATATAACATTAAGAGTTTAAGATTAGTGGTGTAAGAACAACTACTGATAAGCTTTTTTAGCTAAAATATTTTATAGTAAACGTAACTGATATTCAGTGATACATGCTTTTGACTTATTTTCTTCGGTTTGGATAACAGGAATTAAGGTATAAATTAGATAGATAAGCTAAGAGGGTTTCAATGGACTTTTATGAAGTCTAAATAAATGAAGATAACATGTGATTTATTTACAATCTAACACAAATCTGTCTTGTATTCAGAAGACCATCTTCAATTTCATAATTTTTTTTTCAGTAAGTTTATCATAGTTTCGATCTTACAAACATTCTACACAGAACCATTGAAAAGACATCTGTTCAATGTAACCCCTATCTCTGGGAAAATGACTTTCATTTACTAAAGTCCTTAAAATAGATAAGTTTACTAGTTGACTCAGACTACCAGTAAATAAGTTTTCCTGCATATACATTGATTTCTATTTCGCTTATATACTACACCAAATAGTATACCATATTTGAGTAAGTGATAATCAAGTATAAACCCTGTATATTGCAATGAGTTCAACATATGAATGTTAGGGGACAAGGAAAACAAACTTTATGAAAACTGCCAGTATGAATTCATCAGTTTTTAAAGAAAGTGGTATATTTTCAATTTCTAGGACTTTTTTTTATCTAACGAACCTGCATGATTGTCTCAACACAAAATAAACAGTAAACATTACTCTGTGACACATAGTAACTTCAAAATGTACGATCTTCATCAACCAATTAACTTCATGATATTCTTTTACTTACTAGGGATAAGTTTTCAGAACAATCCTCAGGGACTTTACTACAAAACTGTGACTGATAGAGTTCGACTTTATCAAACGTGGGACAGCTATCAATTTAATGGAGTTTCGCTAACTGAACTGGATCAAACTATCCAGCTCAGAGAACAAACCTTCATCAAAATCATTCATATGAGCTACAAATCTCCACCATCTTACAGCTATCATTTGATGATAACCATACTATATCACGAATCGTGAAATATTCAGTTTTGACTCTCTAGTTTAAAGTTGTCAAATATTCCATTCCTCAGTGTGGTGGTAAGTTTCAATTATCAAGAAGTCCTAAGTGAGAATTATAAAACTGATTTTCAATAATTCCCAAGCTGATGTCAGTACTTGAAGTAAACTAATTACGAACAAGTAAACAATTGATATTACTCTTGCAGGACTCATATGAGGGTTTACGATAAAATTGAGTTTCATTAAAATCACAAACCGATGAAAGCTATAAAACTATTGAAAACTGGAGGCACTGGATGACTGTTTCGACTCAGTACGGAACTACTCAGACGTGCGAATCCACGACCCTATAAACGAACGTTCTGGGATCGATTGGATGATTATCTTTCATGAGTCCTGTACTGGATCGTGATGGCCTTCCAGTGCCCCCAGCTTTCGATGGTTTCTAACTTAGATCGGTTCGTGTTTCCAATGAAATTCAACAATCTCTGCAATCTTATAATGACGATAACATCAAATGTTTTCAAAATAAACATTACTTTTCTTACTATTAAGTCATCATTGTTGTTTTTTGATGAAACGGTTGATAAATTTATTCTTTTGAAGTTTATAAAATCAGGTAAACCGTTTGAATTAACTATGGGTTTATAATGATCAGGCCATAAAGTTGGTGGTGTATTACAGCGTAGACCAGTCCACTGATTTTGACAAAAACAACGAAAATTTCCATAGAGATTTTCGCACATTGAATTTACACTACAAGATGATGTTATGTGGTGGTTCATATTAATACTTTTGTTGCTGTCGTTATTATTTGGTTTCATTGCACACTCATCTATATCCAATTCACACCTAATAATTGAATGAAAATAGCATCAGTATAATGCGGATTATCAAGAAAGAGAAAGAAACAGAAAGATAACAGATAAATGCAATTGTAGGTGGGTTTGTGAACATTGTTGATCGCCACAGTTTTAATCATAGGGTGATCTGATTTAAACAACCAACTAAACCAGAAAGTACTGGGCAACTGACTCGTCCTAGTACGTGGGTCCTCAGTGGTGTGGATCTACGACCCCATCAGAGGTCTAACCCAGGGCCTTTAGGACTCTTAGTAATCATCTAACCTTTCGACCACCGAGCCAGTAACTTATGGTTTACATTGCTATCATCAATCGATTAGTGACACTCTGCAACCATTTCCCGTGAGATTAGTGGGTAAATGTTTCACACTCAAGTTTCTGGACACCTTAGATTAGTCACCGGTAAGCACATGATTTCAAGACACCCTATCATGAGTATACTGGGTGAGCTTGAGTAATCTGAACGATAATATTTCTGAGGTTCTTAGGTAGTTGAAAGCGATCGTTAGGGAACTTTGAGTCTAAAGTTGAGATACTTGTCACTTTTCATTAGACCATGTCAACAAGTTTGATAGAATTGATGTTTTTCACTAGACTCACACATTCTCAATTCACTGCTGTTGCCAAAATCGCTACCACTGAGGTTTTTTAGAATACAATTGGTCTTATATAGGATTGGGGTATTTACACCTACTGATCACTGAGTAGTTATCAGTGTCATGTTTATCTAGTCTAGAGTGCTGATCTTGTTCCATGGATTGAGTTGCACTCCGGGCGCTAAACTAAAGGAGTTGATAAAGTGTGATACCTTTCATCTGATTTTCTTTGGTCATGGACGCTAACAGGAGGCCCTAGGACTAGATACTGTACTAATCAATACATACTAGCAAGGCGGATATGGAGTCTTTTCAAATTTGCAAACCCGTGCTTAAGCTGGTTAAATTTGATGGTATTTTTGGATATCCCATTATTGTGATTTATTCCTGAAACTGAGTCTATCAGATTCTGTTGACATTTCAGGTTTTTGTGAATGAATACCAGTAAAGATATTTGTATTTGCAGTTAGAAATTATCTTTACTGTCAAGCCATATTCAAAGAAATATAATCCTTAATGACTGTTTCATGTTGCACGTCACAATGTTGACTATGGTTAAAATAGTTCCCACTGTTTAGATTCATGACAAAAGAATTATTCCTACGAAATAAAAATCAAATCACGAATATCAATACTGCAGACATCCTTAGAACATTTTAGGTGAAACCACTTTCCATTTTGTTCCAAATAGCATCTTGGATGGTGTGTTTAAGCAAAATGAACGATTGTTAACGACCTTGTGATTTTTATAATCTTATCAGTCAGTGTCTAAAGAAGTAGAAAAATTTACATGAGACTAGCTTTCGAAAAAAGCTTATCGAAATTCTAATTCCCCAGTTGATCTACAATCTATTGAAATTAGTGTTTGAATTTAATAAACATCAATAAAACTTCATATACATGGTTTACATTCAATAAATATTATAAGCAAATTTTTATGCATTAAAATGTAATCAGTCTGAATTACCATTTGCCTGTAAACCCAGGTATACAAACACAGTATGGAATTGGATTGGATAAACTTCTGTTTTCTTCATCAAAGTACTTTAGTAGGCAAAATCCATTTTGACAAAAATCTTGTAAAGGACTGCATTGATTTGGAGGTTCTGAACAATGTGGTCCTAAAAAGAAGAAAATGAAAACTTTCCAGATTTAACTACTTCCGGCAGTGCATTATCGTGACCATCCACTATCTGTCTGTTACATTAAGAAACAAACTATATGTTCAAAGACGTTTCTTATGAACGAAGGAATTTGTGTAGTATGAAAATTGACGGATGGAACCTCAAATATAACCTGCTTGTATATGATAAAACAATGTGATAATCAAATGTTTCATGAAATTGGAGTTAAAAACAGTAAAATGAAGAGGGGGACAAATAGGAAAACAAAAATGTAAGACAATGTATTGGTGTAAATGTGTCACTTGTCCACAGTACATAATTGTTTTAGTTGTTGATGTCTCGTTCCCCAGAGATAACAACTGGAAAGTTTATGGTTATTCACCAGGCTATAACCGAATACGGATAAACACACATGTGACTATTGTACCTTGACATAATTTTAACAAGACTTATCCTATTGGATGTGGACGTGAGAAATGACAGTAATTGACCAGGAATAAGAAAGTCGATAGTCCCATTAGATGAAAATTGATTTCAGGTAAATCTGTATGAGGTTTAGATATTCGTCAATATCAGACGAAAAATTTATCGACAGTAATATTTTTTTCGTTATTAAATTTTTAAAGCCTATGACCACACATGCAAACTTATTTTACCCTGGCATAGTTGTAGAGAGTCCTTGAAATATACTGTTGCACTTTATAGGTTTAAGAAGAGTGTGGAATCGGAAATAATTTGTTTTTTTTCAACCAACAATAATCTTTTCACCATTTGACTATGAAATCAAATCTAATTGGAACAAATCAAGTAAGACTTAGCCAAAAAATGGCAACACCTGTTTCAAATGATGTGTTACCTAGGCCGCAAGAAATCAATGGCTAACTAATCGATCATGTCGACTTAAGGCCTATAATTTGAAAAGATAGTAAAATTGGTTCTTGTAAACAAATAAATAATGTATTGGAACTTATTCTGTTCGTAATTTGATTCGGTAGAATATTTTAAGGGTAAATTATGTGTAGGAGTATAAGGAACTTTTACTCATAAGACGCTGCACTGATTTTAATATCACCGCTACCCACTAATCACTACCGAAGAAAGAACTGTACGCTATAATCCGTTATGTTTTAGGTGTTAAGACATTGGAACTTTACGATGAGAAGATTGGCGAGAAAATTTATAGAATTAATCACAATAAAAGCATTATATATAGCCATTTAGTCACCTAAATTGGTATTTTAGAGCAATAAAAGCTTTTGGATTTCTGAAACAGCTCACTATTTACGATCATAAATTATGAGAGTGATTTCATCAGAATTTGGTAACATACCTGAAAAATTATGTTTACATGCGCAATTATATCCAACATGAGTATTAGTACAAGTTCCCATAGGGCCACACGGTGTTAATATACCACAATGATCAATTTTGTTACATTCATCACCAGACCATCCTAGTTTTTCAGATTAGAAAAAAAGTGAAAACCAATTCACGAAATTCCATGAAACCAAAAAGTTTCACTGATTGACGATGACTTTGTTAGGGGTTGACAACTGATAAACGAATTTGTCTTATGATTGTCTAAGAGTAGAAATAATTGCTTATACAGTTTTCAGCAATTTAGATAAGTGTAAAAAACTATTCGACCAGTTTAATGTTTTCTCTTGGTTACAGAATTGTCATACATTATATTAGTAGAATAACATGATCAGAGCAACCGTTCGTATAGATTAAGATCAATCTGGATGCAATAATAAGCCTATACGTAAACACCTCTATAAACTTAGCCCTAAAAAAATGGTCGCTTAAAAATTCTTACAAAGCATAGATCATAATATCCACTCCAACGCAATGAAAAGTGTGAAAAGTGGCCCATACCTTAAGTGTCTCAAAGTTATTTAGTGATCTTATATTTGTAAACAATGGCATTGCCATAAGTACTATTACATTTATCACTTAAGTCGTCTATTTCAAATGAGGTCACTCTTAATAAAAACATGGAATTTACTTTGTTTGCGTAATTCCGTATCTATTGACTGCTATGAAAACAACTGTTCAACAGGCACCTTATTATATCAGCACTAGAAAACTTCGATAAGTGGAGTAATTTTGCCATTGGCCCTTAAAAAGAGGAAAGGAAAAATCAAGCTTATGTACAACACGTCCTGTCAATGAAATCACAAAAAAGCCTAACTTAAAGATCGGCCGTAACTATTTAAATAGTTAGGTTTTACCAAGACAATAGGTCAGAAACGTTTTAGCAGCCATTTATCTCAAAGGTCTAAAACGTCTACTTTTTTGAATAAATCTTACTAAAGGCTAAGACATTGTATAACACAGTGCCTATTCTAAATTTAAACTACTTCAAGTGAATTCAGAGTTTAGAAACAGAGTAGAGAATCAAAACCTTTCTTAGCAGCAATAAGACGTTTACTTAAGTTGGTATGGTCTTAAGTGGTAAGGCTTTAGATGCAAACGATACTAAGTCCGTACAATATTCAAACCGGACAGGTAACTATAAGGCCTAATTAGCTGCTTGATCGGAGAATGAAAACTTCTTTTCCTGGGTGGCATCTGTTGACCAAAACCGAAAACAAACTGTGGAGATATCATTAACAGTATATGCTTCGGATAAATTAGCGAGTTAAAATTAAAAATAATACCGACATTTCAGAGCAAATTCTAAAGTTTGTTTCACCTGTGAATAAGATAGTGTGAAGATGAGATATTCTTAAACTCTAGGGTCCAATTTTATCAAATAACATAAATATCTAGGGGTCGTATCAGATATTTTGAGGAAATCTACGTGAAGACTTGAATGCATGTTATCTATTAGATCCTATTAACATCTACTTGTTCACTTGTAAGCTTCAGTCACTTCAGAGTTATCAGAGGTTTGAGAACCTCTTGGAGGTGTAACATTGTTAAACATGATTTAACAAGCCTTGATAAAAACATGAATGTTCTTTGATAAAATCAGAGCTCCTAAAAGTAAATTTATACTGATACTAATATTTAAATAAGTCAAGAATCTTCTTACAATACCTTCGGGGCTAAGTAGAATGGTGATCCGAGAATAATTAGAATATGACATAAAATTGTTGACCCTTGAAAGTTCTCACAGTCGTAGTTTTTGAATGAAGCTGATACAGGCATCAAAAATTTCCAGGATAGCTTCTAGGTGGTTATCAAAGTTTTCTCAAAGGCAATATATCGTCATAGGTAAACATCTTTTTAGGCAAGCCTGATTAAGATACATGACCTATTAAGAAATCGCAACCAAGAACAGAATATTCTATGACGTTTCGGGGTTAAAACTCTACTGATAATTTACCCAAACTAGTATTGAATGGAATCAATAAAATTTTAAACACTGATCGATTCTGAAGAGAGCGTTTAAATTAATAATTCAATTATAGCATCTATGAAATTTCTTCACATAGACGAACTTACCAGGAATACACACCCTTGCGCCTGTTGAAATATCACAACCATAGTGCCGTATTCTTTGTTGCGGAACGCAGCTGACGCTACAATCTTTTCCATAGCTGCCACGATTACAAACAGCCCAAACTGCTACATACATAGTTATATATCCTTGTGTTATATTTCGAGATATTTTATGATGATGATAAGTATAAAAAAGTGATGAACCACCAGTTTCAAATGGAAACACAGTATACGTGTACGCGTTATCTTCAAATGTTGTCAAATGGTCATCTAAATCAGAAAAAGAATAATCCGCATCCCAAACTTCGATCTTCATGTACAATTTGGACTGCAAGTTGTTTAATCAAAATATACGCATGTTACCGGAAGCTTATTTACTATTCTGGACAGCGGGTTTGGTACATAGTCTATGAAATCGCCAAAAGAGATAGAATTCTGGTTCATTAAGGAAGATTTCGGTGTTCTCATATCTAAAATGCTGCACCCTCTATTTTTTATTTCAAGAAAACTAATAAAAATGAAGGTTACCTCGAGTTTTGATCACCTACACAAAGTTTAAAGTACAAATCACAGTAATCTGGTCTTGAGAAAGAGTTGCAATGTCCACTTGACGAACTCACTGTAATGTTAATAAATTTGAAATATAATGTTGCATATCCGTCTACTTTCAGCGCATTTTGGAAGTCTAAAATTAAGGTTAAATGTAAAAACTTCCTTACTAAATGACAATAAAATAACCAGAGACACTAAATACCCAATATCCATAAACTAGCGATATTATATAACAACTTGCAAACCTAGCGCTTCCATAAATTGTTACTATTAGTTGGTATAAACTTCAGTAATAAGGATAGTAGGTTGATGAACCTGTGTTAATCCTGACAGATTTCCTTCCAGTGAAGGTCCAGCTTCTTTTTGAAAATGTTCACTGATGGTGCTGATACCACTTGTTCTGATAATGCGTTGCAGTCATTGACCACTCGATGGGAAAAACGGGACCCCACCTTTAGTTTATTAGATCGCGGTTTCACAACCTTCTTGCTATGACCCCGGAGATTATTAGTGCTGGAGGGAGCAAAAAGATAAGACATATTAACACCCAGATCATAATTAAAGATACGAAATGCCAGTATAAGGCCATCTCGCGTCCTACGATAAGATAAGGGGAAAAGATTTAGACGTTTTAAACGCTCAACGTAAGGGAGTTTAGAAAGACCCTTTACTAATTTTGTCCCTACACGCTGGACACGCTCAAGCGATTCAGTATCCTCTATCAGACAAGGGCTAGCTGCTTGGATACAGTATTCTAAGTGTGGCCTTACATAGGTGGGATATAAAATTCAAAACATCTCCTCGTCAAAGCATTTAAATGCTCTGCGAAGCGACCATAGCGCGCGAAAGCCTTTAGAAGCAACCGCATTGCAGTGCGTAGTAGTTTTTAAGTCGTGACTTATAATTACTCCTAAGTCTTTGTGCTCATGAACGCGTGGCAGAGATGTACCGTTAATGGTATAATGGTAACTAATATCGTGCCCGATGTGCATGAACACGCTCTTCCTGGAATTAACTTCCAGGCGCCAATCATGAGCCCACCTAACTAATTCGTCTAAATCTGCTTGTAGATAACAACGATCAGTCTCATTTCTTATTGTTCTCCAGATTTTAACATCGTCCGCAAAAAATAACATCGACGACTTAAGTAATAAAGGTAGTTCATTAATATACAGAAGGAAAAGTAGAGGGCCTAAGATGGTGCCTTGGAGTACACCACTTTTGACCGGTTTCCATTCGGATAGCGTTCCATTGATCCTCACTCTCTGTCTACGGTCACATAAGAAGCTTCCTATCCATTCCTGTATAGCACCTGTTATTCCAAAGCTCGAGAGCTTTTGCATAAGACCTAAGTGTGAAACCTTATCAAACGCTTTGCTAAAATCTATGAATATCACGTCGACAGACTGACCGTTGTCTAGGGCAGCTGTCCAATCCTATCTCGCAATGAGTAAGTTAGTTAAGCATGAACGCTTGTTACGAAACCCATGTTGCTCGGGAGTTAACAGATTATACGAATCTATGTGGCTCAGTAGCTTAGCCCAAATTAGTTTTTCAAGTAACTTAACTACTATACTGGTCAGGCTAACAGGCCGGTAGTTAGATACGATCCGTCTCTGACCATCCTTAAATATAGGACTAACTATGGCGTCTTTCCAGTCTCTAGGTAGTTGAGCCTGTGAAAGGGACATGTTGAAGAGCATCGTGAGCGGTCTTGAGATAATGTCCGCAAGCGACGACAGTAAACGTAGGTGTAACCCATCGGGACCCGGCATCTTACAAGGTTTTAGGCTAGTTATCAAAGGAAGAAAAATATCCTCTGTCACATGTAAAGGTCCTATGGCTGGTATCTCATTGTTAACGGGACAAGTAGTTGGAACACTACACATAAAGTAGACTTCACTGAAATAGTTAGCAAATGTCTCAGCTTTCGATAGATCAGATTCAGCCAATAAATCTGAATTTTCGCTTAACAGTAATGAGGGGATACCATCACTACGTTTCGTCCGCCTTTTAACATACGAAAACAGTCGCTTCGGACAGGTACGGCTATCGCATGCCAACTGTCGTTCGTAAGCGGTACGAGATTTAGCTATGGTCTTTTTATATATATTCCGGGTTTTTTATATTCGCACTTAAATGATACCTGACCTGTTGACAAGAGTAAGTCCTAGAAGTGTTTCCTACGCTTCAACAGCTTCCGGGTTTCCTTATTAATCCATGGAGGGCAATGTGATAGCTTACGTGCTGACCATGGGATAAACGGTTGAGTTACGGATTCGAACGTAGACTTAAACCTATTCCATGCATCATCAATCGATCCATCAGCATCGACCGACCAGTCAATTGAGATAGCATAGTCACTTATTGCCGGAATATTAGCTCTCCAGATATTAGGACGGGGTGAAGCAGATGCAAATTCTATACCATGTATCCTGAGCTTATAGTCTATATGCTTCGGCTTGACGATACATTGTACAAGTGCACATTGAATAATTGATGACAGAAGGATGCTATCGAAACCCCCACCTGGAGCTGTGAGCTCTATCCAGTTAATATGGGGTGCATTGAAGTCTCCAACGATGAGACAACATTCTGCTTTACTCCAAGAACAGACGTGTTTTAGGATAAAGTCGTCAGCGAGACAACACGGACTACGATATATTCCTCCTATCGCCACTAACCCGTTTCTAGACCTAATTGTACAACATACTACCTCACACGTACCACTTACATGCGCCTCCGATATGATCGAGTGTATGCGGAAGTGGTCCCTAATATAAAATATCATGCCTCCTCCCTACGACTTCTAACTCTATCACTTCTGATACAGATGTAGCCTGAAATGACTGGAGAACAGTTTATATCTACAGTGAGCCAAGTTTCGGTGATAACAATTATATCCGGATTTAAGTCGTCTACCATCAAACTTAGTTCAGACATCTTATTCCGAAGACTACGAGCATTCGTATAACACACATTTAGGGTGTTTTTGGAGACATGCGTTCTACCCACACAGGACTCGGAAGCATTGGCTTCCAAGACCTGACTACCCGAAAACCCTTAATCGTAAGGTTTGCTTCACCGTTTAGCCTTCGAGTTTTTAACTCTGTTAGGGCATTTTTCCACTTGATCCGATCCTCAAGTGGCCAGTCAGGTCGAATACGAATGTTTGAGTCACGAGTTTTGCATGCATTATTTAGTAATACGTCCCTTTCCTCAAAATTACCGAGTACTAATTTAAGGATCCTTCTCTGTTGGGTTTCGCCTCCAACATACTTACCAAGTCTGATGACTTTCGAGATATGTACCCCTGGGACCTCCTCTGGCGGTATATTTCTGATGAGAGATCCCACTAACTGCAGGTCGTGAGCATGTCTCTTAGCGGGTTCGGTGTCTTTTGATTCTGCTAAGTTCCAGACGATTACACTAGGCACCTGTTTAACTTCCTTAAAAGTCGTGTTCGCGGCCTTTGACCGTGATGTCAGATCCTGCCGGTTAGCTACCGGCTTCTTACTGTTAGCTTTCTTTATAACAGTGTCATCTTAAACGAACCGGTTTGATTCCACTTGCAGGACGAGGATAACTATTTTTTCGCAAACAACATAAATGCAGTTTGCATCATCTTAAACTTCATTCTCTTTTCATTTATTTGACTAGTACTGTGAATAAGCTCATAATTTCGTTCCATTCATATTTAGCCATCAATATTTGTCTTCTGCTAAGAAGCCACTGTAACGCACATGTAGTAGTAAGTAAATCTACAAAGCGATTAGTTTGGTAAGTCTTCCTTGGTACACTCCTCTCTGAAGGGACTCCGTCAACCGTCCTCACCAGATCACGTTCGGATAAGCCGTGTTACAAATCTCTCATGAAAACTAGTCACTGTAGATTTCAGTCATTTCGACAAATCGGTCACAATTCAAACATGTGTAGTGGTATCGGTTCTAACCACATGAGATATATGGGAAAATAGATATTCAACATTTAACACGTAGAGGAGGCCAACAGTTGTGAGTACGACAGTATTTGTGCATTCCACAGGATAGCATGGATCAACCTCACAGATGTAGTCATTCTGTATGAATTGTTTTTATTCATATCAAATATATTAACCTATCTTCAGCATAAATGTGTTCTTCAGAGGTACTGAGTATCATGTAGTTAATTGCTACGATACGATGAGTCAATGTCGGCAGTGATGTGATTTCCACGTAAGATCTTACATATTAGGCAGTTACATCATGACATCTGCATTTTCAGACTAGGTCTATAATTATAATCGCACTAATAACGAAGTAGACCATAATTCTAGACATACCACTAAATTTGTTCTATCTCGACCTCTGGTTTGATAGGTTTTGTAATATTCATATTATAAGAAGTTCTAGAATATAGCGTTAGTTAGCATCGCTTATCCGTGACGTCCTTTTGTCCAAAGTTGCCGGATGAGAAATGCGAAGAACGTAAACGTTAGGACTCGGGATGACATTCTCAGCTAAGTTAACGCTCTCACATGCCACATTTATCCGCTGGATGATCATACACAGATTCTTTGTTTAAAAGCCAATGCACTACAGACCCACGGATACAAACTCTATCCACACTAGTGTTCGCAAATCTACAAATAATTCTACATCACCATTAGCGTGTGATGTCGTTGGTCTTGCCACTCAGTTACAGTAGTCCTGGATATGTCGACAGGGAGTTTGAGTTTGGTATGGAATGCTGATGCTTGGAGAATTAATATATATATATATAAAGAGAGAGATTGTGTGGTGACGTTTCTCGCTCCGTTATTCAGTGCTACTAATGAAAAATGATAGTCTTTGATCATATATGTTATTTTCAGCATTTTCTGAGATTGAAATGAATACGTCAACTGGTAGAGTTTTCCGTGATTCATACACTGTCCAAAAGAAGGCTCTTATCTTGTAAAGTGTACATACATGCCCACGTGAGTGTTTTCTTATAAGGAAAAACAAGAAAAATACAAACGAAATGTGACTAATGAGTAATTTTTCCACCTCAAAAACGTGTCACTAATACAGTGCCCTCTTTGTTATGAAGAAGCACCAACTAGCATATAGAAAACGATTCTGAGAACGTGAGTTTATTTAGAAGCTAAACGATTCAAGAATACCATACATAAACCAACCTAAACAATTACAATGACACTTATGACTTTCCAAAACAATATATTTTAAAATGACAAATGGAAACTCCATGTACGTAAATTCAAATCCAATAATCACTAATGAACGCCATTAACTTTACTGCAACTTATCAGAACCTATTCGTATTTCGATTTTTGTCATTATGTTCCGTCGGCACTTAAGATCAATTTGTGCCATATTATACAATACTTATCTGCACGATTTATTCCGCTGGTACAAGCAATAAACGACTTATTACACTGTTTTCATAGCATTTCGAATAGCTTATATGAATACATTATTTCATCGTCCAAACTATAACGACATGAACGCATGTTATTTTTCTGTACTCTAATTAATTTACTCATATTCTCAAACAAACACTTCTATTTTTATCCGCGTCTTTACGATATTCGTATACATTCTTTTACATAAGTATGACGCCTTCACATAACGTATTTACTCCTCACATCACACTACACTCTATTAGACGCATTTCAATTTTCTCGATACTTGTTGTTAGCGTTAGAAATATAACACTTCTGTGTTACTTTCGAAATTAGATGTCTTTCCAAGTAAACGTGCCATTTACTACGAGAGACTTTGTAGTTGCTGGAGCTATTTCAAGCCCATATATGTTATTCTGACCGCTGGACAAACCAATTCGTTTATTATCCTCAAGCCACATTTCGACTGTAGTCGGATACAGAGACAGTGAAGGTGGTTGGCCCATTGATAAAATCATCTCCCGATACAACTGACGTCAAGAAAAAGGGCCACCAAAAGGTTTGTCATACTGATGATTGGTGTTTGTTTAATCCACAGAGATGCTGCAGGACCAATGAGTTCTTGTTAACTTGTGAGAATCCACTTCAGACCATTCTAACTTGATACCCAATAGGGTCAAGAAATTCAAGTCGCACAAAATTCCTTACTCATATCTGGCCTGCGCCCATGGAAATTATTTCAACAACCTATGGGAAAAAACCAAAAAATAGAAGTTCGGCACAATAGCCTGGGATGCACACATACTTTCTACTCTGTATGAGAAGTCGAGCCAATGAATTCACCACAGGCTGTAGGGGTCACATAACTGTCCTAGAACCCTTCAGAAGGAAACTTACTAAATTCTGAAAGACTCAAAACAGTATATCATACCAATTTTCGGATATTTCCTTGACATTCGCTTTCCCTATATACCTAGGCCTTTATCCAGAGCCACGGGGGATTTGTTGTCACAAAAAACCGCAGCTGTTAAAGCAAATGGTTTATGGACTTCCTCCACAACATTTCGAACCATTCTGAACCACATGAGCCAAATGACCAGGACTTGGGTTCAGTTTTATTCGTTTCACAGCCAATTTTAAAAGAAAGAAAGATGAAATGATCAGCCTTACGATATTAGAGGTGTTCCCTTGGACCGCATTGAAATAGAAGAGGTACCTACGATACCACGCAGGTAAATATCCATATCGTTTTCATGGTTGTGATGTTTGTTGAACTCACTGTCTAGTTGATTTTTGAATGTAATCAGATGCATGTAGACGCTTATCTATTTAGAAGCCAATGGAAACAATGGTTCAGAGGAGTTAGTTATATAAGTTTTTTTTAAAAAGTTTTTCATCTAATTACTCCGAATATTTAATAATGTCTATGCCTTCAGCTTCTGAGAACTTCAAACAAGAAGTGCACCTACCAGCAACCCATAAGGCTTTTTCACAGCATGGATGTGGAACAAAACAGAAAAGTAATTAACTTCACTCCCCTTTAGAAAACGTTTGAAGCTTCAAGATATTGGATATGTGATTGCCTTGGTTAGGCGTCACCGCGCATTTCAAGGTTCCAATGAGTTATGGCAACCTCAGTATCGTACAGAAGATGTGTTAATTGGTAACATTTTCTTTATTATTGCTATTTGTTAGTAAGGAAAACATAATTAAGTCGAACTTCGATATACACGAGGCATTTTGCTGTCGAAACGTGACAACGTGCCCAGATTGTGGTGTCAGCCTTCTGAGGACACAGTTATTGGAGCATCACCTGGATAAACATAGTCAAATTAAGTGTACCTACTGTGAATCTTTATTTAAAGAGTCCAGTGTTTTGGAACATGAAGTATGTGTTTGAATAATAACCTATTCATATTAGCTTATATGCCCTAGACGACTAGTGGAGTGTGTTTTCTGTAACTTGGAGGTGACCATAGACCTATTAGATGACCACGAGTCAACATGTGGTGCCAGGACGGAGCGCTGCTCAGATTGTGGGAACTTTGTGATGCTTAAAGACCTTAAAACTCATCGATGTAAGGAACCCATAGGTAGTCGTGAATAATAGACTAATAAAATTTTTTAGAATGTCTTACAAACTTACAGAATGTATGCATATTTCAAATATAGTACTTATCTTTCAGGATCTCGAGAAAGACTTCCGTGTGGCGTTGAACTTGCAATATGAAGATTGCATTCAAAATGTACATTCTGCAACATTTCAGAAACATGTAGAAAGTCAGAATGACAGCTCACGTCATAAAACAATAGTTGGGAGGTCGTCAAATGAGAATGTCGTGCAAGTTTGACATTTTGTGATTGCCTAAATAGTGTGTAAAGATATTGGTTATTCGAAAAATTAGTTCATTAGTACATTCGTTATGTCGCTACATATGTATAGTAAGAGCGCCCCGATTAGCGTATAAACCTTTTGGTGTATTTTCTGCAAACTGCAGTCTCAAGCCACGGTATTCTGAATTAACAGAAGTATGAGTCTTTTCATAGTCAAAAGTTTGATATCATTTGTGTTTAAGTGCTATGTCTTGCTACTTATAATATAGGATTGAATGAACAAGTTAGTAACATGTGGTTGCAAACATGTATTCTACCCCGTTCCATTAGTGGGATAACATCAGAAGTGTCAGTTTCGAAATTAAACCTATAATTTATAAATCATGGCTAAAAGTGGAGTGCAGGATGCTTTTTTGCCCTCATGGACTTGTCGGCCGGGTGTACCTGCTTCATAGTGTTTATATTCTTACTGGTACTAGACCACAATCTTGTTGGTCCTCAGCAGGAGCTTCAGTCGATCATGTTTAGCGTAGAACCTGGCACACGTGTACATTGGTCCAAGTTGCCACGGCCCATTAACATAGCGAGATAAGATTGTTAAGGTTAATAGCAAACAGTAGTAGAGGTAGTAACTGTATTAGGGATAACAGAAAAGATTAGGCGTCAAAGCTAAGATTCCAGAGAAAAATATAGATTAGTGGAATAAGAAAACAAAATAATTTAGGTACTTATGAAACCTAGGATGTCAGGGAATATAAGGAGTGAAGTCACCTCTTCCATTACTAAAGATTTCGAGCCATATCACCTGAAATCTCTAACCATTGTTTATAATGATCATCCGGGCCCCAACCAGAAGATCTTCAGCTACCTGTATGACTCACTTCAACAGTCAGTGCAAGTGTAGTCGATAAACTGGTAGAGTCTTAACTTTACGTCATACTTTTAAGGCCCGGTTTATTTTGGATCTTGTTACATGTTACTGACTTACCGAAATCTTATTCGTTTTTCTTGTCTTAGGGATGAATGGGAGTCAAATTCAATGATACCATGTGAAATTTGTTATTCCTGCTATTCCATAGATATGATTGATGAACATCAAGTATGTCTTTTGTTCCCATGCAAATTGTTTTGTAATTTTTAGTTGAGGTTTGAGTGTACATTAAGTTTCTTCTGTGAATTACTGCGAAATATGTGTTATTTTTTGGTTGTTTATGACGGGGTCACACAGAATAAAGACAGGGATAAACAACTTGGTCTCTGGCAAAAATATATTTCAATCCAAGTCGGCACGTTTCTGATTCTCCAAGTTGCCATCATACTAACAACATGGTTACGATAATTGCGTAATAAGCTCAGGCAGTACCTGTCTACTCCAAGTAACGTATCACATCAGTATGTTAAAATCGTCGAATAGTCTCCAAAAGACAAGATACATTTCTTAATTGCTGGTCTAAGTTGTGCTGAGGTTTCGAGGCCTGAGCTATCTATATTCCGATAAACAGACTAAAATGAAGTATGTTAACCATCTAATTTGAATGTAGTGTCTTAATGGTCTCATCCTCACCACGAAGTTTGAGTCTACACAGCCGTAGTTCACAGTGTTAAGGAGTCCTGAAATTATAATGAAACGGATACTTAGTTCTCCAGATGGTATCATTTTATGATAAAAGTCACCATGAAGTTATGGGGAAAGATTTGTTCTGATCTATGTTTTGGCGTTTACTCTGATGGATAAATACATTCGTGGTTTGCAATCAGAAACTGCATAGTAAACCTCAAATATTATTAAAGTGTGTCTTTTTTTTAGGAGAATAGGGGTTTAAGATGTTCAAACTTCTATAATTGAACCACAGGTTTGAACCTCTGTCCAACGATTTTGGCTTGAACAAGTGGATAACACTACTTTCCTTCATTACTCTAGTGTGTTTCATACCACAATAAACAAATATATACTTGTGAGATAAGTTACATCGGTCATAGTTTCCTTCAGTTTTATAACTGCATAATATTGTATTTTTATTGGTAATAAATAAATAAGTTGTTATAAATGTTTACTATAGGTTTTGTGTTTAATTGAAAATGATCCATTGATGTCGTCAACAGAAGAAAAGACAAATGAACCCAAGGATCCATGTAATGAATTAACTACAAATTCAAAAATAACACCAAGCTCTTGTAGCATTTCACAAGCATCTGGATCCAGTACTGTCTCATCAAGTTAGTGGTTGTTCTAGTTGATTTTTAAAATATTTTCAGTTTAACATTACAAAACATGTTACGTTACTGTCCAAACCGTTATATATATAATTTTTGATGTGAAGTTTGTCTTACTGTAGGCATAAGTCGTTTAGTGTGAAATGTGAAACATTTGTGCTAAGAAAAAAATTAATGCATATGGATATGGATCTGTTCTTATATATGTATATGGATCTAATTTAAGAAAAAAATTATCGATCATTTATGGCCTTAGATTGTGGAATTACATAATTCTGTGTAGATGTATATATCGATTATGAGATGTCGCACAATTGTTTATTTAAGTCTCCATAGTGACCGTCAGTAGGTGGTATTTTCATGTTTTAGTTTTTCCAAACTAGGTTTCTTTTATCACAAACTTTAGTATTTGGCAAAACTGTTAGTTATGCTTAAAAATCAACGTTACATCGTGTTTGAACATGATAGAAAAGGAACTTAACGACTACAGTTTATATTTTATTATATTATACATATATTGTGGATAGACCACTTATGTAAGTGGTTAAACGACTGTACTGATGTATTTGGTTTCGTCTATTAAAAATATATATGTACATTTAGAACACTAACTGTGATTTGTAAATACATTTCATTGAAGGCTAACACCAACTAAAAGAATAATTGGGAGTGAACGGTTATTGCGACAGTGAATCTTCATTGACTGAGGCAATGGGGGAATATATTACATGTCCGTAATAACCGCATACCCCGACGAGTAGTTATATATTGGAATAAAGCTGGGGGCAGCCAAATTAAGATGTGATATTGACCCATGAATTCGTAGACTGTTAGACTGATCCATGAGGATAAGTTTTTATTATCCAGTTGGGGTGACATTGTTTAGAATCGGTGGTAATGGCACTGATTCATTTATTTTTTCCCTCCCGTTAGTTCTTGAGTTTTAAAATGATCTTATTCTTTTTATTTCGCAGATTCCTCCTTTTTTCCCAAATCATACTATAAATATCTAGTCTTCTCTACTACCTTTGATACTTTTACTACTTATTCAACTTTGGTTTTTGGCTTTAAAATTTCACCCAAATGCGTTGATATGGTGTAGGAACTTCAACTGCCACATGTGTTCCAGGTTATACATTGCTTTTGAGTATTTCAGTAACCAATTCCATGTATAGATGAAATATTGCTCCCTAAATATGTCATCGGTTCTCTAGTCAGCGTCATTTAACTGTATAAATTACTATTCCATTTAGGTGTACGAAAAATAAAGTAATTATTCTACTTATGACATGAAGCACTTGACACAGTTGTATAAGCAATGCACTGAACAAAGAGAAATAGCAATATTATGAAGGAATAGAAGAGAATAAAACTTTGGAAATGAAGGATTAAGAATCAGTAGAAATCCCATGTAAGTGAAACACGACAAAGTTAGGTTTTTTCAGTCTAAATGCTGATCGTGCTGTTTACAGCAGGATTCCCACTGGTTTCCATCCAGACTTGTCTGTAAAGGTCTCCTGCTACTGATTACAAATCAGGTTCTTTCTAAAGAGTCAAGATGGAACATCAGATACTAATACAACACGGATATTCTTGACTTTACTGCACTTTAAGGTAAACTGACTTCCACACTTCGTTTTCCACAATTTCCCGGCGTCGTCAAGTAACTGATTCACACTATGACTTCATTTTCAAAACTTAATACTATTAGTTTTTAACTACTCATGTTTGTTCAGTAGTATATTGCGCTACGCTTATATTGATACACACTAGTCTGACCAAAGATCATGCCAAGTTAAACGTTGTTTAAGCTTAGGCTCTGTCAATAATCCATGATTTTAGCGCCTGAGAGAGAAAATCATGGGTTTTGTGCTCGTTATTTTCCAAATGTCGGAAAATATAAATCAATGAATCTGTTTACAATGTATCGAATTATTTTTATAGGTGTTTGTTGAAATTGTTAAATTTCTTATTTTATATCATTTAACCAATAGGATTCAAACTTATCGAACATAAGACAAGTATTATTGACGGGATTAGATGATAGTCATACAGCATCGCAAATTAAGTGAAGCTAGATATGTAAATCACTGGGTGTCGCATCAGTGATCCAAAGGTTAGGCTCTCGTCGTAAATCCTGACGGTGCTGGGTCCGATCCTTAGGGGGTTGCACTACTGAGGTGGAGTCCCATATTAAGACAAAACAGCTGTCCAGTGCTTTCTGGTTTTTAACAGTTGTCTTTGATATAAACTAAGATGTATCTAACTTACTTACTTACTTACTTACGCCTGTTACTCCCAATGGAGCATAGGCCGCCGACCAGCTTTCTCCAACCCACTCTGTCCTGGGCTTCCTTTTCTAGTTCTATCCAGTTCTTGTTCATTCTTCTCATGTCTGTCTCAATTTCTCGGCGTAATGTGTTCTTTGGTCTCCCTCTTCTCCTTTGACCTTCAGGATTCCATGTGAGGGCTTGTCTTGTGACGCAATCAGGTGATTTCCTTAAGGTGTGCCCAATCCACTTCCAGCGCTTCTTCCTGATTTCTTCCTCTGCTGGAATCTGGTTTGTTCTCTCCCACAGTAACTTGTTGCTGATAGTGTCTGGCCATCGGATCCGAAGTATCTTGCGTAGACAACTGTTAATAAACACTTGTATCTTCTGGATGGTGGCTTTCGTAGTTCTCCACGTCTCCGCCCCATACAGTAGGACTGTCTTGACATTTGTATTGAAAATTCTAACCTTGGTGTTGGTTGACAATTGTTTTGAGCTCCAGATGTTTTTCAGTTGTAAATATGCTGCTCTTGCTTTGCCGATCCTTGCCCTCACATCTGCATCTGATCCACCGTGTTCATCGATGATGCTGCCCAGATATGTAAAGGTTTCCACATCCTCCAAAGCTTCTCCGTCAAGTGTAATTTGATTGGTGCATATTGTATTGTAGCGGAGAGTCTTGCTTTTCTCTTTGTTTATATTGAGACCTACTGCTGCTGAGGCTGCTGCTACACTGGTCGTCATCTCCTGCATTTGTTGTTGCGTTTGTGATAGAAGAGCCAGATCATCCGCGAAGTCTAAATCATCAAGCTGCATCCTGCCTGTCCACTGTATCCCGTGATTTCCTCCAGATGTTGACGTCTTCATGATCCAGTCGATGACCAGGAGAAAGAGAAAGGGTGAGAGTAAGCAACCTTGCCTTACACCAGTCTTTACTTTAAACGACTCGGTGAGTTGTCCTCCGTGGACGATTTGGCAGTTTAGTCCATCATAGGAGTTCCGTATGATATTGACTATCTTCTCAGGCACGCCGTAGTGTCGAAGAAGCCTCCATAGTGTCGTCCTGTCCACGCTATCAAATGCCTTCTCGTAGTCGATGAAGTTGATGTACAGTGATGAATTCCATTCGATTGATTGTTCCACAATGATCCGCAGAGTTGCGATTTGATCTGTGCACGATCTATCCTTACGAAATCCAGCTTGTTGATCTCGAAGTTGGGCGTCCACTGAATCCTTCATCCTGTTTAACAATACTCGGTTGAAGACTTTTCCTGGTATTGAGAGGAGAGTGATGTCCCTGTAGTTATCACACTTGCTGAGATCGCCTTTCTTTGGTATCTTGATCAGAAGTCCTTGTTTCCACTCTGTTGGTACTTGTTCTTCGTCCCAAATCTTACCGAAGAGAATGTGGAGTATCTTTGCAGTTACTGCCACATCTGCTTTCAGTGCCTCTGCTGGGATGTTGTCTGGTCCCGCTGCTTTGTCGCCCTTGATTTGTTTGATGGCCATGCTGATCTCTTCAATTGGTTGTGGGCTAACATTGATTGGGAGGTCCATGGGTGCTGCTTCGATGTTGGGTGGGTTCAGTGGAGCTGGTCGATTCAAGAGTTCTTCGAAGTGTTCTACCCACCTGTTTCGTTGTTCTTCAATGTCGGTGATTACTTTGCCTTCCTTGTTTTTCACTGGTCTTTCTGACTTACGGTAATTTCCAGCAAGTTTCTTTGTTGTATCATACAGTTGTCTCATGTTTCCCTCTCTTGCAGCCTTTTCCGCTGTCATCGCTAAATCTTCCACATATTTACGTTTGTCGGTTCTGATGCTCCTCTTCACTTGCTTGTTTGCCTCTGTGTATTCGGCTTGTGCCTTGGCTTTTTCCGCTCTGGTTCGGCTGATATTGATTGCTGCCTTCTTGTTCCTCCTTGCTTCAATCTTATCCAGTGTACCAACAGTGATCCATTCCTTGTGATGATGCTTCTTGTAACCCAGAACCTCTTGACATGTTGAAACGATTGCCTCCTTGATACCTTTCCAGTTGCTCTCCATAGTAGTCCCCTCTCCTTTGAGTAGATCATAAAAGGTCTCGAACCTGTTGCTGAGGGCTATGTTGAATTTGTTGAGTTCGTCAACATCTCGAAGAAAAGCCGTATTAAACTTTTGTGATGTTATCCGCGCCGTTGTCCACTGCTTCTTGAGTTTTAGTTTCATCTTGGCGACCAGCAAATGATGATCGGATGCTATATCAGCCCCTCTTCTGGTTCTCACATCCTCCATCGTCCTCCTGAACGTTTTGTTGATGCAGATATGGTCGATTTGATTCTGTGTAATGTGATCCGGTGAAATCCAAGTGGCTTTGTGTATGTTTTTGTGTGGGAATATGGTGCCACCTATGACCAGTTTATTGAAGGCACATAGGTTTGCAAATCTCTCACCATTTTCGTTCCTTTCTCCCAGTCCATGTTGTCCCATGACGTCTTCATATCCAGTGTTATCCATTCCAACCTTAGCATTGAGATCTCCCATCAGAATTGTCAGGTCCTTGGTTGGGCACTTCTCGACGATCGACTGCAGCCTATCGTAGAATTGGTCTTTAGCGTCTTCATCGTAGTCATTGGTAGGCGCATAGCATTGGATGACGTTCATTGTAATGCCCTCTCTCTTTGTTCTGAAGGAGGCTTTGATGATCCTTGGTCCATGAGATTCCCATCCTATAAGTGCATTTTGTGCTTTTCTGGACAGTATCAATGCAACTCCTTGTGTATGTGGGGCATTTTCTTCTTCATGACCGGAGTATAACAGAAGTTCTCCTGAAGACAGTCGTTGTTGTCCGACCTGCGTCCAATGTGTTTCGCTGATTCCAAGAACCTCCAGGTTGTATTTTCTCATTTCTGCAGCAATTTGGAAGACTCTTCCGGTCTCTCACATTGTTCGGACATTCCATGTACCTATAAAAATTGTCGCTCTGGTTGTAAGAAGGTGCATCGGCCTCATGACTTCCGAAGGAACTCGGCTTTCATCATGAGACGTCATTATTCCTTCTACTCCCAGGGCAGAGTTTGAATGGTTTGAATGATTTTTTCTGGTTAGCGTTTTTTTAGCGAGTTGATTTTCTACGGGATGGGGTCGCTAACCCCATGCCCAACCCTCCTCCTTTACCCGGGCTTGGGACCGGCAGTAACCCCCAGAGGAGCTACAGGCGGAGTTAAGATGTATCTAACAGTTAACATTATAATGAGATTGATTCAATTTTTACTTATCACTTCACTATTGACTTTGATCATCTTTCTATAGGTTCGTTTCCTTTTCCTACTTTGATGTTATCGTCATTCCGTTTTTTTCATTGTGTATTGTAGAAGGGTGTTACTGATTAATTTAACGACCTTTTTCTAGGATTATATTCATAGTGCGGTAGCAGCTGTTTATTTCTAAATTGATGTAGGAATAAATATTTTTTGTAATTTTTATACGAAAACTTTAAATATAAGACTCAGTGATCAAATGTACATAGGATGCAAGTTGCTATGCCTCACATTAGCACGGTAATAGGGAGATCAACAAATGAAGATGAGTGACAGAGAAGCAATAATATACTTTTATGACATTCAGTTTTCCTTGTCTACACGAATTGGATGTTAATTTGCCTTAGACGAATATCTACACTAGATTCCCTTCCAGTGTCTATTCTATAAGACTTCAACACAACTCATATCAAGAACATGTGATTAGCCTGACTAGAACGGAGATATATTTCCACACCATAAACCGACAACAATCCAACAATAGTTAGTAATAATAATAATAAGGACAAGAGAATATATAACTCATCTAACGGCTGTCATACTATCTACAAGTCTGACTAAGCAAGCAACCGATCATTATCATTCTCTCCCACACATCATTTACAATTGATCAATCACCAATGTCATGTTTGTCAAGTTCATTAGTAATGACCGAATTCTGCAAAGCAACCACCTGTAATCAATCAATTGAAACTATTTCAGTCATACAAGTGATTAATTCGGACTTGAACAGCACAGTTTTACTGTCTCGAAATGTTAAGCTAGGTTATGAAAACTTGAATACCACTATGACAATCAATTCACTAAAGATTGCAGGTACCCCTTGCTATTAAGTGTCAGCTAGCAAAAAATCTAGGTCGAACAAGGTTTTCTGTCGAATACTTCTAACCATCTAACATAGGAATAAATCATTTCAAATCTTGTGGCAAACTAAACATACGGAATAATTTACGAAAGAATATGGTCCATGGTTAGGATGGAATAGCACAAAACTCAAAATTTGATGGATAATAGAATAAATACAGCTACGGCAAATTTGATTATTCAGCATATCATAGCCGACAGGGCTCACTTCAACAAGTAATGGTTTCTCTAATAAATGCTATATCTTCATATGATTGCCATTAGCTTTATTTGATGTCCTCCTTTGCCTGCGGTGTATGCTACTTATGTTGACAGATATAAGTAGCATATAGCACCAATCGGGTATAGGAAGCTTGCAAGCGGGGGATTGAGAAGACTGAAATCAAGAGGAGAGAGAGGAAAACTAAAAGCAATCGAGATAACAACAGGACTGAAGGGAGAATGAAGTTTGTCAGAAACAATTCAAAGGAGAAGTGCAAATGATGTTCTAAATGTATGGTTTTCACACTTTAATAAACCATAGAGGAATCACACTTCTATCGGTACCAGCAAAAGTTTTCAACTGAGTCTTGTTGAACCGCATGAAAGATTCAGTAGACGACCAAAACAGATTCTATCTGAGGAGGAAATTAGGAAAAGATGATAGAAGTGGATAGGACACACATTAAGGGAATCATCAAACTGCATCACGAGGCGAGCGCTTACCTGGAATCCTGAAGGAAAACGGAAGGCCGAAGGACAAACTACATCGAGAATCGTAAGCAGATATGAAAAGGATGCATATTAACTGGAAAGAACTGGGAAGGATTGCCCATGACAGAGTTAGATTGAGAATACTGGCGAGCGACCTATGTTCCTTCACGAGGGTTAACGGGTGTAAGTAAGTGTGATTTTGCATTAAATAATAAATCGGTCATCCCACCAAGTCTTCATTCACTACATGTCAACCAGTATCAAATGTCCAGGTAGGTGGGAGCTGGGCGTACATAACATATTTCAGCATTTTAGTCAATCAATTCTTTCTTAGTAATTGTCAACACATCATTTATGCTTAAGACGTTTGATCTAATCTCAGCATTACTTATCTGGTTTTTCAACCAAACGTGAATAAGGCTTTTAAGTCCTCTGTTATCAAATAATTAAAACGTTTGACTTACCAAATAAAAGTTTGAAAAACGGCTAATCCTAACCAAATAATAATCTTCCACTGATCACAAAAATCGAATAAATCTTTTGATTTCTAGAAATCTCAACATAGTGCACGCAGTGTCGAGCCACCTAGGCTAGTGGCCACATTGTAACTTGATCGATAGCATTCGATCAGCACTAAGAAAGACTTGACACGCATGACATTGATCGCCACCCAGTGATCAATCAAATGTGATTACATCTCAGTCCTACAGGAGGTCGGTCGCGGTCGTGGTAACGTCTCTGACTGTGAAGCTAAGTGACACGGGATCGAATCTGTCAGGGAGCGTCAGTTCCCTCAAGATTTCAGGTACACTTTTCTGGCGAGTGCCAAATAGCACGAAACACGGGTCCAAGGTTTTCCTGTCGACCACCTCCAGCCACTATATTATCAGAAATCAAGCTTTCAGGGTCGTTAGTCCAATAAGTTTCATGTCTTTATTTATTTTATAACATTCCTTCCTAATAATAACATACTACGAATACCTGGATTCTGTTAGGTTTTTTACCAATGACATTTATTCTCTTTGTTGAGGTGTATTAGATTTATGATTAACTTCATTGTGGAGTTCTTTATGGATTTAATTTCTTCACTCCTACTTACTAGGATCGCCAAGTTCACTAATACATCATAAATTAGAAATCATAATCTATACCATAACTAGGTGATTTGTAACACAAAACTGATTAGTATTTGATTGGTAGTAGTGTAGTGAATGAGAACGCGAGTGGGGATAATCGAATGTATTTAAGCACACAATTACAGACTATCTCACTAAAATCTGACAACCATACAATTAACGGTTAATTTGCAAACTATCAATCAGCTGACGAGTCCCAAATAGGACGAAACGCGCGTCCTGGATTCCACTGCTAGCCACTATCCATCTCTGCTATCAATCAATTGTTTGACTGTTCCTCCTGGAAATATCAGTCCATAGACTCCAATTATTATTGTTTATGCATTTCCATGTCAATTGCGCTTCGTTCTTGTCTTTCCTTATTGGTCCTCTGCCAAATACATTTAATGCCTGACTGTCACCATATACTACTTGTGTGAATATAAGTAACCCACACCATAGAAGTACAGGAGTAGTACATAATCCATTAATTGTAATTCATTAACTTTTTAGCTCACTAGTCAATGAATAAACACACGGTAAAAGTACAAATAGTGATTTCATTGTTCTGTCCCTTTTCTTCTCTTATTTATCTGAATCTAAAAGAATTATCATAGAAATGTTTGTCTACTTTACACTTCTTTATTCAGCCTATTTTATGACTGAAATCAAGATTTACTTGTATACATTAGTATTAAACCCTTTTCTTATATGCTTAAATTTTGTATAACTGATTATGATTTAAAATTTAATAAATGTACAGTAGGCCCCCCAAATGCCCTGGTAGGGCCGACAGTGAGGAGGACCCGCTCTCCCTCTCGAAATGCTCTCACACGGCTAAGCGTATACAGCCTCTTCCAGGGAAGTCCTGCTCACTGCCTTCTCGTTGCGTAGGTGTTGTTCACGAAAGTGAGAGGACGAAGAGCGAATGTTCGACGCTTTAACCGGGTTGGTGGACACGGAAAGTCCACCTAGGGGAGTTGGAAAATCCTGATTCCAAACCAATGGTGCACATGGGCTCCAGTATCCTGAAGGAAAAAATGACGTATGAACCAATTGTTGGTCACCGGCTACCATGGGATTGTATCTCCTCACGATGCTCCACTGCCTTGTGGATCAGACCTTTAGGTCAAAGGCTCCGGGTGTGGCCCTCTAAGAAAACCACCTGCTTCAGTTTGGGCACCTGGGCAGTATCATAGCCCTCACACAATTAAATGAAATGACAATTTTTTGTGTGGTGCATACATATCTGGTTCCCCCTTGTACCATTATTTATGTGTTCAAATAAATAAATAAATAAATAAACAGTAGGTCATATTAGATTACTGTATTGATCATTAAAATATAAGTTAAATTGTATCAGTTTACATCAGAAGGGGATTTGTTGAGAATTTAGTATTTTCATAGTTGAAATCATGAGTCAATTGAAGCTAGACCACTATGGAAAACCTGGAAGCATTGCTGAGGAGTCCCATAATAGGACGAGTTGGCCGTTCAGTCCTTCCAGGTTTTCTATGGTGGTCTAGCTTCAATTGATTCATGATTTCAACTATGTATCAGTTTAGTCATTTGTTAATCATTGATTGACTCTCTTATCTTTTCTAGTGATCAATTCTATAAAAGTACAATCGAATAAGTTTCCTTCTTCATTACAACAATTAAAATCAACCAATGGAAAATCGCCTCAATCTTCATCGTCATCATTAACAGTACCACAAAACAATACAGTCAATATCAAAACTTTGAATCATCGGCTTTGTCCTTCAAGAAGTAACAACAATAAAAGTGCTTCAGTTACTAATAAGAATCAGCATCCTTCGAAATCAGTGCATGATCCTTCTATGAACAAATCACTTCATTCAAATTCATTATTAAATTTACAAAAGAAGAAAAATTGTAATTCATTGAAAAAACAATAAAAAAATCATTCACTTAGTATTGTTTTGTTTGAATCTTCCCATTGATGTTTTAGGACTGCAGCTGGTCAGTCTCTAATTGGTATATGTGCATACTGTGCGTATTGCTGCGATATTGCCTTAAATTCACAAGTATTATAAGCAAAGACGGATAGTGGCTAGTAGTGAAATCCAGTTTGATGCGCGTTTCGTCCTATTTGGAACTCGTCAGCTGGATGTACCTGCATCTCAGAGTTGATGTTCACTCTGGGAAATCATTATTTGTCAATCCACAAGTACTACTTAAAACAAATCTAGTATATTTTTCTATTTATATATCAGATTTTCTTGATAGATTTCAATGAAGTGAAAAACAACAACAACAACAAGGCTTCTTGAATAAAAGAAATCCATTGTCTCATTTCAAAGCTTTATCTCATCACTGTCAAATAAACAGAAAGGGGTTTTGGGGATGCGCACTGCTGAGGAGTCCCACAGCAGGACGAAACGGCCGCCCAGTGCATCCAGGTTTTCTTTGGTGGTCTAGCTTAAATTGACTCATGCTTTCAACTTTCAAATAACTTAAAAGTTTAAGTAGTCGTATATTTCCAAACAAAGTTTTAATATTACTTAATCCTTGATGTTTCATTATGAGAAGTTGTGTATGGTGTAGTTAGGATATACCAGTAGTTGAATTGTTATCACCGATGATATTAGATGGTTGTTACTCTGTATTATAAATTAATTGAAATTGATATTGTACTATTGACAGATGACCGAATGCTTTTAATGGTGAAACTGTAAGGTCGTGAGTTCGACTCTTGATGAGATTGTGGGCGCCGAATCTTAGGCATTTGCATTCTAGGTCGTTTGACTTTCGCCAACTTACTTCACCTATGGCGAAGACGAGATATCCACCTATCAATTAACGGACGAGTATACTGCACAGCAGTTCGCTCTGTTCTACTTCACGGCTGTGAAACATGGCCATTAAGAGTAGAAGATACTCGTAAGCTACTAGTATTTGATCACAGATGTCTTAGAAATATTGCTCGTATCTGCTGGGATCACCGGGTAAGTAATAGTGAGGTTAGACACAGGGTATTAGGAAATAATAGTAAGTCAGTTGACGTGGTTGTAGATCTTCATCGACTGAGATGGTTGGGCCACGTGTACGTATGCCTGAACACCGATTACCACGACGCGCAATGCTGACTAGTATTGGGGATAGTTGGAAAAAAGTTTGGGGTGGCCAAATCAAAACGTGGTATCAGAGCTTGAAGTCACTAACTTCTAGTCTGAGCCATGTTGGTAGATGCAGACTAGTTGGTTGGGGTCCGCGTGACTATCGTAACCAATGGTTGGAGACTCTAGGTGACATGGCTCAGAATCGATCACAATGGCGTAGGTGTATACACTCTTTATCTTCCCTTAAACCTTGAAATTAAAATTGCTTCATAACGTTTTTCATTCCTATACTATATCCTTCTATACAACCTTTCTTTATATACTACCACCACTAAATTAATTACTTCTATGAATCCGGTGTTCATCTTGTTGTGCTAACGAGGTATGGCAACTTGGACCGATGCATAAATGTGCCTGGTCCTACGTTTTACTTGACTGACTGATTCTAGGTCGAAACAGATGTTACTGGTTTTCAATAATACCCAGGAAAGATCAATCTGCTACGAATGCATTTTACAAATCCATAATTCAATTTGTTTTTTTTATTATTCCGTTGTTGTTATTTTCGATTGAATTTTGATCGATCTTAGCGGGGATATGTGGTTCCTATGCGGGTAGCCTTGACTTAACCATTATGTCGCAAGTCTTTATACAATAAAATGGTATTTAGGCCGGGCTGTTCTGGGTTTAAACGCTTAAATGAATATCAACTCTGCAATGCGCATACATTCAACTATTAAGTCCCAAATAATACGAAACACGTTACCTGAATTGCACCTATCTTACAAATTCGTGTTACTTCAGCTGATGTTTAATGGCCCTGGTATCTGACTTCATTTGGATCTTATGAATGATACTTATTGCGATATACATGTCGCCAATCCTCACATACATTTATCGACTTAACTCGTGTTAGTGAATAACGGAATTAAATAAGTCAAATACGAGAATGCAGTTTGAATACGTATATTTCGTACAATCGTTGATCGGATAGCGAAGTAAAACGAAATGACGTGTGGTGAAGTGGTCGAATGAGCCAACTCTATTTAACCAAGCGTGTATAAATATTTATGGTCAGACAAAAAATAATTTACGGCCACATAATGAGTAGGGTAAGTAATTAGCACTTATAGTTATAGAAAACAGTCAGGGTTAATAAGCGAATAAGGTACAGGGTGAATATGTGGCTTTAGAAGAATGAATAGATTGGTCTGTACAGAGGCTAGAATAACCTATGTGGGCTTGACATACTACCAGGCCTTACAGATGGACAAAAAATTATCTGAACAGTAAGAGGAAAAAATATGTAATAATTGGAACCGGCTAGTACTTGTGCACTGACTATGAACTTATAGGAAGAGATATGAGTTCACAAGTGATTATACAATCATGTCTTATAATCGAGATATAATTCACATAGATTATTCAAAGAAAATTATTTAGTAAGCGAAATTACCTTATAACTATTTCAATATGACAGACAGTTTTATTTCAGTGAATCAATAACACGTAACAAGATCCAAAATAAACCAAACCTTAAAAGTATGATCTAAAGGTAGGACTCTACCAGTTTATTGACTACACTTTCACTGACTGTTGAATTGAGTCATACAGGTAAGTGAAAATCACCTGATTGGGGTCCGGATGATCATTGTAACTAATGATTAGAGATTTCAGGTTACATGGCTCAAAATCTTTGATAATAGAAGAGGTGAATTCTCTCTTTATGTTCCCTTACATCCGTTCTTATGCTCCCTTACCTAAATTATTTTCTTTTCTTATTCCACTAATCTATATTTTCCTCTGGAATCTTAGTTTTGATGCCTAATTTATTCTGTTACCTCTAATACAGCTAATAACTTCTGTAGCACTTCTAGAGTCACTACCGATTCTCAAAAGTTACCATTCATTATTCTCGTCAGGATATAACACTAATGTCAATATATGTTTTCGGAATTTCTTTCTATAAAATAATAAGTTATTTTTATTTCGAATTACTTACTTACTTACGCCTGTTACTCTCAATGGAGCATAGGCCGCCGACCAGCATTCTCCAACCCACTCTGTCCTGGGCCTTCCTTTCTAGTTCTATCCAACTTTTGTTCATTCTTCTCATCTCTGTCTCCATTTCTCAGCATAATGTGTCCTTTGATCTTCCTCTTCTCCTTTGGCCTACAGGATTCCATGTGAGGGCTTGTCTAGTGGTGCAGTTGGATGCTTTCCTCAATATGTGTCCTATCCACTTCCACGCTAACCAGAAAATATTAATCAAACCATTTTATTTTCAGTTATTTTATAATCCATCTATAAAAGCATTTGGGATATAAGGTGTACATAGTTGTCAAACTAAAAAGAAATCCATAGAGAATTACATGTATCTTAATTTTATAGACTTGGTCATCTTCATATTGTCTCATTGGAATAGTTCTAATTGAATTTACTGAAATGTATACTTATGTAGCTACCAATGTTGTTTGTTGTCTCACTTTTTGTTGTTGTTAAGGCTTATTCTGACGTAATATATATACTAAATATTTGTCTTTTTTTGCTATTGGGAATTCTCCTTCTAGCTTGCCAAGTTGAAGTACTTTTACAGTTTTCTTGAAAAAAAAGAAGAATTTTCCACACTTTTTAGTTATGATTATGTATCAAATTGTTCTCATTGTAGTGTGGTCTACTTATATCCATATAAATAGTATATGGTGATGGTTAGACATAGAATGTATTTTGGCAGAAGATCGATAAGGAAAGAACTGAAATGAAGCGCAATTGTTAGGAAAATGCATAAACAATGAAGTTAGAAAAGATGGATTGATATTTACAGAAGGAACAGTGAAAATTGAGACAGTTGATGGTTATTTTGCAGATTAACTATCCATTGTGTGGTTGTCAGAATTTAGTGAGATAGTCTGTAATTGTGTGCTTAAATACATTCGATTGTCCCCAACCAGTGTTTTGTTCATTAAAGAACATCTGTGCATTGCTACAATTTATATCACTTGTTGTATTGTTAATATGGCTTCAACTTGTCAGTTTCCATTTTAGTCTGGGATGACATTCCAGCTGTATAGAAAGACAGTAGATATCAGAGACAAGTTCCTTATTACTGGTCAGATACAACTTCATTCTGTAATTCATTATTATACTGACTGTTTCCGTTTTCTCGGTGAACACAGACATTTGTCAGTTTGTTGAAAGTTGTCCGCTGAAAGCTCATTCATTAGGTTACCAGTGGAGACTCATCATCGAGATATCTACAATATTGAAGGAACTGATGTTCCTTGAAAACACTGAATATGCGACTTATAAGTCTGTACACTTCTAATAACTCTAGGCTGAATCTACACAGCCTTCTGTATCTGTCACACACCAGACCACAAGGGCTGATGAGACTCTCAAGATAAGTGAAGCGGTCAACACGCTCAACTACTTCACTCCCTATCATTAGTCCAAGTGCCGATACAACGCAATCCTGAAGTGACATTTTGCATTTCGAGGGAGAGAATCGCATCCCGAACATGCCTGTATAGTTGCTTATATTAATTAGAAGACTCTGCATTTTGTCAGTGTCTTCACTAAACAAAACTATTTAGTCGGCGTATTCTAAGTCAACAAGTAAGTCTCCCAGTAAAAGTTCAACACTTGGAGATTGAGATGATGAAAGTATTATCTTTAAAAGCATGTAAACTACTACTACTACTACTGCTACTACTACTACTACTACTACTACTACTACTACTACTACTACGACAACAACTACTACTACCACGACTACTAATACAACAACTACTACTACCACGACTACTAATACAACAACAACAACTACTACTACTACTACTACTACTACTACTACTACTAAACAGCTTCCATTTGATCTATAAACCCCTTCTATTATATTGAATATATAATCTTCAGCTGGAAACACATACCCATATATCATTATCAATAAAGATAAACAACAATATTCCAAACCATAAAGACGAAAAGGGAATCAGATTCATTCATGGAAACATTAAGTATCATCATCATCATCATCATCATCATCGTCATTCTGATAAATATAAGTCAACAGATTATCAAGTTAAAATTTAAATAAATGAATATAGCGTGACAATAGATTATTATTATTAGTCAAGAGTAAATATCATCATAGTTCTTATTAAAGTTAATTTAATTTAACCAGGAAAATAATAATTATAATCTTACTTGAGATTTTCTTTCCCCTCCCCCTTTTTTTTCTTTAAAAAAAAAATTGAAATTGAAGTCTTTGAAAACTGAAATGATCAGAAACAAATTCAAATGATTGAATATTGAATTATTAGAAAGGGAGTTTTGTGGAGATCTTAGTAATTTTATAGTTGAATTTATGAGTCAATTGATGGTAAACCATTATGAAAAACCTGGAAGCATTGAATGTCAGTTTCTCTGTGTTGTGGGACTCCTCAGCGGTGCGCAACCACGATTCCACCTCGCGAGATTCCAACTCAAGATACATTAGTCTTGCGCTTGAACGCTTAACCTCTAGACCACTGATCCGGCATCTTCAGTGGGTTACTAATTCACAACGAACCAGGTTGAATTCCACTGGTCACTGCTTCTCTCTAGAATTCCAGGAAATACCTCATGGAATCAGTTACCAGTGAGTATATGATTATTATCAGAAGAGGTTTCAATACATTACCACATAGAACTATGAAGGTTACTTTATGAGAAATAATGTAATCAAGGTAAAGGGAGTGGCCGTGTATTTACTAATCGGAAACTAGAACTAACCAGTTAAAGTTTAGCTCTTATGAACATGCACAAAACTTTAATTTTTGGAAAAAAATCAGTTTTGTTAGGGCCAGGGTTCTAAAAATGTTATACATTTCTGATGGGTTTGTAAACTCATAAAAACGGTGCTTAAGTATTAATGAACACCCCTTTTTATCCATAGTTTGTTTACACAAAATTGTTTGGAATGAATAATGGTTGGAGTACTGTGTTCTTAATCAGTAGGTTGTAGATACTCAATTCTTTTCACCTAGTTCTGTTTTAGCAACCAGTCAGTTTTTTAATCTCTATATCAAGTGTGGTTCAATGCTATGTGTAAATTGATAGAGAACGAACTATTGTTCACAGAACTCTTTCTTAATTAGATTTCCCGTTTATTCAGCAGAAGTTTACTTGACGAAAAGAAATGAGAGATAGTAATAATAATAGAACAGCAGTACCATAAGTGTGATGCGTACTACTGATGTCGACAAATATAAGTAGTATGTATCATCAATTAAAAGTGAAATGTCTGAAGACAAAATTTAAGAAGATCAAAGAAAAGACAACGTGAACAAATAATGATTAGCGTGGAAACGAAAGAACAATGAAATCTGAGACAATTGATTGGTATTTGCAAAAGGAACAGTCAAGTTTATGGCAATTAATTGATATTTTGCAAATGAAGTATTTACTGTATGATTCTCAAATTTTACTAATTTTGTGTTCAAATACATTCGATTGTCCCCCCTTGTGTTCCCGTTCACTGAAGTAGTACTTATGTGTCTTTTATAAAATGCTTAGAATACATCATAAAGCTAAATACCGCTAAATGTACACTGAACCACGACAAGATTTGATATGCGTTTCTGCTTATATACTCATTCGATTGTCTCCATTTAAGTTCTCGTTCACTACGTAAGTTTGGTTACAGTTATAAATCTTCAGAACCTATAGTTCAATAATACAACAAATTTCTATTTAACCTATAACCAAATTGTATTGATTCGAAAAACCATGTTTTATTGGTGGTTTTTAATAGTCAGTATTTATCATTCTTTTTTAAATCACAAAACTTTCCTACTACCAGATTGTCTTTTAAAACAATTTTCCCATCCATCCTTCATAAAGTAGGGTACATGGAGGAGGAGGAGGAGGAGGAAGAAGAGGACATGGAGGAAAATATTAAAAATAAATTGAAAGGTTTTTCCATTTGAAGCTTACAGTATTTAGCATGATAGTAAATTTCAAATCTTTTATAATACATCTTATTAAGTTGAGATCACGAGTCAATTGAAGCTAGACAACAATGTAAAACCTGGAAGCACTGAATGGCTGTTTAGTCCTATTGTGGGACTCCTCAGCAGTGCGAACCCACGACCCCGCCTTGCGAGATTCGAACCCAGGAACTCCCAGTCTCGAGCCAGAGCACTTAACTTTTATAATACAGTTAAAATTTAAATGTAATATGTACATGACATGAATATAAATGTTCCAACCATTTAAACACTGAACCTTTATGTAATGCATTAGTACTGACATTTTTTTGTAATTAACCAATACATGATGACTGGTAAAACTCTTATTTTCATTGTTTGTTGTTCAATTAAAAATTGAACTGAAATTTGTAAATATTGATTTTAAGATCTTCCATTTGAATTTTGAAAAATCTGTCTTTGGAAATTGAAATGTTCCATCTTGTCTCCGCGATGACTTTAACTTATAATTCTTTCAAGTTTCCTATCGTGTTATATGAAAAGAATTTTCGGCGAGACTATAATTTATGGATGAGCCAATCAGAAGCGTTCAAGGGATTTCAAGGTCACAGCGCCAATTTCAGTATCTGATGCTTATGTAAAATCGGTTGACAGAGGTTTTTAGAGATGACGTGAAAATTAAGCTGCTACAACAAATGAGACTACTAAGAAGTTCCTTTATTTGTGATTGCGGTAATCAAATGACTTGTACACTTTGTGCACACTACCGTGATGTTGTCCTTCGATGTAATATATGTTGGAGGAAGAAGTCTGCTAGAATAGAGACTTTTTTCACTCTATCCATATTGAGATTAAGGCAAATTATAATAATTGCCTTGAACTGCATAATAAAAGCATCAGTAACATTGACTGCAATATTCGCAGATGTTACTGAAGCTTCGGCCGTTCAATGGTGTAAGTATTGTAGGGACATATTCATAATAAAAATGATAAACTTATACAACCGGAGTACACACAAACAATAATGAAGCTGTGCGGTTTAAGCTGAGAGAATTTTGTGACCTGATTATGACTCCAGAGACCGACTATTATGCAGCGATATAGATGAGTTCCTCTATCTTATGCATTACGATTTTAGAACCTTTGAACCTTTTTTTAACGTTGACAACCTTTTGGACCATGTAAAACAAGTACATCCACTTTAATTGTTCGATTTTGTATGATATATTTTTACCCTATGCTGACTGTTTCCTGATCAGCTACTATTTCACAAGACCACTTTAGATTCGTTTAAAGGTCGTTCATAAATTATAATCCCACAGAATTTTTTTTTATTTTGTACCATTTGACTTACTTAGGCCCATCTCTTTTACCTAGGATGCCTCCCCTCTCGTTTTCTCAATCATAAAAACAAGAAACGTTGGTTTTCACAAGGAGGTTTTTGTGGAGATTTTCGTAATTTTATATTGTTAAGATCATGAGTCAATTGAAGTTAGACCACCATGGAAAATCTGGAAGCACTGGACGGCCGTTTCGTCCTATCGTGGGACTCCTCAACAGTACGCATCCACGACCCTGCTCGCGGGATTCCATCCCAGAACCTAGCAGTTTCACTCCAGAGCACTTCCAGGTTTTCCACGGTGGTCTAGCTTCAATTGTTTCATGATCTTGACCATATAAAACGTTGATTTTATTTGGATTTACCCCATTTGTATAATTAACAAAATCTCTTCTAATCAGTTCATACTAATATTAACTTAAATAATTTAGATTAATCCAATCCAATGTAAAAAGAATGTTTGATTTCTACTTCATTTGTACTAAAATTAAAAAAAGGTCGAATATTAAAGTTCAAAAAAGTTCCAAGTGTAAGGCTTAAGTAACAGTTTCTAAAGGTTTGAATGAGAAGTTAATTAACTATCTTTTCATTTATAATACCTTGGAAGACAGTGTTTTCAATTGATTAGAATTTAAGAAAGAACTGAAATATATACGTGACCTGAAATAATGATCTCAAATAAGCAAACGAATATATATCTATATCTATATCTATCTATCTATCTATCTATCTATCTATCTATCTATCTATCTATCTATCTATCTATCTATCTATCTATCTATCTATCTATCTATCTATCTACCTATCTATCTATCTATCTATCTATCTATCTATCTATCTATCTATCTATCTATCTATCTATCTATCTATCTATCTACCTATCTATCTATCTATCTATCTATCTATCTATCTATCTATCTATCTATCTATCTATCTATCTATCTATCTATCTATCTATCTATCTATCTACCTATCTATCTACCTATCTCTCTATCTATCTATCTACCTATCTCTCTATCTATCTATCAATATATATATATAACTTGACAGATGAACAACTTTATTATAGGCTATTATAACAACTAGTTTAATAATAATTAATCTCGTATCAATCATTTAAGTAGTATCATATAAAAGTCATAAAAAAATGATTTAATTGATTATCTATTCTTTATGTTAATTAGAACTATTCTGTTAATTATATAGAATTCTGGTTAGAGTTTTTTGGCGAGTTGGTTTTCTATGGGATGAGGTCGCTAACCCCATGCCCAACCTTCCTCATTTATCCAGGCTTGGGACCGGCAATAGCTCGGCTCTCTGAGATAAGATCATGTGTAGTGTTCCATGTGTAACGTCCTGCTTAAACAACTGGGCTATTTGTTCCTGTTATCTAGATATTTTAACAAGTCAGCTAAATTTGTTTGTTTTAATACATTATTATGTCTATTAATCGCATAATCTATTCAGGTGCATTTCTGAAAAATGTACAACCTTTGGCTGTGAAGGTTATAAAAGGCCTAATCAGAGATATCGTCGTTACTGGGAATATGCAGAGAGAAGAATGAACATTAATCAAATGTCGATTGACTGGAATGCTAGCTTCTAACTGGCGATCACTGAATATTTATCGTCAGGATCGACAAAGAAGTAAGAAACGGAAACTTGTTGAAATACTTTGTGCTGAGAATTCTATATTGTATCATAAACGTAATATTGGCTTATTGGGCTCTGTAGCTCAGGAGATAATGCATTGGCTTTTGAAGTCAAAGGAACTGTGTTCAAATTTCGATTTTCGCATCAATGATGGGATGCAGGTGCATCTAGCTAATGTGTATCAAATAAGATTAAACGCTTGTGGTGAATTTCGTTTCTAGCTACTGATGGTCAACAAACTTGATTTTACTAACACCCTGATAGATAAACCAATCAGACACAAGCCATAAGATAGTTATACAATTGATCAAGAATGGGCACCATTTTCTACAGAAGGACATTCTATTGTTTGAAAAGATGGCTTTATTTTGTAATGGTAAAGGATGTATATTTAAGAATGATTGTGCTTATGCACTCGATTCACTTCATATCCATAGACCTTTCTTCTGAATCTCGATTTTGTCGTCCAACTAACTTGTTCACGCTTACGTATGGTCAGCTTGTATATTGGTAGCAGACTCAGATAACTGCACTACATCAAAGGATATTTTGTATTTTAGGAAATTATCTATTTGTATAGACGTTGGCTAGTCATTTTATTAATTAAATTGGATGAATAATTGCATAATCTGGTGAGAACATATTAAAAAGTATAAATCTATTCTAACTGATTGTTTGCCTGTCTAATATGATCATAGATTTTACATAAGAAGATTTTGGAGTTATCTCCAGGTATCCACAAGTGCTGATTGGATAAGAAATAACCAATCAGCGTGCCTCAACATCATTCTTCAAGAAACGTGCTTTAACCTAGTTTATGTCCCGCCAACGAAACTCAATGAAAATATTTAGTCGATTTGAACTCTGTGTAGTTCAAGACAGTCTTCAGAAAACTGGTGCTTATTCTTCAGGTTCAAGTGTGATCCTAAGCACACCGATTTTCTTCATACAACAAGAACATATATCAATAATTCTCAAGGTGAGAAAAATTATCAGTTAGTCAGGCTGTTCATCACTAACTTTCTATGGAACCGAGATAAATCGCTGGCAACATTTACTGTTACCGTTGAGTAGTAGTAGTAAAAATTGAAGTCAAGTTTCAATGATTTCTGTCAACAATATTCCATTAAATTGATGTATATATAAACACAAACAGCAAGCTACTTTTATTTAAAAGCTGTTATAAGTATGGAAACTGAACTAGAAACATACGGAAGCTGGGATTCGTATAACGATTTTATTCACCCTGTGAATGCATGACATTCAGTAGGTCCAAAGTTGAAATCATGAGTCAATTAAAGCTAGACCACCATCAAAAACCTGGAAGCACTGGACGGCCGTTTCGTCCTATTATGGGACTCCTCAGCAGTGCGCATCCACGAGCCCGCTCTCGCGAGATTCGAACCCAGGACCTACCAGTCTCGAGCCGAAGCCCTTAACCGATAGATCCATCCACTTATAAGTAATGTTTTATTAACATTTAATGATTAGTCAATGAATACCACACATGTTTGATATACTGAGAATACAGTTGAGTATTACGCTGGATTTACTCAATCGAACGTAACACTGAATGGTTCTCACAACTAATTAAAACACGTTCTTAGATTTTATCCCTTTGTAATACAACTGAATAAAAAGATACATTTTATAATAATGATAATATGATGATGATGATAATAGTAATTAAATCGACTGAGGTTAGACACTAACACTACTGGTCTAGAGGTTGTGCAGTCGCTTGCGAGATTGACAATCCTGATTTCGATTCCAGAGTATGAGACTGCTGAAGCACACTCCCAAGGAGTCCAAAACTATGCTTGTATTTCATCCTATAATTGTTAAAAAATAAACTATTCATATTCATGTCCCCCTAAGTATAAGCTTCATTTTGACCTACTAACTATTATTATGGTATTTACCTTTCTTGAGTTCTGCTCTGTCTATTAATTACTGACTTCTACGTTCACAACCACATTTGGCTAAATCTTGTACAAATGTTGTTTTCATATTTTATGATACAATGTGGTCTATCTGGTTGATATATTTACCCAGTATGTTTGAAATAAATGATTCATATTGCATAGGCTTTTATTGGTTTTGTGGACTTAACTGGCTGAGCTCGACGGGAAGGAAGACCGATAAGGACTCTAGACTGCTCTTATGGGTTTTATGTGTCATTGGTCTGATCATTAATTCACTACTCTCAAATTGTCAAAATCATTACGGTATACATTAGCAGGGCACACAGGCTACAAGACATAACAATTTTATATATTGAAGTGGATGCACACTGCTGAGGAGTCCCACAATAGGACGAGTTGGCCGTCCAGTGCTTCCAGGTTTTCCATGGTGGTCTACCTTCAATTGACTCATGATTTCAATTATATAAAATTATGAAAAAGTAAAACTACCTGACTGACTAACTACGTTTTTAGATATAAAAAAAGAAAAGAAAAAAAAGAAAACACACCGTAATCCTACTCATAGAATAATCAATAAATTTGTAGATATAAAAAAGGAAAATTTATCAAGAAAAAAACCCACACATTAATGAACATTAACTATAGACTTATTCAATGGATTCCATGATAGAATTAGACAATGTAATTGCATTATTATTATTATTATTATTATTATTATTATTATTATTAAATTCATTTAGAATTGTTTGTTTGAATCTTCCCATCGATGTTTAGGACTGCAACTGGTCAGTCTCTAATTGGCATATTTGCATACTGTGTGTATTGCCTCGATATAACCTTAGATGGATAGTGGCTAGCAGTGGAATCCAGGACGCGCGTTTCGTTCTGTTTGGGACTCGTCAGCTGGATGTATCTGCATCTCAGAGTTGATGTTCACTCTGGCGTTTGAAGGGAAAAGTACTGGGTTCGAGTCCCAGAGTGACTCTGGTGTGACTCTGATGTTCATAATAATGAACTTGACCTATGTTTGTGATTAAAAAGATATTTCTCTTTCTAATTTATCACGCTTCTATACGTATAAAAAAGACCCATAGAATAGTCATGAATTCATGATAATTACTAAATAACTCGATTTAGTTTACCTCATGTCTATACTTAATGATTGTCAGTGAACGAAGTGAGCTTGATCGAATTTAAAGTATCAATCGTTTATAGACTTGAATAATATTTTAGATGCTCTAATATGCAATTTCTTTTTGATCATAGAAGTCATTTAAACTATTCGTGCTCAGATTGTCCTACTCACTGCCTTCTCGTGGCATTACTGTTGTCTACGAAATTAAGAGAACGAAAAGCGAATTTCCGGCGTTTTAACCGAGTTGGTGGACACAGAAAGTCTACCTAAAGGAGTTGGATCGTTGGTCACAGGCTACTATGGGACTGCATCTGCCTTGTGGATCAGATCCTTAGGTCAAAGGTCGGAGTATGGCCCCCTAAGAAAACCACCTGCTTTGGTCTGGGCATCCGGGCAGTATCCAAGGCGTCTCACAAATTTGTATGACGCATATATATCTGGTGCCCCTTTGTACCAATATTTATATGTTCGAATAAATAATAAATAATAATAATGTTGATTACACGATTTGCAAATAATGTTAGGTAATATTTCATCTACAAATCAATATTAAAGATGCTCATAATTTTATCGTTTTGAAATTCTTTCATTTTCACGCAGATAAGATTGAGTATTTACATCTAAAAATGAAGTTTGACACAAAATTTATCTTCTTTGATTTAGTGAATATCGTTCCGTATATACTGGAACAAGTTGATCTCCAGGAACTATATTCATTAATATAGCTCATAAATTGTGTTTAAATATCCATTGGATGAATACGTTGTTTCTTTTATCCATTTGTGTTTTATAACTACATCGTCAAATGACTTTCCAAAAACCTTATCTGTACCTTATCAGGTTCTTTCCTAATACAAACAGTATATATAGTTAATATAGAATAGTTTTAAACTGGAGCTACACATCTGTTGATTGTTTCTTGAATTCTTAAGATTCTCCCGGCTGAAATGGTTCCATGACATAATTGAAAGATATCCTTTTCTGAAGATAATTCTTACAGTTACCAGTTATTAACATTTAAATCATTTACAAAAACTTATTTATTCAACTCAAATCTTTTTGAATCTAAAAATAAACCCATAAAACATTGACAAATAATAAAAACTTCATTTTGGCAAATAATAATTTTTTATTTGGTTTTTTCCAAACTACAAAATTCAAAAAAAATTTCATTTAAATTAAACAGTTGCCATGTCAAAAATACAAAAAAATAATATTTAAAAACTGTAATCTTAAATAAACAAGGAGCGAACGAATGAAAAAAAAAATCAAATTTAAGTGCAAAGTTTCTTTAGTTTGTTGCTTCTTTTTTTTTTCAAAATTACTATTTTCTTACATCATTAATTTATTTTATTAAATGTTTGCCTTTGGTTGACATGGTAACAGTTAAATAAAACATGTTTATGATGATTTTTATTTATTTTTTAATTTTTTAAATGTACCAAATAAACATAATTTATGAACATAATTATTAGTATGTTGCCTTATTATGAGTTGAGTTTATATTGTATTAGCTGAATCGTTTTGTTATATCTTCAGCCTGCCTATTAGAGAGCAACGATTTAGTAGTCGGACCAATGACACACCAAACCTGTACGAACAGTTTAGAGCACTTGTCGGTTGTGCTATCTGCCTAGCTCAGCCGGTTAAGTCCAGAACACTAATAACAGCCTCTAAAATACGAATCATTATGTTTCAAACATACTGGGTTTATATACCAAATAAATTGACCACATCGCACCATAAATACAAACTAACATTTGTACAAAACTCAGCTCAAACGGACTATTTATTTATTTATTTATTTATTTATTTAATCACATATATATTGGTACAAAGGGCACCGGATACATATGCGCCACACAAAATAATGAGAATAGGAGGAGAAGGAAGAAGATGCGTATATATGAAAGAAGGAAAGAAAGAAAAGGAGAAGAGTAATGATGGGGGGAACTGAAATGTACAACCAGAAGAGCTCTCTCAGTTAGGAAAGTTATAACCACTCTTTATGAAGAAAGTAAAAGAAGGTTGCAGCAGGATCGCCACTGGCTTCTATTCTGAGCCATATCCGATAACGTCTCTAGCCACTGTGTTGCACCATCTCTCGGACCCCAGCCAGGGAGTCGTGAAGGACCAACACAAGCTAGCCCTTTGCAGCTCTCTTTCATGCCACGACACCATGTCATACACTGACCTCCTCTCCGCTTTTTCCAACCAGTCCCACAGTCGGCAAATAATGCACGACGTGGAAGTCTCTGGGACGACATTCGTAAAACATGTCCAAGCCACCGAAGTCGGTGTTTCAAGATGGTGACACCAACTGAATTATCGTCTCTGCGCCCGAACACATGATGCCAAACCTCTGCATTACTAACATGGTGTTGCCACTGTATGTCAGCAATCCTTCGGAGACAACGATGATCGAACACAGAGAGACGTCTAACATCCTCAACTCGGAGAGGCCAGGTTTCACAAACATAGAGCAAAACTGCTCTCACCGACGCGTTGTAGATCCGACCTTTTACAGCCAGACTAACATCACGAAGGCGCCAAAGATGACCCAGATTGGCATAAGCCGCTCTGGCTTTCCTTATACGTGCATCAGTCTCATCACTCACGCCACCACCAGCACTTATATAGCTACCTAGATACACGAACTTCTCAACTACTTCAATCTGCTCACCATCCAGGGTGAGTAAAGGATGAGAATCCTGCCTGTCTTGTAGGCGTACTGGAGGGTGCAAAGCACATGCCGTACCTGTGGACACTGATTGCCAACTGATTAAGTGCGGATTGCATGCCTTGGGCATTATCGCACAGTAAGACAATATCATCCCCATACTCAAGGTCGAGAAGTCGTTCTCCAGGCAACACATCCACACCGCCATTACTTACATCCATCAGAGCTGTTTCCAGGATGTCATCGATGGCAAATTTGAAGAGGAATGGTGAGATTGGGCAAACCTGCCTAACCCCACTGCTCGAATGAAACAAAGGAGAAAGGTGGTTGTATGCCCTCACTCTGCCTGAGGTGTTCGTATACAGTGCCTTTAAGATGTTAATGAACTTCTCAGGCACACCCTTCTTCAATAGACAATCCCAGAGAACAGTCCTGTTCAACGAATCGAAGGCCGCCCTGATATCAAGAAACACTACGATTGTTGGCCTGCGATAAGTATGACGGTGTTCTAACATTTGGCGGAGGGTGAAGATGTGATCAATGCATCCTCGACCAGAACGAAAACTAGCCTGCTCCTCGCGAGTCAATCGTTCTCGGGTTTTAAACAACCTACAAAGAATGATAGAAGCCAATAGTTTGGACGCAATCGGAAGAAAACTTATCCCCCGATAGTTATTGCAGGAACAACGTGAACCCTTTTTAAAGATAGGGACGACTATTGACTCATTCCATGATGTTGGAACACTTTCTTGCTCCCAAACCTTTGCAAACAACGCCGTCAGTTCCTCAGCCAGAAAGTCACCACCATCTTTAAAAAGAGCCGGAGGTAAGTCATCTGGGCCCGGTGATTTGTAACGTTTCAAGAGTTGGAATTCCTTGCGGACTTCCGCCTCGTTTGGTGGATCAGTCGTCGCCGGCCATGGGGGGCAGGACAAGCTGGTTGATGTTGCCGGAGCAGCAGGCCAGTTGAACTGCCCTTCGAAGAATTCTGCCCATCGTCCAAGACGTCGAGAGATATTAGTGATTGGCATCCCATCATCCTCGTAGATTGTTTCACTCACACCAGACTTCTTGCTGCCAGTGGCTCGGATGAGTTGGAAGAGCTTCCGGCAGTTACCAGATGCAGTTGCTGCTTCCATCTCATTATCACGCTCCGACCACCAGGCTTCTCGGTCCTTACGCAAGCATTCAAGTCTCCGGCTAGTACTACGATATCTGTCGAACGCGTTTTCTGGAGAAGAACTGTTAACTGATGGTAAAACTCATCCTTGATTGCATCCGGGCTGCAATCTGTCGGGGCATAGGCGGAGATGTCGAAAGGACACCGTTTCTCATGCCGATTTCTTCTCACTTTGATAGAACTTTCTAATCTAACAGCACATGACTGATTGTTAATGGGGATCCAATCGACTAGTGCTGCCTCAGCTCTAGCGCTTAGTGCGACACCAACGCCAGCAAAATCAGACGAAGATGCAACAGGGTCCCCGGATAAGCGCGCGTGGAACAAGCTTTTCGAGGCGACAGATGGAGGGCAGATTTGTAGTACTTCACTAGAGTCTTGAATACGGGTCTCGGATAGACAACATACGTCAACATTAAGACCTTCCAAAGACATAGCCAGCTCAATCTGTTGTCTGATCTGCATTAGTGTGCGAACGTTGAAGGAAGCCAGCTTGAACGGCGTACGTGGTTTCAGAAAGACTGCTTCAGTATTCATAATCGGTGGAAGCATTCACTTTCAACCAGACAGTGACTGGAGATCGTTTAGATCGGACAGATTTTCCACCAAGAGCGAGCTGCTGCATAAGTTGAAAAGTAAGGTTACACAAATTGGGGATAAAAGGGGGTGAATTAGCGATATGGTAAATAATAATAATAATAATAATAATAATAATAATAATAATAGTAATAATGCAAATTGGATTGTTTCTAGTATGAACGAGAATATAATTGTCCGCTGAATGTTCCATTTCATTTATTTGCGAGAGGGCTGTGATACTGCTTGGGTGCCCAAACCGAAGCAGGTGGTTTCGTTAGGGGGCCACACTCGGAGCCTTTGACCTGAAGGTCTAACCCACAAGGCAGTGGAGCATCTTAAGGAAATGCAGTCCCATGGTAGCCGGTGACCAATAACTGGTTCATTCGCCATTTGTTTCGTCAGGATACGGGAGCCCATGTGCACTATTGGTTTGGAATCAGGGTTTTCCAACTCTCCTAGGTGGATCTTTCATATCCACTAACCCGGTTATGGAGCCAGATATTCGCTTTTCGTCCTCTCACTTTCGTAAACAACAGTAGAAGGCAGTGAGTAGGACTTGAGTGGCAGGGGCTATATACGCGCGGCCATGTGAGAGCATTTCGAGAGGGAGAGTGTACTCTCCCCACTCTCGGCCGTACCAGGGTATTTGGGGGTGAATAGGGGAACATTAATTTATAGACTGGGGATAACTGAGGTATGGTCAGTCATACTGTAATAGTCTATAGGTCAAAATAAAGCTTATACTAAGGGGGACACGAATATGAATCGTTAAGATACTTAAAAATTATACAATAGCCAATATACTAATCATATTGGTCCATAAATAGTCTTCAAAGTTACCATTCATAATTGTCTTCGGGATATAACTGTTTTTAAATAGAAAACTTCTATATTAATGAAAAATTTAATTCATTATAACAAAAATTTAAAATTCACGTTTGAAAATGTTGCGAAAAATAAAAGTACCTTCGAAAGTTACCTTCGGTACTTATAACTAACCTAATTATAATAATAGTAATGAAGATATCACCAGTATTGTAGTTTGACAACTCTTTAACAGTAACACCTTCTATAATCGAATCGCGACTACCCAGTTAAAATCGAAAGTCACAAACGAAGAGGTTGTAAGATATATTTGATGCGTTATCAATATATCAAGAAGCGACTGATCTAATTTGGCTAATGATCGTAGGAGATATTTCTCACACTGTTCTGTAAAGTGATCTGGTGAGAATGCATGACCAAGCGCCTTCAGCTAAACAAGTCCACGTAAACTAATGTGGTCAGCATCCAATGTCGAACACTTACAAAGCTATTGATTTTGAGGAATTATTTACAGCTACAGTAATTATTGTTGTTAATATTATTAATAAAAGTTTAAATCATGAGTCAGTTGAAGCTAGACCACCATCGAAAACCTGAAAGCACTGGACGGCAGTTTCGTCCTACTGTGGGACTCCTCAGCAGTGCGCATCCACGATCCCACTCTCGCGGGATTCGAACCCAGGACCGTCCAGTGCTTCCAGGTTTTCGATGGTGGTCTAGCTTCAATTGACTGATGATTTCAACTTTGAAAAATACTGAAATCTCCACAAATCCCCTTCTAAATATTATTAATAGCCTGTTTGAATATTTTGGCTACCTATTTCACCCATGTAGATATTTGAGCAAGTTATATGTTTGTTTTAACACATTATTATGTCTATTAATTGCATTATCTATTCAGTTGCGTTTTTCAAAAGTTTACTGTACACGTTACAAAACAATCCAATCAGTGATTTTTGTGGTTGCTAGGAATGAATATGCATTATTCAGATATCGATTATTGAATTGCTAACATTTAACTTTCGATTATGCTATATTTATAATCAGGATCCATCAAGAAATGAGAGGAAACAATGTCGAAATAATTTTGTGCTGAGAATTCTACATTATACTAAAACATAATATTGAGTAAAGCTAATAAACAAAATCTAGTTACTAACAAATTCAAATTCAAATATATCTAAATATCATTATTATAAGGTAAGATGGATAGTGGCTAGCAGTGGAATCCAGGACGCGCGTTTCGTCCTATTTGGGACTCGTCAGCTGGATGAATCAAGGCTATATCGAGGCAATACGCACAGTATGCACATATACCAATTAGAGACTGACCAGTTGCAGTCCTAACACATCGATGGGAAGATTCAAACAAACAATACTAAGTGAATTATTATTAGGTGTTTTATTTATTCGGTTGAAAATATTAATTGCCATCCGAACTTTGTAGATTAGTAGATTAAACGTTTGTGTTTGAATCTGAAAGTACTGAGTTTGAGTCACAGTGCAAAGATCAACAATAAGATGTGGATAAATGCAACTGACAAGCCAAAATTAGGATGAAATTCACTTCGTGAATTTCAGTACTAGTAAAAATCTATTTATTTAAGGAAAAAATGCGAACTTTTTCTCTGGAAAAATAATATATTTTATTCTAAGGATGGATGACAACTGGAAAGAACTGGAAAGAATTGCCCAGGATAGGGTTGGATGGAGAATGCTGGTGGGCTGCCTATGCTCCTCCACGAGGGATGACAGGCGTAAGTAAATTATACAATCAAAAACTATGGTCAGTGGTTAAGAATGTTCGGTTCTTCCTTCCTTTCTTTCTTTCTTTCTTTCTTTCTTTCTTTCTTTCCTTCTTGACGCTTGTTACTCCCAATGGAGCATAGGCCGCCGACCAGCATTCTCTAACCCACTATGTCCTGGGCCTTCTTTTCTAGTTCCATCCAATTCTTGTTCACTTTTCTCATGTCTGTCTCCATTTCTCGGTGTGATGTGTTTTTTGGTCTTCTTCTTTTCCTTTGTCCTACAGGACTCCATGTGAGGACTTGTCTTGTGACACAGTTAGATGATTTCGTCGATGTGTGTCCTATCCACTTCCATCTCTTCTCCCTGATTTCTTCCTCCACTGGATGGAATCTGGTTTGTTCTCTCCCACCGTAGAATGTTGGTGATAATAATTGATCTCACAGTGTATAAAAATGCCTACAGCGTACATTTGTTTATTTCGTGATGTAAGTAACTTATGTCTAATGGCTTCATAGTATGTAACACCATTCAGAAGTGCAAATCCTGGTAGCAATAGGCTAAGAAGATCAAGTTGAAAAGAATAGAAAAGATAACAGAAAGTAATTGTAAATATAAAGAATCATATAGAATATGAAGGATAATTGATGGAAATTTACATATGAAGTATCACTGTATGGTTCTCATATTTTACCAAGATATTCTATGTTCTCATTCATAACCATTTTACTAATTATTCTAAACAAAACTTATTAAATTATTGTTATTCATATGTAATTCAACTTTTTGCAAATACTCAATAATTTATCTCAACATTCTGAGATGGTAGAGAAAATTTGTAGCTCATGTGGATGATTTTGATGGAGTTTTGTTCTCTGAGCTGGATGGTTTGGTCGTGGAGTTTTCATCGTCCTTCTGAACAACATCATCGGCACAAACGTCAAATATAAGTGAAGTATTCGAATTTCTCCACATGTAGTTCACAGCTTGTCCTTCTCTGCTCAATGTTGATTGGTTCTTGTTGACTTTAAAATAAGAAATAAATAATGAAAGATTTAAGATCAACAAGAACCAAAAGAAGCTTTGAACAACATGTGGAGTAATTCGAATACTTCACTACTACCCGAAGTTTATGCTGATGATGTCGTTCAATGAAAGCTCCACAACCACACCATCCAAGGCAGAGAACAAAACTCCATCAAAATCTCAACATTCTATTATTCTGAACTGTATGTTTTTTTTTGTTATTTTCAATAGTCATTCAGTTGAAATGGGAATAAAAAAAGTTTCAATGTTAAATATTAAAATTGGAAGCAGTGACCAGTGGAGTTCAACCAGACTTGTTGGAAGATATCAACTCACTGAATACAATTGGTGAACGGTTGCTCAGATTCTGTGGATTGGTTGAAGTTAGACATTCACACCATGGGATGCCGGCTCAGTGGTCTAGAGGTTAAGTGCTCGCACGCGAGACTGATAGTTTCTGGGTTCAAATTTCGCGAATGCGGGAACGTGGATATGCACTGCTTATGATTCCCACAATAGGCCGAGTTGGTCGTCCAGTGCTTCCGGGTTTTCCACAGTGGTCTAGCCTCAATTGACTTATGATTTCAACTATGAAAATACTGAAATCTCCACAAAACTCCTTCTGATCTATAACTCTTAAAAGTCAATTATCTACAAAAATAACCTCTGAATTCTTTTTCCAATGAATTTTGAAATTAAAATGATCAATTTTTTTTGTTTTTTTTTTCGAAAAAAATAAATATTGTGAAACGTTTTTTTATTTTTCAAAATTTTAAATATTCAAATTGAATAGAATATTGAAAATAAAAAAAAATAAAAAAATGATACAATAAAACAAATTGATTTAAATGTCATTTTCATTGAATGTTATCAGTAGTATAATAATTTATTGCGTAAAAAAAATTAAATTTGAAAATTGAGGTTATTTATATGAAGTTGATGCATTGACAAGTGTTTGTTTCGATATTTCGTTATTATGAATAGTTAAAATTTAATACCACTGTCAAATATTTATTCATTTTGTGTTTTATATA